>PVKB01000500.1:0-531131 GCA_004027205.1 Ctenodactylus gundi | reverse complement strand
ATATGTATCTTTGTTGAACAGTTGAAATCTAAATTCTAACAGAAAATCTTGAAAGCAGTCAGAGAAAACTGATGCCTTCAATAAAGGAAATCAATGGAATTGATCACTAAAGCCATCTCCATAGAAATGACAAGGTCAGAAGACAACAGAGCAACATCTTTCGTATGCTTAAAGGAAAAGACCAGCGAGGAGGGGTAGAGCCAAGGTGGTAATGGGGTAGGATCCTTTTGTCAGTAGCTTCAGGTGATTTGGATGAAAGACAGAGAATTAGTAAAGAAACTTCCTCTGCTGCCTAGTCTAGCAAGGCAGAGGGTCAGCTGGATCTGAATGGTGACCAAAAGACTGGAGGACGATGAAGATCGCCAGCAGGCGAGCACAAGCTCCCAGACAAGGCGAGGGCCTAGGGCCCAGCCCGGCAGGCAGGGTCTGGAGCTGCAGAGGACAGGCATGCTCAGCTAGCCCAAGGACTGCAAGCAGCGAGTGTGGGGGAGAATTGCAGGAAGGATGGCAGCCTTGTGGCTATGCATCACAACAGTGGCCCTTGGCCATGATGTACCAGAGTACTGAGTCATTCTAATTGCAATATGGAAAAAGAGAGAGGCCCTTATTGTAAGGCCTCAAAGCTTGAGGTCTAAAGACTGAAGGGGCAGAGCTGGAGTCACAGTCAGTGTCCACCGGCAGTCCCGAAGAAGAGAATCGGAAGCACTTTGCGATCTCTTCCAAGAGATAGTCCATGGACAAGTCACACTGAGGGAAGGTGGGGACGCTCTGTGCTAGTCACCAGGGAGGAAAGAGTAGAGTCCCAGCAACAGAGGGGGAAAGAGACCGAGGCCTTCCTGAAAGATTTGAGCCCAGTGGGATCAGGTTTCAGAAAGCAGAGGTCACATCCCCTTTATTCCCTCTACAACACAGGTGGGAGAAGAACCATGTGATCTTCGCAACAAACATTAATGAATAATGCAAAGATACTTAGCTGAAGTGTCAGTATATTAAATTAGAATTCTAAAATATATTAAAAACAATCAAGATCGATTAGAAAATAGAACAAAACAATCAAAGAGAAAAGGGGCAAACCAGAAACAGATATCAAAATGGTAAATTAAATACAAACATAAATGAGCATGTTAAATATTAATCAAGCACTTCAATTCAAAGGCACAGCTGTCAATGAGGTTTATGCAAAGCAAGGCTCAGTGATACGCTTTCTTTAGGAGTTGCTAAAGCATGTTAGGGTGCGGCACATGACTTGCAGACACACATAATATGCAAAGAGGAAATATAAGAAGTGACTGTATAAACATAAAAATAGATTAACAAGATCAGTTCATCGGGAAAACATGATAATCATAAATATGGATATGCCAGGTTGCAAAGCTTCAAAGTACACAAATATGTATGCAAGTAACTGGATAAGTGTCAGCATTGTGGCCTCCTGTAGCTGTAGGTTTAGACCCCATGACTCAGATCAGGTTAAAAAGCATGTGTTAATGCTTCCTATATGTCAGCTTTAGGTGATATGTAAACATTCATGTCTGTGATGAGCTACAACCTTACTGGAACATGAAACTTATGCTTAGAGTGGATGAATAAGAAAATATTAGAGCTAAGGAAAAAAGCTTGTCGCTGTTCCCTCACACTGACATGTGGGTCTCAGTGGACACCTGCGTGCAGGTGGCAGCTACTACAAGCAGAACATGAGCAGTGCAGACCTAAAACTCAGACCCTGGACTGATACTGTGGGAAAAAAGTAAAAATCTCATGACTCCTAATGACATTCCAAATTACTCGGTCAGATGTCATGACTCAGTATGAGATTTTATTAGTCAGTGAGTAACCCCCAATAGCCATCACCACAGTCTTTGGTTTGGAGTGAACACTCATTTGTAATAGTCGGTGAGATTTCATTTCCTGTCATCTGGAGTCAAGAAGTTGTGCAGCTCTAAATGACCGAGTAGAACTTTGCAGTAGTAAATACATTCAAAGTGCTTCAGTTAGTGCCCGGTATGACATGAATGCTTAACACCAGTGATCTGTCTGTTGCTATTATTTGAATGCATGTGTCTCTCCAAAGTTCAAGTGTTGGAATTTAAGCCCCAAGATAATGGCATTGGGAGACACAGCCACTGAAAAGCAACTAGACCGCGAGATCGGCCCTCATGCACAGGTGTGGAGTCCTTACGGAGGGCTCGAGGGAACCAGTTCTTTCCTTTGCTCCTCTTTACCATCTACTCCACCACGGGAGGACACAATACTCATTCCTCTTGCCTTTTATCCATGTAAAGTCACAGCAGCAGGGGCTGCCAGCCAGGGATCAGAAGAGAGCTCTCACCATGGGCTGCGTTTGTTGGGTCTGGATCTTGTTGAAGGAGAAGCCTTGGCCTTGGACTTCATCACCTCTGCAACTGAGAGAAACGAATTTCTACTATGTGTACAGTATCCAAGCTAAGACACTGTGTTGTAGCAGCAGGATGGACTAAGACATCTGGCCATTGTTGTACAACCAGTATAAAGAGACAAAAAATTACCAGTTTGTGATGGCTGTGGTTGAACCTATGAGTCAAACAAATTTTGGACTCCTTCAGACCTCTGAATATTGGCCTAAATGTCTTTGTATTTTGGGCCAATTGATGTTAGCTTGTTTTAATTTTTTTAACTTTGTAAGTCCCTAACTGGTTAGTGTCATTTTACTGTGAGTGAAGAAAGATCATGTTAGGGAGATTATCTTGTGTATCTGCGTGATGACTGAGCTTATGTGGATATAATTGTATATAGAGAGTGAAATTATTTATGTTTATATAATTATATATGCAAAGTGAAATCGTTGTCTCTTCAGGACAGGTGCTTCTTCCCGCCTTCCAACATCCTCTGTCTTTTGCTAAAGGATATTGTGCTAGACGCCTCCTCAAACTCTCCCGTTCTGGGCTTGCCCTACACCTCCTCAACACAGCCACTAGTTATTTTTAAAACACAAATCAGATCATGTTATGCATACACAGGTGTACGCATAGGTGTATGCATGGGTGGTACACACACAAACCCACACACACCTTCATCATCTACTTAAAATGTTTCTATGGCTCCTGATTGCCCACTGGAATTCATTCAAGCTTTGCGTGGTCTGCAGTCCTTACGATTTACCTCAACCTCTTCTTTCAATTTTTCCTCCCAGAAACCTCTCCAACAACTTGATGTTTGCTGTAGCCTCAGTACCCAAGGCCTCTGTGTGTCTCTAAGTCTTGGCACACGCTGCTGTCCATGTCCACAAAGTCTTTCTTCTGTATCATTATTGGAAACCCTGGCTCATCTTTGAAGACCCTTATCCATAATATCACTAAGAAACATCTCTTGACACACCTTTCAAAACTATTAGGATACATATAATTCATTATTAGAATCTGACTTTACACAATTCTGGGGGCTAATTTGTTGGTTACACAGCTTGGGTGGAGAGGTTGCTGCCTTTGAAGAAGGCAGTTATAAAGAGAAGATGCAAAGAGAACAGATTTGGACTTAAATGATGCCTTTGAGACTGAGTTGGAACCTTCCTGTCTTTTCCCGTCTTGAGCCCCTCACCTGGATAACGTAGGCATTTCACAGGAGAAGCTGATGCACATTGTCATGGTTCTTGATATAGCCCTGGCCCCGGGGTCAGGGAAGCTGAAGGACAGCCCAGCCCCAGCTGAAATCAATACAGACCTGGCTGTTGTCCCACCACTACCGCCACCAAGTAAGTCAGCAGGTAAACAGGCATAAGAGACCACAGAGCCTTTGGTCCTGCTGCAACCCTCTGGTACAACGGCAAGGTGACCGTTTCAACCCTGCCTTTCAAGTTTCCACTAAGCAGTCTTTATGGTTCATCACGACCTAGAACCATGCAGGAAATGGACTGTTGCAAAAATAGATGCAGCTCAGCTGAGCTAACACAGTGCACACACACACCAAGTCCTCATGTATTTTATAAGAGTTTCTTGTAGGTATCTCTTCCATTCGAGTACAAATTCTTTTGAGCAGGAAACATATCTCGTTTATACTTGTATCTGAAGCACCTAGCATGTAGTATATACTTAATAAATGTTCAATAAGAGAGGCTGAAGGAATAGCACAGCAGTTAGAGTGCTTGCCTAGTAAGCACAAAGCCCTGAGTTTGATTTTGCAGTATTACACAAAGTGGTGCACACCTGTGTTCCTGGCGTTTGGGAGGCTGAGGCAGGAGCATTGCTTTGAGTTTGAGGCCAGCCTGAGCTACATGGTAAGTTCAAGACCAGCCAAAACTACAAAGTGAGACCCTGTCTGAAAACAAAACAAAACATTCAATAACAAACAACTAATTGAAAATATTTTACAAATCCATGTAACACTGAATGAAATGCAGTTTCATTAATGTGTCTCCTGCGTAATTATTAATGATTGGCACTTGTTTATATAACCATCTGAGTAGCATTCCAGAGAAGAGAGATTTCTTAACATCAGTATAGGAATTGAATTTCAGGGAGAAATAAACCTATATCGCTGATGGATTTTGGTGGGATATTGCCTCTAAGGATGATAGAAAAAAGCCTTCCTCTTAGAATGTGTTGCAAAGCCTTCCAAAGAGGAGGCAAAGGTTAATTATTTTAAGCATTTAGAACTTGGCAACAAATAGAGTGGAACAAACACACCGGCTAGACATATGCTACGGAGTATTTCATAAAGGTATCTGCCTATAGTGGCTTACACAGAAAGCTGAACATATGGCAAGCTTTGTTTGTTTTTCTCCTCTGGAATTATCTATCGGGATATGAGCTTCCACCTAACTATATAATCACACTCTACACTTTCCATTTTTGGTATGGATTCTCAAAGCTTTCAACAACTCATTTTCTAAAACTTATTAAAAATAATTTTGTTTGACCTACAAAAGAGTTGTGTTTCTGGGAGATATACTTTTAAAAGGCAAAGAAGTTCTGAGTGTGTAGCTCAGCACACTTGCCTGGTCTGTGTGAAGCCCTGGGTTCTATCCCTGGCACTATGAAGGAGGAGGAAAAGAAAGAATATTAAAAAGTGCAAAAAAAAATTGGACTCAAATTCTGGCTCTCAGACTCTGCCTCAAGGAAGCATATGTCTTAGGAAGATGATGGTTTACCATCCTACTAAGGAGAAAGGGGCTAGAAGAAAATGGTGGGAATACTTAGGTTCAAGCTTTATGTGTGCTTCAGTATCTACTATGGACAGAGAATACCTTAGCAGAGCAATGCTCTAGTAAATATAGCCCAAGGTGTTCTTAAAGTTGGGGTGAGAACCAATTTAAAAATGTGAGTCTTCCTTTGGAATCATATTTTCATTTTTTCCTCAAAACTAATGGCAACTATCTAGCAATTCATAAAATAAATTACTAAAGAGTGCTGAAATATATTTATAAATTAACACAGTGAGGCTGACTGAGGCACAATATACTTATTCTATTAAAATGACTTACCTATTTGCAAAAGCTCTTGCAAATAGAACCCTACACTCCAGATAATTGAAATTCCTGAAAATTTTGAGAAAGAAAGCATACTTATCAGTACAACATGAGTTTCAGTTGTGGTTGATGGTTGTGGCTGTTCATTGCTATTCTCCTAATGTTAGTGAACTTGTATTTATAGCTTCTGCTTTTTTGAAGAGCTTGGTGTGTTTGTGTGTGTGTGTGTGTGTGTGTGTGTGTGTGTGTGTCTTAGTATTCTTATTGCTGTGACAGAATATTCAACATCCATAACTTAAGGAAGGAAAGATTTATTTTAGCTCTCACGTTTAGGTTAAATCCATACATACATAGGCAGACAGCAATGGTGAAAACACATGGTAGGAAGGGGGGCACACAAGAAGGTCAGAGCTACCTGTCCAGATCTTGCTACAGTGATCTGCCCCTCCTGAGTCCATTCCTAAGCATCTTCCCCTTCCAGCCAGGCCCCACCTCCCAACAACAAATGATAACCGTGCCAATCTACAATATTTAAACACATGAGGCTTTTGGGACACACTCTATATCTAAACCACAACATTTGACCCCTGGGCCCCAAAAGATTCATATCTACCTTCTTATGCAAAATGCATTTAATCTATCGCTAAGAGTTACCAGTCTCAATAATTTTAGCACTGGTAAAAAGTTCAAGTTTAATGTCTTCTCTGAGACACAGGGCAAAGTCTTAGCTGTGAACTCCTGTGAAAATCAAATAAAAGTTAGATACACCCAACATAAAATGGCACAGGGTAAATATCCCTATTTTGAAAGAAAGAAATAGGAAGATAGAAAGCGATCAGACTAAAGCAGAAGTGACGCCACGGGAAAATAACCAAATCCTGCAATTCCATTAAATTTAATAGCTTTGTGTCCAGCGCCCAGAGAAAACGGTAACAAGATGTGAACTCAAAGGGCTTAGGCCGCCCTTCTCTTACAGCATTGCCTTCAGATTCAATCTTTATAGCTTCTTCTTTAATCTAGTTTTGCTCAGACTGTAGCCTTCCTCTGTGGACAATCCGTGTTTTTGGCATCTCCAATATTTCTGGTTTTCCACTGAAATTTCACTCACCTTCACAACTTCACCCATCATCTTTCCATGGGAACACTGCCTGGCCACTAAGGCCTTCATCTGAAATCTGAATGGAAGCCTTAATGACCCAACTCTTGTACCCTGCATGCTGGTAAAACCAGGACCATGTGGACGTAGCCAAGGTCTGCTAATGGCCTGGCCCCCTTGGACAATCACTGCCAAGGCCTCTGAGTTCGTAGATGGTTGAACACCAGCAAACATTTTTTCTTTGGCCTTACAGGATGCCCTGGGCTATTAGTCTCAGAGCAAGGTCCTCTTCTTCTCTACCTTTGAATTAGTAAAAGGTAGAGTCCTGTTGGTTCTTGACGTCTTCTTAAGGCATCTTTTTATAGTCCTAATTCAAAGTACTTGGCTTCTTTTTAATGCTAATCTTTCTAACTTCCCTATGCTCTTCTGCCTCACACACTGCTGGGTCTTTTGGTCCGGCAAAACTAAAACTTTTTACATCATTTTATTCTGCCATTTTTTCCCTGCTTTTCACCACGGAGTTGGCTAAAAGCCACTAGCCATACCTATGTAACAACACTAACACTGGTCTGCCTTGAGATTTCCTCCAACAGACTAATTAATCCACTGCCATTAATCTCATTTTCAGACAAAGTCTCTGGACAAGGACAAAATGCTGATGCACTTTCTGCCACAGTGTAACACATGTGATTTTGAGGCCAAGTGCCAGTGAAGTTCTTCTTCCCACCTGAAACTTCTTGAGCCCAGCCTTGAATATTTGTGTTTCTATCGGTTTTTGATCTTATGAACGCTGACCAGAATCTCCCATCAAGCTTGGCTCACAACATTCTATGTCTTCTCCAGCTGACATCCTCAAACCTTTCCAAATTCCTCCTAAACCAGCTCCAAAGGCTTCCAAGCTGCATAGTGAGGTAAAGTCACAGAAAAGACCCTCTTTCTCAAGTACCAATTTCTGTCTTAGTTACTTTCTTATTGCTGTTACAGAATACCTGGCATCCATGACTTAAGGGAGGAAGGATTTATTTTCACTCACTGTTTGAGTAGGTCACAGTCTGTACATGGACAGCCAGCAATGGTGAACGCACATGGCAGGGATATAGCCAGAGAGCTCCTCATAGCATGGTTAGATGGGGGCCAAGCCTGAGACCAAGAGCAGAGCTATCCTTCCAGGTCCTACCTAATTGATCTGCCCCTTAGAGGTCTAGCCCCAACCTAAGCATCTGCCCCTTTCAGCCAGGCCCCACCTCCCAACAGTACATGATATCCATAGTAATCTACAACATTCAAACACATGAGGCTTTTGGGGGACATTACAGATCCAAACCACAACATTGTGATTGAGTGTGTGTGTGTGTGTGTGTGTGTGTGCACGCGTGCATGCGTGTTGTGATATGATGTAAGGTAATGCCGCACAGTGAATATTTGGTTTTTGTTTAGTTTCTTCCAGTTCTGTGGCCATCTAGTTTTTTTCTTGATTGATTCTAAAAATGGTGTTAGTGTCTCACACAGCTTTTTGACTTAAGAAGGCCTCACTCAAATAACTCAATTATCTGCTAGTATAGAGACTTCAGTTTTACAGAATAATCAGAGGACAGAGACTTTGCACCATCAGAGTCTAGTTTGTGTTAATGCTTTTCTTCCTGGTAATTATTTTTAAGACCATCGTTAGGAAGAAAATCAGTTTCCTAATGAAGCAGAATTTAAGATCTGCTTAAATTCTCATGCTCTGGAAAGCAAGAAATGGACAGGCCTTCCTGTCTTGTCTCACACTTTTGGAGAGAGCTAAATAAATAGTCCAGAGGAGTAAATGCTCTGTCATGCCTTGCTGTCTAAATATTTTATAACTTTTAAGCTCTATTAAAAGAAATGATGTTAAGAGTATTTTAGTTAAGGTAGCTTCTTGAAATGGCTTTTTATTAAGAAAGATGACACCAATCATATAACTGATAATGGCATGAGAGAAGATATTAACTCACTGAAGATTGGCTAATTATCTCAGATCCTGGAATGATTGGCTCATGATAGAAAAGGCTGGGCAAAAGAGGGAAGGAGAATTTACAGGCAAGCCTCCTCCAAAATACTTGTGGCTGGGCTTTCTTACTGGAGAGACACTGGCACAGAAAAGGACCTGTGACTAGAAGTTTTTATTGCAGTAAATTTCAGTCTTAACCAAGACTAAAGAAGATCCGCTGCTCTTGGCAGAAAGTGAGTTTTATACCTTCTGTCTCCAACTATCACACGCATTAGGTGATGGTGGATGACTCTTTACCACAACCGCAGCCTGTGGCTTGGTGTAAGACTGACTTATCCATTAGTGTAAGAGGCACAATATCCAGGACGCATCAGCCTTTTAGGGCCTTATGAAAATATTTTTAATTTCTTTTTAAAATCAGAAGGAAAAAGATCAAATTTTTAGATCAAAGAAGATGCTTTCACAGTTAATAGTAATATGTTCATGTCTATGCCAACTTAGTCGTTAAACATAATTTTAAAGGTTTTGCAAAAGAAGAGACCCTTCACAAAGATAGGTGAGCCAAGTGTCTCAAAAATGTCACCAGGCAGCTCTAACTGCATGCTCCATAAGTCCTTATTAACTAATTGAAAGATAATGTTTGGATGCTTCCATGTGTTTTTCATAAGAAGACTCATTCACCTTCCTGCTAGCACACTTTGCAAGAAAGCACTAGACAGAAAGCCAACGCACCCGAAGTGAAGTGTTGCTTCTGTCGCATCTGTTTCTATAACATTGAGAAAAATTATCCATGCCCCCAGATATTTCCTTACCTCTGAAACGAAGAGTTTGAATTTGATTTCTAGAATCTTTCTAGGTTAGAAATTCTATTGTTCTAACCCACAGCAGATAGCAAATTACTGAAGTTTCTGCACAAAAAGTTTCTGGATAGATGGTTAAAAAGTAATGTTTATTTGTCACTTCTTGACCTGATAACAGGCACCACTTACATAGCTGAATGAAGGGCTTTGCTGGTGCTGGGTTCCTTTAAAACATCTCCTGTTCTCTAGATATCGGAACACAGAGTAGACCTTTAACTACATAGGAAGGTACAGAATACAAATGACAGGGCTATGTATTCTCTACTACACCACCTGCTCCACTCCTCTCCCTTTCTCCATGAGAGAGTGTTGGCCTGATTTGGTCCTGGGAGGTATGCCTGGGGTAGCTAAAACTCAGCTGATCACCAGGCTTCTTGTTTTCAGAATCATAAAAAGAAAGCAGATATAATGAAAGGATTTCCCCTATCCCCAGCAGCCCCCTAAATCACTCTTGCCACCCATTAAGGACATAAAAGATGAATGACGGTCGATACAAACTCAACATCTTAGTTCATTTTGTGCTGCTTGAACAGAATACCTGCAATGGGGTCATTTATAAATAACTGAAATGTTTTTTCTCCGAGTTCTCAGAGCTGAAAAGTCCAAGGTCAAGGTGCCAGTTCTTGGTGAGAGCCTTGTTCCTGTGTCACGACATGATAGAAGGACAAAAGCAATGTGGGAGAGGCAAAAGGGGCCAACCACCCCTCAGTAGTAGCTCAGCTCCCACAGGAGCTGGGTTAATCCATTCATGAGGGCAACCATCTCACAAAGGTGCCACTTTTAGATGTCGCTGCAGTAGAAATTACATTTCAATATGAATTTGGGAAGAGACACTAAAATCACAGCACTCGGGTATTCTCCATTCCAGATTTCTAAAAACAAATTTTCAAGAACACTAGAAAAAAAATTTTTTTGAGGCGGGGTCTCACTCTGTAGCCCAGGCTGGTCCTGAACTCACTATGGACCCAGGCTGTCCTTGGACTCATGGCAATCCTCCTGCCTCAGCCTCCCAAGCGCTGGGATTATAGGCATGCAACACCATACCTGGCTTAAGGGGTGCTAGGAAATGAAACTTGGGTACTTAGCACTTGACATAGCACTTGCTAGGCAAGCGCTTTAACCGTTGAGCCATTTCTCCAGCCTACACATTTTTATTTTCACTTATTTTTATTAAAATAGCATTGATAATAGCAAAGATCTTGCTCTCTATGGCTATAAAAATACCAAAGGAAAACATGAACTGAGAAAGAAAGCCAATGGGAACTATTTTCATTAAAATATTGTTCTGTTGTTGCCTTAGAAAAAAAAAAATGAATGGTCTTAAAACTCTGGACTTTCTTCAGAAAATATTCTGCAAAAAGTAAGCTCAGCCACAGGCATGGACTGATGGGATGAGGGGCAAACCCAGAATTAAGGTGACCTGGGATGAAGGCAGATTCTAAGGATGGTCTCTTCAGATTTTCAGGTTGTCTCAGCAAAATTAACGTTGTCCTCTCTTCATCTATGAAAGCAGCCATTAGGCGAGAGGAACTCGAGGCCATGTTAAACTTGTGGAACAGACTTCTGTGGTCTTCTTGCCTTCTGATTTAATGTTGCAGCTGTTTTGACAAAAGCCAGTACAGATGGAAGTTGACCCAGTTGGTAGGGAACCGTCAGGTTACACGTCCTGTACCCTGATTGGCTCTCCAGAGGAGATACAGATCATGCCGGAAGCAATTTCTTCTTAATCTCAATGATGATGTTGTGCATGGAAAACAAGCCATCTTACCTTTTCAGTGCACATGCAGAAAAAGCTCATAAATGATGTTTCTGCTTTTCTTCCATGCCATAATTTCTGTTTTTGTTCTGAGCTTTGTTTCAAACACATCTCAATATGAAATAATATAAGTAGATGCTTTCATGCTGCCACCTCTTGCCAGATAAGTTTTTGATTATGTGATTGATCCTAAAAAATATGAGAACAAATTGGATATTAACCACAAGACGCTGAATCCTTTTATCCTCCAGTGCAGACATTTTCAAATTGCTCTTCATCGCTGAGCCTCTGTCTTTAAATATCCAATTTTACACATTTTGCTTTTTCTTTTAAGTCTTGATGAGACAAGCTGGCATTCTGACTTTTATGGTGATGTTTAGACAATATTTTTGCTGTTTTTTTCTTCATTATCTCCCATTCTTATAAGGTTCTTTAGACAATAGGCATTTGAGCTTTTTACCCATGATTTCTGTTACACGCTGATTAAGCGAGGGTCCCCGTGTGCTGCTTGTGAGCACCCCGCGGATTTGCAGAGATGACAGAGCAATGAGAAACAAGCGTACCACGCGCTGGGAAGCACGGGCAGCCGTGGGTCTGGAGAGCATGACCTTGACAACCGCGGGCACAGCAGAGATTTGCACTACAAGTGAGAACGCCACACGGACGACACGTCTGAAAAACTTTAAAATACGTGAATCTTGTCTTCTTATAGCGGGGGCCTGGTCCTCTGACCCTCTCTGACTCCTAGAGAGTAACAGCAGCGGGAATGAGGAGGAGCCAGAGTTTCCCCACGAAGGGCCAGACGCAGGCGCTCCACGAGATGCTGTACTCGCGGGAGCTCATTTACCCTCGCAGCTGCCATCAGAGTCAGGTGTATCTATAACCATTTTCCAGATAAAGAAATGGAAGTTCAGCGATATTAAGTAACTTATTTAGAGCCTCCCAATTGGGACATGAAAGAACAATTTACTCAAGTCAGTTTTATTGTGAAACCTGTGCTCTTGCCCTTACCATCTTTGCTGAATTCAGAAGAAAAAACGGTTGGGTAAAGTAGGTGCATTCATTTAATAATGAAGGTACTGGCTCCTGAAATCATTGTATCAATGCTATTATGGTAACATAAAATATATGACACATAACTCCTATAAATAAACAATTATTTCTTCTGTATTAGTACATAAACAGTTATGTATCACTGGGTGTCGGTATGAAAGTCAGGGGTCAATTAGGCGTGGCTCTTATCATTAATAAAATGTCTCAGCTATCAGAGTAATGTGACACAGGTACCCATAGCCATAATCTGAAGTTGATCAGGTGCTCTGGGAGGTCAGTGTGGGAGAACTTCTAATTGAGAATTTCAGAAAAGGTTAAAAGGAAAGGGTGACTTTCAACATGAGTTTTGCAATGTAGATTGGATTCCAGATGAAGGAGATGGCTTAGAAATGGAGCCAGACCTGGTGGCACACCCCTCTGGGAAGCTGAAGCAGGAGGATCGTAAGTTTTAGTCCAGTCTGAGCAACTTAGCAACTTGAGACCTTATCTCAAAATGGGGGCAGGTGTTGGTGGTGTGCAGATATAGCTCAGTGTGAAGGTCCTGGGTTCAATCTCCAGTGTCAAGAAGATAAATAATAAATTAAAAAATAGAAAACTATACATCTGTGGGTATCCACAAGGTGCCCAGCATTTTATATGTTGTCTCATTTAATTCTCTTACAAGACCCCTATGGAGTGGTGTTGTAGTTTATCTAATAAATGCATCACTTTTCCCCATCCAATCCTTTCTCTATATAATAGCCAGAGATATCCTGGCAGGATCCAGATTGGCCATACTCTTCCTGTGATTAAGACATTGTGATTTTTTTTGGTAGGAAAATGAATGCACCTTGAGACCATTATGCTTAATGAAATGAATCAGACACTGAAGGTTAAATATTGCATGATTTCTCTAGTAAAGAAAATCAAAGCATAAATAAGTACAACAGCAAAATAAAAGAAATGGTAGGAAATGGAGAGAGACGTGGGATGGAGGAGTGAGGACGTGGGAAAGAAGGGAAGGAAGAACTATCAAGATGCTGTGTGCGTACGCACCAACTCTTCATGTTGAATGTAATTGTTCTGTACTGCAAGTACACGCTCACAAAAGGAATATATTTGAAAAAAGGAAACGACTTTGTGATTGCTTTTTATTTCCCTTAAAGTCCAAATTCTTGAACAAAGTTTAAAAAGCAGTCATAATTTGTCTTGTGCTTCCTTCCCCAGTTAAATCAGGGACAGTCTCCTGCTGGGCCTTTATCTTTGTGACCATTGAAGAGATTATGTCAACTTGAGGGGATCAGGAACCACACTTGAATTAGGGTTGGGGAACCACACCTAGATTGGGAATTGAGCACCAGCCTAGATTAGAGTGCGAGTGATTTGTGGGCCAGAGAATGAGGGAAGAGCACCTGCCTGGTTGCGGGAGGCCCAACTGGAACACAAATGCTATAAAAGGAAGAGGGAAGATTGTCACAGCCTCTTCATCTGGTAAAGCTCTCATTTTTACAATTGTCTAAGAATGCCGACTTGATACAAGCCACAGATCTTCATCACAGATTCGCTCCAGTCTCACCTTGCATCTGTCTGCCCATAGCTGCTCTTTACTCACCAATCTTGAGGTTCCAATCTTTGCCATTGTTCTCTGAGCAACCGAGACCTGCAGCAGACTCTCACCTCACCAGCTGTCCTGCTCTCCCAGAAGGGAGATCTCTACTTCACAGCTGAGCAGCCATCTTGGACTATCTCTATCCTCAGATTTGTAACCCCTCTTAATAGATCCTTTTTGTTATAAAATCTGTAAATTCTGCCTTTTGAAACAACCCAAACTAATACAATCCTCCAGTCGCTGAGAAGTCTTCCAGCTCCCATCCTGCACCTCCTGTTGGCTGCCCCACTTCCTGGACTGGGAGCAGCATGAGTCATTATTCCAGTCCCTTCAAGGTATCCCAGAGGGTGAGCTCCAGAGACATGACTATGTGTACACCAGCAAGTATTTTTAAATGAATGAATTGATCTAAAAAAGGAGGCTCAGAGAGCTTTAGTTACTTTGTCAAAGTGCAATTACTCTCTTCTGCTGATCGCGGGGAATTGTGGGTGGTCTGAGAGTGTAGAAGTGACAAGAGCAGAGTAATCAGGCTTCCTTATGCCTTCACAAGTGCAGAAAAACACAATTACTCTCTTCTGCTGATCGCGGGGAATTGTGGGTGGTCTGAGAGTGTAGAAGTGACAAGAGCAGAGTAATCAGGCTTCCTTATGCCTTCACAAGTGCAGAAAAACACAAGAAGACTCTGTGTATGTGTGTGTCTGTGTGTATGTGTTTTAGTTACTCTTTGTTCACCGTGACTCAATACCTAACATCCACAACTTCGGGAGGAAAGATTTATTGTAGCTCACAGTTTCAGAAGGTCTCATTCCGTTTACAGGCGGCTGGCTGGAAAATGGTGGAATCACACGGTGGGGCCACAGCTAAAGCCAGAGCTGAAACTGGTGCTCGAGAGACAGAAATCCTCACAGCAGTATGGCAGAACTCACAGCACTATGGCAAAACTCACAGCAGTCTGGGAGGAAGGGCAGAAGCAGCACACACCCCTCCAGATCAAGCCCCAAACACCTGCCCCTTCCAGCCAGGCCCCACCCCCCAATAGTACACAATATCCATAGAAACATGAAGCTTTTGGGGAACACTCCAGATCCAAACCATGACAGTATGGGTGCACACGTGTGTGTGTGTGTGTGTGTGTGTGTGTGTGTACATATGTATTTTGCCATGAAATTTGCCATAAATTTGCCATGACATTTGTAAAATGTTACCTGCCTTATATGACTTTTATTTTCCTTTTTGAAATAAGAGTCTCACTCTGTAACCCAGGCTGGTTCTGAGCTCAGTAGATAGCCTAAGCTAGCCTTGGACTCCGCCTTTGGAGGAAGCGGAGGGCTGTGTGATTATCTGCTCGATACCAATAGGAAAATTGGAAATAAGCATTTTGATGAAGATAATGATTGTTATTCTTGTCATTATATTGGCCAAAATCAAAGTCTAGGAGGTCTGGTCGGGAACATGCACCTAGAAAGGGCTGCCTGTAAGAAAAGCTCCTTAGGCCCAGGGAGTTTTGCAATTGATCACAAGCATGAATCTGGGACTTCAGTCAGCTGAAGAAGAGACTGTTTTTATGACTTCTTTTCTGACTGACTGTTTGGGAAAACAGCATGAGATGGGAAAGTGTGTAAATGGAAGCTGTTTTGGAAGTCCTGTTGGCCTATGTCAAGCCTTGGACTTGAAAGAAATATTTGTACATTTTCTGTAACCTTTACTTACTTGTTTCCAATCGGTACGAAGGCTGCACATGAGCTTGTAGCCCAACTCTCAGGTACGAGAGATTAATTTGTTGTTCTTGCATTCCCCAGCACAAGCATACATTCTTCAAATACCTAGTGAACTGACCGGAACCCCTAAATTGCTATCCCTAGGACTCAGCTCCAGGCTGTAGCACCATATTAAGTAGGTGAGGTAGAAATGCTCTGGCTTAAAAGTCAAACACTAAATTCTAGTCCCGGTTCTTTTAAGAAATGACATGAATGATGTCTATGACCAACCAGTTTTTCAGAGGGTGCTCAGGGATTTTTTTCTAGTCTCTTGGCAATGGTACCTGACTCATCTTCTCATCTACCAGGTCCTCTCAAGTAAGAGCTGCATGCATAATTACAATCAGAATTCTCCCACGCGTTGTTTTCAAGGAATTAAGTTTAAATGCATTCTCAAGGAGAAAATGCTGTGTACAGGTGATGCAGGGTGGGCCTTTCCAAGTTACCCGTATAAAGACCACATTGATGGAGCTGGTTCCAGATTACCTTCATTAGAGACTGTCTCAAACCAAGGGGACCTTGAAACGATTATCTCTTTTAGTTGAATTGAACTTCTCTGCAAATGCCAAACTGCAAAACTGCCCTCTAATTTTGATCTAATTTAAATTAATTAATGAATCTCCTCTCTCTGTTAATTGGACATTAGATTTCAGAATGAATGAAAGTCCTTCGCATGCCACATAATAGCTAAAGAGTATCAGCAGCAAGCAGCAAAACCAGCCGACGGGCTTGAAGAGTCAGATCCGTGGTCTGGTCTCAACCTCAGGCCTGGGAACACCATTAGCCACACAACTTGAGTTTTATTTTATTTTGATACACTGTGTTTAATGCAAAATATATGGGTATTGCTCTAGGCGGCTTGCTTAACTGCGGGGAATGGCTATGATCCTGGCGGGTTTATCGTGCAAGCTTCCTGGTGGGTGTCTGAAGGGGGAGGCAGGAGAATGCAGAGAATCTGGGGAAATTAAATCTTATGAAGCAGCCCTTTGATTAGATACAAACAGGCTCCTTTATTCCGTGGGCATTAGGCTCGACACCCCCCGGCGGTGGCTGCGATCTGAGCTGTGGGTGATGCGCCAAATCAGGCCTTCGCTGCTTGGCCACTGTAGGGTCGCTGCACAAATCCAGGAGACAAGATTCAAAAGACTTCTGCCCGGAGCTGATAAAGTAATGGAAATGCCTCCCCAAGAAAGAGGGAGAACACGGGAGTTCGGAGGGGAAGTTGTTTTTTGATGCTTAGCTGGTCATTTTCCACAGTCCCTTCTCTTGTTTACCGAGTGCCTACTGTGTGCTATGCACACGGCCAGGAAAAGTTCCTTTCTGTTTAACAATCATTCTAGAAAATTTCAACCAGGTAATTAGTGCATAAATTAAAATTACGCTGCTTAGAGTATATGGAAAGTTCAGAAGGAACACGAGAGACTGTCTAGCTAAACACTGCGAGCAATTTAACTCATTATTGCAAATATATATCATATATCTGCCACGAGATGTGCTTTGTATTAGAGGTCGATGGTGGGCACAATGAGAGCAGTTCTTGATTACAGGGGAGTTCCCAGTCTTGTGAGACAGGAGGGCTTGGAGGAAAGTTAGAAATCTAGATTTGGAGAGATGGGTTGGATCCCAATTAAGTAAAGAGAATATGGAAGTAAGTGCACAAAGACAAAAAGACTTGGAAAAACATGAAATCCAGAGAGAGAGAGAGAGAGAGAGAGAGAGAGAGAGAGAGAGAGAGAGAGAGAGAGAAGTCAGGAAGAAAGATAAAAATAAGGAAGTTTCAGGAAAAAAGGCAGGATAAGAGCCAAGCCAGGCAGTTGAAGCTCTCTCTGTAGGCTTCTATGCTGCTGGGTTTGCTCTCCATCCTGTGGACACTAGAAGACAATGAAAATTTAAACAAAACATATCTTAGCTTAAGCACACCCACGTTCTAGAACAATTACTGCAGCAATAATAAAGCAAGAAGAGTCTCGCAGAATGATGTTGTGGCCAGTGCAAAAGAACACGGCAGACGGTGGTCTTTAGCCATTTGACTTTCCCCAGGAAGGTCAAGGACGGCAGCGTCTGAAGAAGGTCACGGGGTTTGGCAACGGGAGGTCAGCAAAGATTTGCCCAGACCCGCACTCTGGGAGTAGTTGATGGCCCTGTAGTGGAGTAATTTTCAGGGAAGCAAAGAGGAAGCTGTTTATGTCGAAAGCATTAGCATTAATGATAGTGTCCCTCAGTTCAGAAAACGCGGTTTTCTGAACCATGTGGTAAAAGTGATTTCCTAGAAAGTACAAGGCCCTGAGTTCTATTCTACAGCACCAAGTGATCCGGGCATGGTGGTGCATACCTGTAATCCCAGCACTCAGGAGGTTGAGGTAGGAAGATTGCCATGAGTTCAGGACCAGCCTGGGCTCTCCAAAGGGGGGCGGGGGGGGGGGCGGGGAAAGGAGGTCCCAGAACAGTGTAGTCAGGTGATCTCTGAAAGCTTCCGGGGACTGTTATGATTCTGGAGAGTTATATTTCACATGGAGTTGCGTTGCTGTAAGGTTTGTCTCTTTTTACTTCTGGTACTTGCGATTGAGCCCAAGATTTTCATACCCACTGTTCTTTTTCGTTTCGAGTCAAGGTCTCATCAAGGTGCTAAATTGCCCAGGCTGGGCTGGGACATGGGGTCCACCTGCCTCTGCCTCCCACAGTGCTGGGATTCCAGGTCTGAGCCCTTGGGCCCAGCTGAGGTTCATGTTTTTACTGGGAGGAACCAACCAGTCTCCAGGGCAGCCTTTGCTCAGCTGGGCTCCTCCTCCCAGCTGGGCAGACAGCTGCCCTGAGGTAGTAGAGGGAAGTCATCAGTCCCGCACTCCTCAGGGGACTGGCTCCAAGACAACGGATTCCCCACAGATAGCAAAAAGTGAGGTTGATGAAATATGTGCGTGTACATCATCCAAGCAGGCACATCTTTCTGTATACTACAAGTTATCTTTTGATTATATACAGTACTTAATACAATGTAAATGTTAGGCAAAGGTCATTGTTCTATATTGTTTAGAGAATAATGACAAGAAAAGGAGTCTGTACATGTTTAGTACCGACACAACTGGATGATCTTCCCCCAGTGTCTTCAATGCGGGCTTGGCTAAACGCCCAGATGTGGAACCCACACGTATTCAGGGCTAACTGTGTTCTGATTTTAGAGTTTTCAGGGCGCTGTTCACAATGAGAAGGTGTTGCAGTCATTCCATATCCCCCGTTACAATTCTCATCGTCTGGAGACAGACCACAGAACACCATCCTTGAGTTCTGTTGGGACAGGGGAGCCCTGGAGAGCTGTAACAAATCTCTGACACCAGTCGGGAAGCCTATGAAGGTGGCATCGGAGTCCAGGGACCCTGCCTGGGTGGGGAGGGCCAGTGCAGTTTCCTGACCAGTGACAGAGCCAGCCTGTTTTCATGACATTGTGACCCAGCCAGCTTTTTGCTATAATCAATGTTTCTGTTCTTTTCCAAAATAAACATGTTGACAGTCATTTGCAAACAGGAAAATGAATATTTTCCATCTCTAGATGCAGCGCTGTGTACTTTTTTTAAATACATAATTTAGCAAAGGAATTTGATCAAACCTCTGGTTACTTTGTAATTTATCTAGGGCATTAAACTAAGAAAGCAAATTTTTTTTCTTCTTTTGGATTCAGTTAAGTATCTCTCCACTTCACCCCCACCCCTCACTGGCTCTGTTCAAAACTACCAGTACAGTGGCCTGGAGAGAATGGGACCTTACCGTATCACATTTCAGGAATGAGCAGTGCAGAAACAGGAGCCCAGCCTGAAAATGCAAATGTCCTTGTAAATGACCAGCGAAGACCGTGGAGTTAAAACACAGGACTGTTATCAGGCCAGAAAATTGTCTACCCTCTTTGAGTGAGCTGGTGAGAGCTGTTTTGCATTTACATCAGGATTCAAAAATAATAAATGTTATTCTGCTTGCTCAAATAGAATGCAATTCTACAACTACTTTGAAGATAGCCCTTCATTTTTTTGTATCCATAGACAAGAACAAGCCACCTCTAAACATTCCAAGTATTAGACCTGTTTAATGTAAAAAGGGCTTGTTTGGCCTGGGTGATTAGCAATTTTATTTCAAAAAGCAATGACTGATTAAGAGTTGCGTGGCTCTCACGATCAAGGCTTACTTCTCTCTCGTGCCCTGGGGACTCAGAGGCAGATGAACTGTTTATGTATCCATTGGGTGAAATTAGCATCATTATCACTTGAGCAAAGCTCAGATATTACTGTGTTCTCTGCTAAAGAAACCAATTACAGTATCTGTTGGTTGGTGTATTAAATGACAGCATTTAATTAAAGCCTAATCTCTCCCTGAATGAACAATATTTAAAATTATTGTACATTATTTTGTTCAATTACTGCAAACCGCTGTCCATTTTTGAGAGCACAAAAAAACTCACTTGGCACCCTGACAGTCCAGAAGAATAACCGCCATTTTGTGCAGTGCTGGGAGCTGCCAGTGGCGGTCAGTGCAGGATGCACATCAGTTCATGAGCTCTTTTAGTTTTAAAATATTTCCAATTTCCTTCTCTAGCCTCCTGACAGGGAAGGGCCCTATTGTGTGATTGCCGGTGGGTCCCTCCAAGGACTGGGAGATAATGGAGACTTCTAAAAAGAATATGTTTAGAGGAATAAAGCCATTAAAGAAATACAATTCCCATGCCGGGAGGCGAGCAGTGTAACTGACATGATAGCAATTCATTTTGAATGAATATCTCATAAGGGAATGCAAGAATTAAAATGAACTTGACAGTGAACTCCACAGATAACCTGTAATAGAAAGAAACATTTACCTATTAGAAGGAGAAGTGAGTTAAAGAGATCTAGCTATGGGGGCCAGGGAAGGAGGGGGCTAACATGAATGGACTTTCATTCCCCATAGTCATTTAGTGTAGACCTGGAGAAATTGCTGCCATCACTTAGGTGGCAGAGAACAGTAGCTGCTTGTCAGATATTCATCCCAGGCTGCTTCTGTAGCTTTATAATGTTGAAGAACATGGGGCTGAAGTTGAGTGTGGTTATTAGTATCTTGGACTCTCAGTGAGGTTACGAGGAAGGGGAATAGTAGTGACACAGGCACATGGGGTAGGGATACGTTCCAGAGCCCAGGCTGTGAGAGGTGTCGGAACTCTTCCCCAGCACCTACCTAGCAAAACACCTCGCTCATAGTCAGGCCAGTGCCAATTCGTTTCAGTTTCCTGACATGATAATCTCAACATGTGAAACGAATATTCTAAAGCCAAGTGGATCTAATTCTTTCGGCCAGTCCTTGGTAAGTGCGGCTTGCTCGAGTCTAAATTCAATCTGAGGAACAAGGGTAGCCAGCAGTAGCCAAGATGACCAGAGTGCAGAATGGGGACCCTCCATGCCTAGGTTCCTCTGGTCTGCCTGTGCAACGCTGTGGAGTGTGTTCCCTTGGTATTAGATTTTTAAATAAAAGTGTTAATTTTATTTCATTTTTAGCCATCTACACTTAGGGAACATACGTGTGTCTGGGACTTGTTGTGGCTCTACATCATCCGGTACAATCTTGAGGCTAAGTTATGAGTTTTAGAGTCCCTCCCTTTTACACTCACTTAGCAAATATTCCTGGTGATATTCAAGACAACAAAGAGACCCTTCTCTGAAGAACTCAAATGCAAATTTCCAGCCAACTTTTGCTAAGTTTTGCTATATTTTCCATATAATAAATACTTAGAAAATAGTAAATAGATTAAAATTATTGTTTTACATAAATATTCACCAGTTTTCTCCCAAGAACTTACAGTTTGGTTCAGAGGCTGGGTACACTTGAAGATGTTTTTATTTTTAAAAATATAATAAATTAGCAAAAGTTAAAGCCTGCTTGTGGGGGTCAGCACATGTAATGATCTACATACATCCATATACATCATTATTAATAAAAAATGTTAAAATTACAACAGACATTTTGTGAAGGGTGCTGTATAATTGGAACAGCAGTTGTGTTGCTCTCTGTACTGGCAAAGCCTCCAGGATCAGGCATGAAATTATTAGATGTAATCATCAGGTTGAGTTACTTACACAAAGCCAGTTATTCACCATCTGCCATTTGGAGATGTGCCCTTAGGCTCTGCTTGGATAGCTGCCCATAGCTATGCAGCAGAGGGAAATGTTTCTGTCCAAAAATCTTATCTCTCAGTTTCAAATTCTAATGTGAAGATAGACTGCTAAGGGATGCTCTGTCCTGTTGATAAAAGGGGACAATGGGCAACCATTGTCCTCACGTGGACTGGAATAATGGATAGGATGTGCATTTTAAGGATTTCATGATGGAGAGACAAAGAATAAAACACTGAGAAAACTCACACGGAGTTCAAGGGTAAAATTGGTAGGAATGCGGCCAGGTGGGAGAAGGAAGTCCTGTGTATGGACCTGGAGACAGGGGTCACAGGAAGTGTGGAGGTGGAAAATTATGAATATTATGCTGAAATATGGTTAAGTGGAAGTAAAAGTGGGTGCCAATGGTTAGAAACCTGGATGTACCTCTTGACGAAGCTGAAGCACACTTGGGGCAAGGTAGCTAATGATAAAAAAAAGAAAATATTTCCAGGCAGTGATGGAGTCCAGAATGATTGATCAGAAAATTTCATCTTGTAGGCTGTGTAAGAGGGGAGCCTAAGGTGTAGACGCTGAGCTCTCAATCAATGCAGCTTTTATTGTTGCTAACCAACATACCTATGATGGGATGGAAGCCAGAACTAATGGAGCCACAGTCTGGGCTTCCAAGGTCTACTGTCTTGACATGTAAATAGCATTACTCTCATGATTACGAATTTGACTCTCTAATCACTGTTTTCTGTTTATCATCTCTTCTTCCTCCCTGATTCAATTGCTGTTTGGAGATTTCCACCTTGGCACCTCTTCTGCACCCTGGTCGTGGTAGGTCCAGACAGCTACGGCACCGTCCTCTTTCGTTCCCTACATCTGACACCCCATCCAACATTTCCTCCTCTGGCTCTCTGACGTCAATGGCACCATTACCCAGTCTTCTGGTCCAGAGTCTTCAGAGCCATCATCAACAATCTTAGGAAAACTTATCCTTTCCTGTTATTATGGTTTGAATCTGGAATGTCCCCCAAAAGTCACATGCATTTGAATATTATGGATTATCTATGGAACTATGTGCTGTTGGGAGATTTGGGAACTGGTCTGGAGGGGTGGATTACAGGCAGGTAGATTGGATTACATGCCTGTAGTGGGGGATTACCACACTTTCCACACTTGGAAGGGGTGCAACACTGAGGCTGGATCCAGAAGGTCCAAGATCAATCAATGGGTTAGGATTTGGAAGTGTACACACACGCGCGTGCGCGCACACACACACACACACACACACACACACAGATTGAAAGTGATTAGATTTGATTCCTGTTTGTGATGTTGTGAGCAGCTGCCTCCACCTCTGCCTCTGCCATGTACTTTCACTGCTGCTGGCCGCCCCTGAGTGGACTGTGACCTTCTGAAACTGTGAGCTAAAATAAATCTTTCCTCCCCAAATTTTGTGGATGTCAGGTATTGAGTCCCAGCAATGAAAAAATAACTAAGACACCTATCTTCTCCAACCAATTCTTTTCCAGGAAGCATTATTTTTTAGGGGGGGTAATATCTCATGTAGCCTCGTGTTCACACTATTGTAATGCACTTTAAATCACCCCTCCCTTCCTAGTCATCCTTGTTCCACTCACCCATATCAATGCATCCGTCGTATTTTTGAGTAACTCTTCCTCAAGCACTGTTTTGACCATGTCACTATCCTGGCTAAAAACCTTTACTGCCGGTGCCGAAGTAGAGGATGTTCTATTTAATCTTGTTAAATTTCATCTTTTTAAACTTCACCCTTACTTCAGCCTGTTAAGAACTGCTTACTATTGACCTCTCCCGTTTTGACCTCACACTGCTTATAGAATCTGTCGTTCTGGTTTGCTTTCTAACTAGATTATGAACCTGTTGAGGATACTGGTCTGGTTCCTGATTACTCTTGTTTCTCCCACCGAATGCAGGTGAGTCTGGCCACTGAGTAAGCGTTCCACATGTGCTTGCTATCCATCAGCTATGTGCTTAGGGGATTTGGGTAGATCACAAGAAAATGTAAGAAACTGGCAACGCAGTCTGGGGGGTAAAATCTGAGACACGTCCACGTGACGGCGGCGGTCTGGAACAGGGGAGTGCTCACAGTGGACGTCTGCTGGTTTTGCCACATGAATGGCATCCCTCTCTACTGGCAACTCCACTCTATTTTCTAAGATAATATTTCCCCTTGATCTTAACCCAGGGTGGGTATGTGATTTAAGGTAGTGAATCAGCATATCTCATATCCTCAACAGTGACTGACTGAAAATGGAGTATGTGTCACCTTTATTTTAGGCCAATAATAGTCCAGACTTGTATATAGGATGCTCTGTCTCACTCTGTTGCCTTTCATCTTGTTAGCTATGTGCCTCTTGGAGGGGATTTTTTTTCTCTCTGTCCAAAGGCAGCAAGTACAGTGGGATCTGCTGACAGTCTTCTTGCCACAGGTCTTGCCTGTGTGAGCTAGAGCCACCTACAAGGTCAGGGAACGGAGGAGTATTGAAAAGTGTGACCCTTGATCTTCCCGTGACTGGATCCAGCACGTCCTCCTGTTCTGCTTAAGCCAGTTCAAGTTCTTTGTAGTTAAAAGATGCAGAAAAATAACTATGAAGTCCAATGCTTTAAAAAAAATTGTGTTCTAGAGTTCCAAAGAACGGGTGAAACTTTCAGGGCCTTATCTGCTCTTTAAATTTACAGTCTTCACACTGACATTTTAGGTGTTTGGATCTAAATTCAAGATCTTTCAACTAAAAGCCGTTTACCCCCCTCCACAATTTAAGTCAAGGCTTTTCAATTAATGACACGAGAACTCAAGGTCAGACACTTTAGCTGAGTCTGTCAAGGTGAGACGACTAGCAAGTCACCAAGGTTGAGCTGAAACTGAGATCTCAAAAGCCTCACTCCATTATCAGTTCTTCAAAACACAAAGGCAACACCATAGGAAACACATGATGACGGCTGGTATTCATGGCGCTCTGTGTCAGGCGTGTGCTACATGCTTTCCATGTACCGCCTTCTTTCAGTCCCCACCAAGCCACATGAAGCGAACACTTGCCACCTCCATTTTAAGAGACTTTAAGTCTACTGGTTAAATTCACTTATGGTTACATAACGAACAAGGACCATAAGTGAGAGTCTTCCTTAAGGCAGTATTGTCAAGACCTTTCAAATGTATCTGAGGAGAGAAGGGTGGAATTCAATGCAAGGTCAGCATCCTGCCTCACGTGTTGGACAATGACCCTACCTGCAGCCCAGGGGAAGCCAGTTTCCGGCACCTTGTCAGCACATCTCAAGCACCTGAGACTCACAAGTACACTGGGGTTGCCTGGAAACTCTATCTTTTGGGACACCCTCCACCAGTGGGGACAGGAAAGGCAAATAATGTCCCCTCTCTGTGCCTCTATGGGGTTTCTGAGATGTGCTCCCTGGGATTAGAGAGCCTCCAGTTCGCGTGGCAGTGTCTTCATTCTCAATGTCCCCATTATTGGCTCTCGCCAGTAGACTGCCTCAGTCTGCTCCTGGGGGTCACCACCCATACCAAGTCTTTGTCTCCGAATATCTTTCAGAAGAAACCCGGACTAAGACAAGAAGAATAGATGGGGACACATTTAGATCATATAACCTGGATGGGGTGGTGTGCACCTGTAGTCAAAGCTACAAGGGAGTCTGAGGCAGAAGGATCACTTGAGCCCAAAAGTTCAAGACCCCACTGGACTACGTAGTAAGACGCCATCCATAAACAAACACATATCATCTACTCCTCCAGAATGTTCCATTGAGAAGGGAATTTCTCTGGAAATTCTGCCTTGACACTGATTGAAGGGAAAGAACAAAAAAAGTGAAAAAGGCTTTTGGTAAAGATGAATGGTAAGAGCTGCAAGTGAACTTATGAAAGGAACTTCTAAAATGTCACTTGTAATTTCTTGAAAGTAGTGCCTTTGGGCCTGGAGACCTGTGGGGACAGGGATGGGTGGGCATTCCTTCCAGATGCCATAGAGGAGGACCAAGGAGATGCAGAAGGGCCACTTCAATGCTTTGTCATGCAATTCAGTCCTTCTCACAACCTGTGCACTCCCTTAAGAGATGAGCCCAATTTCTTTAGTTTGCAATCTTTCAACTGGCATCTCTTCGTGTTCCTAAGGAACTGACTTTTTTCCAAGCCAAATCCCTAATAGCTGACTCTAACTTGGAAGTTTTTTCTTCACAGGTCAGATACACGATTTCAGTGACTTCCCTATTAGGGATTTTCAATGTTCCATTTTATTTAATCTGATTTTACCTAATGTTCTAACTGAAAGCAATGAATAGCATGCATTTGTTTCTCAAAAAACATAATACAATGAGATCAATTTGACTAGATGTTTTTGAAGAATATATTCTATGTCTCTTAAGAAGTTTTGAGGTAATATCATCCATCCCTCTGTGAATTCCACCTGGGTTTAGAATGTGTGTTATGGAGTCCAGAGAAAGACTTCTGTCTAGCTTCATGGGTGTTCCAAGGAAAGGCCATTCAGCATGTTCAGAGTGACTCAGATGTGGACTGTCCTGCTTATGCTATATTTAAACAGCACTAGATTCATAAAGGCAATAGAGATCTTCCCCGTGGATTGCAGGTAGATGATTCTAAACAAATATTTAATTTTTCTGAATAAAGCTGAAAAAGAAAGATATATTAGAAGTTTATAATTAATATTAAGAATAATATGAGGATTATGAGTGGCACAGGAAGAGGGAGCATTGTCTCCTCTCTTTGAATTTGCTGTTTCAATGTGTGTGTGTGCGTGTGTGTATGCATCTGTGTGTGTACATCTCTGTGTGTATTTTTATGTGCACATGTATGACTCAGCTCTGAGTGAGTATATGTAAGTCTCACATCAGCTTACTTGACTCGTGCATACTTTGAACAATACAACTCCTGAGTTTATGAAGTTCAACACCAGAATGTTGAGTCTTTGAGGACTAAATCCAAATATTTATTCTGTCTTTTGGTAATATTATCTGAGAGATGTGGAAGACCTAGCTCTCCAGTCGTACATGGCCAGCAAAACCATTTGGTTGTGTACCAGTGGCTGAAGGGTGAGCTAATTATGTAATAATTAAATATTTTACCAATATAGTAGACTAATTTTGAAGTTAATAATCTTATATGGTCCTCAAATAATTTCATAAATGTCTAAATGGCCCTTGACCAAAGAAAGAGAAAGAGAGAAAAGAAAATGAAAGAATTTCCTCACTCCTGATTCTAGGGCAAGTCATTTCAGTTCTCTGTAAACTCAGTTTTCTTAGATGTGGAATGAAGATAGGACTAGATTCTAGCCCCAGATTTCTAGGAAGCAGATCCAAGGCCAGGAATAAGGTCCTAATGCTTTATGTAAGAAACACAAACAGAGCCACGCAGGTCAAGAGAAGAAGAATGACCGAGGAAATGAGCAGAAGTGTAATGCCATATGGCCGTGGTGTCACTGCTCCATAACAAACTATTTAGCAGGGTGGTCACTGGAAAGTTTGTAATAAGAAGCATGTCTGTTATGATTTGAATCTGGAATGTCATCCAAAGCCCCATATATTCAGATGTAGTAGGATACCTGGGGAACTCTGTACTGTTGATAGGTGGGTTCTGGCTGGAAGGAGTTGACCCCAGAGGAATTATATTATCAGCTTGTTGAGATGAGGAAGCACTCAGGTGTGTATGATTGACTTCTGGGCCAGGAAATGAGAGCACACCCATCCTGAGCGTGGGTGTCCCAACGGGCAGCCTGAACTAAATAAAGGAAGGAAGAAGAAACATTGGCGCAGCTTTTCCTGGGAAAGCTCTGGCCTTAGTTACCTGACATCGACTCGCTCCTTCCTTGGTTGGCTGTCTGCCATGCCGTTAGGAGTGTTTCTCTGACTATACTTCTACCGTGTGCTTCCCCCTTTGCCAGGGGCCCATGAATGGACTGTGTGAGACCTTCTGAAAGCTATGAGCTAAAAAATCAACCTTTCCTCCCTTAAGTTGTAGATATTGGCTATTCTGTCCCAGCAACGAGTAAAGAACTAAGACAACCTCTCAGAAGCACTCATAGGAGAAAAGAGGTATCTGGGCCGTTTGATTCCCTCCTATCACCTATCTCCCATCAGTCAAGTTTGACCTTTAGTAGCTAATGCCTCCCAGATTTCCAGGCAGCAGCATCTAGCCCTTTGGTGACTACTCAGGAGCCCAGATCCAACAGTTTGCAGTATGAGGTTTTAGCCCAGTGTGGCAGTGGATGTGAATTTAGAGAGGACAGAGCTCTACATGTGAAAGGTCAGAGCCAGGCAGGCTCAGGGCTCTCATGGATCATGTAAGCGAAAATCCTAGCAAATACCTCAGCAGCCCAGCCTGTGGGAGGTTTTCATAGAGAAGCAAGTAATCCAGGAATTTGGGAACCTATAGATTGCTGCTCAATATACACTGATATCTACCCCACTGGACTTTTTCCAGAGTCAAACTTTTGAAAAGTAAGGAGCAAGATGCCTGGCATGGACTCTGAAGCAGAGGATGTTAGTTGACTATTGGCCTTGCTACTTGCTAACAGTAGAAACTTTGGCAAGTTACTTGCTTTAAGCCTCAGGAGTAGTGGGGTGCAGTGGCACATTCCTATAGGCCCAGCTACTCAGGAGGCTGAGGTGGAAGGACCACGTGAATACAGGGATTGGAAGCCAGCCTTGGCAATATGGTGGGAACTCAATTTAGAAACAAATAATAATAAAATCTCAGAAGTCAAGGTAAAAGGAAAGATGATAATTATACCTATCCCATAGAGTTATTTTAAAAACTTAAATTTAAATTTAAAATAATTTAACTCGATGGTAAGTGGTCATTAAACATTAATGATGATGATGATCACAATAGTGAATCAACCAAGTTTTCATGTAAAGTCAAAAATTTCTTCCTAGATGTCTAGATTCTAAAAGCAATATTTTAATGTCAATTAAATGCAATTGCCTATGAGAAAAATCATAGATCTCTGGAATTTTCTATTTTCTTTCCTATCACATGCTTGTCAAAACTGAAATATATTAAATTTGTTTTTGGGTTCCCTCACAACATTGGTTGCTGAAATATATCCAGTGGCTGAATAAGATCACAGCAACTGCTATGAGAATATCCTTACACAGAATATCAGGTGCCAATATCTCTTAACAAATCTTGAGCCTGCTCTGAAGTTTAATGACTTCAAAGGCAGCCATAGCAGGCCAGTCACACAAAGGCACGTCAACTTTATTAATAAGATATCATGGAGTCCTTATCTATTTAAACATCAGTAAGCATCCTAGCAACAGAATTCATCTCAGTGCTGCATTACTTGAATATAGGAGGATCTGTGTCTTCAGTTATCGGCAAGCCACGTGATGGTCATCACTTGGAGCTGGGATGTCTTCAGAAAAAATAAGTTGACTTTAAAAATAAGTTGATCTGTGTGCTTCCTTTGGAGAAACTATTGAAGGAGACACTAAGAAACCTGAATGTATGTTCTAAATACACCATAGTTTTAGGATTAATACCAGAACCACAGGAGTGTGTGTCGTTTGCTCAGTTGTGAAAGTAGTGAGTGACTAGGAGCAGGAGGTATGGAGAAGGGACAGAACTCCGGGGACTTCCAGTGAGGACATGCAGTGCCCTCAGCCTGCAATGGTTCCTCCACCCTTCCCCCCACTCACATCTGTCTGTGAGCCCCCTTCGTTCAGCCCTAGCACTCCAATTCAAGATACTGCACTCAACAGACACCAACCTCAGAGTTGCTTTCAAAACCTCATTTACTTGCTTGAGCCAATTTTTATAATTCTGTATGGAAGGAAAGAGATTTCTCAACAGGTTTATGCAGTAACGTGCCAAGAAGGTCCTTGAGATGTGTTAAAACCAAGGATTTAGACTCACTCCATATGAGTTTGAATCTTTTTCTTTTATTTTCTTTCCATATGACTTGTGAAGACTACTGAGTTTCTCTGCTCCTCACTTTTTTATTTTTAAAATAGGGGTGATACATTAACAGAAGCAAAGAAAAAAATCATATGATTGTCCCAATATATACAGAAAAAGCCTTTGACAAAAATCAATATTCGTTCATGATTTTAAAAAAAATGACTCTGAAGAAAATAGAAGTAGAAGGACGTTACCTCAATCTGATCTAAGCATTCTACAACCATTCCTCCTCCAACATCATTCTACGTGTTCTAAGTGGATAAAAACTGAAAACATTTTCCCTAAAATGAACAGTACAAGAATGCCCACGGTCACCCCTCCTGTTCAATGTAGTACTCGAAACTTTGACCAAAACAACAAGGCAATTGACAAAAATCAAAGGAATAGGAATAAGAGAGGAAGAAGTTATGATACCCTTATTTGCAAGTGACATGAACTTCTATATCAAATACAAAAAAAAAAAAAACCTCAACCAGAAGTTTCTTGAAACTAATAAATAAATTCAGGAAAATATTATATTATAAAAGCAATACTCGAGCTGGAGGAATAGTTTTCCAGTTAAAGCCCTTGCTAGCAAGCTCAACCCTGAGTTCAATTCCCAGAACTACATAATGCTGGGAGTGGCGGTGCATGCTTGCAATCCCAGCACTTGGAAAGCTGAGGCAGGAGGAGTGCCATGAGTTTGAGGGCAGCCTGGGCTCCACAGTGAGTTTAAGATCAGCCTGGATAACAGAGCAAGACCCTGTCTCAAACAAAATAATAAAATAAAAGCAACACAAATCAATAACTCTCCATATACCAATAATGAACCGAATGAAAGAAAGAAATTAATCCAAAAAACTAAGTACTTAGGAATAAGCCTTACCAAAGCGAAGGATCTCTAAAGTGGAACTGTACAATCCTGAAAAAAGAGAATGAAGAGGACTTTAGATAATGAAAAGACACCTCATGTTCCTGGATAGGAAGAACTACCATTGTCAAAATGGCCATACTTCCAAAATTATTATACAGATTCAGTGTAGTACCAAGGCATTCTTCACCTAATTGGAAGAAAGAATTGAAAAATTTATATGGAACCAGAAAAGACTCAGAATTTCTAAAGCAACTGGAAGTAGGAAGGGCAAAGTTGGAGGAATCATAATTTCAGACTTCAAAGTATACTATATAGCAACAGCGATTACATCTACGTGAAAACTGAAACAGAATTGAGGATCCAGAGACAAACCTGACACCCCTTAGCCATCTGATTTTCAACAAAAGGGCCAAAACCATTCACTGGAGGAAAGACAGTATCTTTAACAAGTGGTGTTGAGAAAACTATCAACATGAAGAAGAATGAAGCTAGACCTATCTCTTTCTGCCTATGCTAAAATTGTATTAAAATGGATTAAAGAGCTACGTATCAGAACAGAAGCACTAAACCTACTGGAAGACTAAATCGATAAAACACTGGAAGACACCGGGACAGAAAAGGGCTTCAGGAACAGACCCCAGTTGCCCAAGAAATAGCATCAAGAATCAACAAAGACTACACCAAGCTAAAGAGATTTTGCACAGCAAAGGAAACAGCAGGGTGAAGACCCAGCTCACAGAACGGGAGAAAATTTTCTCAAGCTGCTGTCAGACAGAGGATTAATAACAAGAATATATGCCTTAGTTACCCAGCATCCACAATTTAAGCTCACGGTTTCAGGTGGCCTCTTACAGTCCGTTCATGGAGCAGCCAGCCAAGGTGGAGCTACATGGCAGAGGCAGAGGCTGGAGAGCTGCTCACCCCACTGCAGAATCAAAGCCCAGTGAGTCTCAAGACTCAGGCAGAGGTCGGGACTTTGCCAGAAAGAAGCTGTAAAAACGTTTCTTTTCCCTTGCTTTAATAACCCAGGCTGTTAGTTGGGCCGCAGCCCCCATGGGGTGACCTCCCCATTTCCTGGTCTACGAGGGAATAAGGAACACCAGAAAGCTCTGCCACAGACAACCCCGAATCTCAAGGAGTTGATACAATGCCCCCCCCCCCCCCCGACCCCCGTTAAACTCCAAGCATCCACCTCTTTCAGGCAAGCTCTTCCTCCCAATAATACACAGTCCCAAGTGCATGAGGCTTTTGGAGGACGCTAAAGATCCAAACACCATAGCAATATCTAAAGAACTATGATAATAATAAACCCCTTCAGATAAATGACCCCATTAAAAATGAGCAACTGAAATGAAAAACACTTCTCAAGAGAAATGCAAAAGTCAAAAAAAATGTGAAAGAGTGATCAACATATTTGGCCATCAGAAAAATGCATATCAAAACAACGCTGAGATTCCATCGCACTCCAGTGAGAATGGCTTACATAAAAAACTCAAAAAACAGCAAATGTTGGCAAGGGTATGGGAAAAGGGAATACTTTTACATTGTTGGTGGGACTGCAATCTGGTCCAACCACTATGGAAAGAACTCTAGAGAGAGAATCCCACTTGACTCAGTTACAGTTCCACTGGATGTTTTCCCAAAGAGCTAAAATCATTGTATCATCAAGACACATGTGTACATGTGTGCAAAGCAGCTATTATGAGTATAATAGCTAAATTCTGGAAACACTACATGCTCATCTACAGATGAATGGATGAAGAAAAATATGGTGTATATATACTCAATGGAATATTATGCCGCCGTAAAGGCAGATATGTATGAAGCATTTGTAAGAAAATAGAGGCACCTCGAGTCAATAACACTCAGTAAAAAGGACCGATCACAAAACGTTAAGTATCGCAAAGTATTTCTTATATGAGAATGCCAAAAATACATGTCTAAAAAGATCTTAATGCAAGAGAGAGGGTAGGAAATAGGGAGACAGGCTGCTTGGCAAAAGGGAAAGACACAGGGTGGGAATAGTGGATAAAGAAGTGGTAAAGAAAAAAAGGAGGGGGAAAGTGTAGTCGAAAAGTGGTGTGTCTGGGGCACAGCTTCCCCAAGATGTATGTAACTAACATGTAAGTGAATTTGTAGAGAATACATATTCAAATTTTAAAATGGAGTGACGATGAAAAGGAAATTGGTGATGGCCATTACCCTAGCAACTGAGTTACTTCTCACTGCTGGGGCGCAGTACCCAACATCCACAACCTAAGGGAGGAAGTGCTTACTATAGCTCACTGTTTCAGAAGGTCTCCTTCCAATCCTGGGCAGCCAGCGATGGTGGAGGCACATCGCAGAAGGTGTAGCTGGAGGAAAGCTCTTCACAGTATGGCAGATGGGAAGCCACGTGAGGGAGGAAGGGCGGGGCCGGCATGCACCCTTCCAGGTCAAGCCCCAGTGATCCTCCCCTTCTGATCAGTGACCTATGCCTTCCAGGTCACACACCCAGTGATGTACCATACGCCCATAACCGACTACAGGCCCTGAATCTACCCCGCCTGACCAGGCCCCACCGCTTTTGATGGAATTTGGGTTGTTCCAGAATCCTTAACTGTTCAGAATACATTGTTATAATTATGTAAAATATCTTTGTGTGGAATTGGGTCATTTAAATGTAGGCCTTACTTTATAAGAAACTGGCCAGATTGTTTTGTTTATTTTGTTTTACTTTTTGGGGGCGGCGGTGGTGCTGGGATTCGGATTAGAAGCACTTTATCACTGAGCTGTATCCCCAGCAATTTTGTTTTTTTATTTTGAAAAATGGTGCAACTAAATTACCCAGGCTGGCATGGAATTTATAATCCTCCTGCCTCCCCCTCCCCAGTAGCTGCGATTACAAGTGTGTGCCACCACACCCAACCCCTGCTCTTGGGCCCGGTGTTCACCTCTGACAAACAGAATCTTCCGATTTCTGGTATCTGCACAGCAGGGATTGTACTTGTCCCCTGCCCCTGTGGGAACCATTTCCAGACAACACCCTCTCATCTGCCACCACGTTGCCTAGTCGCCCTGGAGCTGAATTGCCTTGGACGATTGGGTGTTGGGGGCGGGGGAGGGACTCACATTTCAGACAGAGGGACCAGCATAAACAAAGGCTCCTGGCACAAAGTTGCTGGGTCCATTGGGGAAAATGAAAGTGGCTGAGTGTCCCTGAGAGTGTGGTATTGAAAGGGGGACTTGGCAGCGCTGGCTAAACAACCAGACCACACAGGGCCTCTCTGCCACAGCCACGGTTGTGGGTGTCCTCAGGGAGAGACTGAAATGTGGGCCACGGAGTGCTTGCTTTTGTGTTTCAGAAAAATGACTAATGTCGGTGAGGAACATGAATTAGAGAGGAGGAAGAAGGGAAAGGTCTTTGTTAGAAGGCAGATCCCCAGGAGTTGGTCTTGTTCTTACTCACTGTAGGGGCCTCATAATTATTTTTAAATGCAGTGAAAGAATAAATGAAAAACTGAATGAATCTTTTTGTGTCACTTACCTCTAGCTTTTCAGTTGTCCCCTTTTCTCTTCTCCCTTTTCTACAAAGGGCCCCAGTAGTAAATATTTTGGGCTTGTGAGCCACTTGGTTCTGTTGCAGCTAGTTAGTTCTGCCACTGTAGCTCCGAAGCTACCACAGACGGCAGCCAACAAGCAGGCCTGGCTGGGCTTCAGAGGAGTTCTGTTTATGAGCACAGAAATTTGAATTGCAGGGAATTTTCATGCGCCACAAGTATTCCGTTGAGTTGGGTTTCTTGTCATTATTGCTTTGTTTTGCTCTTCTGATTTATACTTGTAAAAACTATTTTTTGCTCAGGGATTGTACAAACCCAGACAGAGCAGAACTTGGTTCATGGGCCCCACTTCGCGTTTCCTCCCACCACACTGGCTATGGTCACCCCATGTAACTCAACACCTGTCCCTGCACATGCTCCCAGGCTGTGCTATGGGTTAAATCTAGCTTCTGAGGCCTGGCTGCCTCTGCTTCCCGAGCCCCTTTCTGTTCTCTCTGACCTCCCATTTCCCAAGCCCCATGCTGCCTTGGCTGTTGCTGTCACTCTAAACGCCCTGCCTCTGCCTCCCCAGGTGTGTTCTTGGCCCAGTGTATGTATCAGCCTTGGAGTCTCAGCCTTTATTTCCTTTTCTTTTATAAAGTTTTATTTTATTTATTTATTTACTTAATTTAATGGCAAATAATAGCTGTGCATATTTGTGGGGTATAGTGTTATATGCCTGTATACATTATAGGAAGGTTTAATCAATCTAATTATATATATTCCCTTTCTTTTTGTGTGCATGTGGAGAAACTGTTAAAAAACTCTTCTTTCAGAATTATTAAAACATACACTCCAGGGCTGGGACCATAGCTCAGTGGTTAAAGCACCTACCTGGAAAGCCCAAGGCCCTGGGTTTGATCTCCCAGAATCACATAATCTGGGTATGATGGCTCATGTCTGTAATACCAGCACATGGGAGTCTGAAGCAGAAGGATTGCTGCAGTTTGAGAACAGCCTGAACTACAGAGTGAGATCCTACCCCCCAGCCCCCACTCCCCGCCACACACACACACATACACAATCCAAATCCATTGTTATTATCTGACCATCATACGGTGCCATAGAGTGCGAAAATTTATTCCTCCAGTCTAATAGCCATTGCATCTTTTGATCAACACCTTCCCTTCCCCCTTTTCTCTTCTACCTCCCGGCCCTGGTCACCACGTCTCTCCTTTGTTTCTATGCGATTGACTATTTTAGATCCTACATATATCATTCAGCATTTACCTGTTGGTGCCTGGCTCGTTTCATTTAGCACAATACTCTCCTGCTGCGTCCGTGGTAGAACAAGCATCAGGCATTGTTCACATTTAGAGCACGTCAGCATTACTCACAACAGCTGACACGTGGAGGCAGCCTACGTACACATCCACGGAGGAATGGGTAAAGATGTGGCACACCCACAGCCTGAGCCTCTTTCCCACCTGCTCACCTCCTGAGGCCTTTAAGCCTCGGTGTCTTCTTCAGGTCGTCTTCCTGGACCCCTCACACCAGATATGTGGGGGTTTGGCCATCACACAAGGGCCAGGGGGGAGGAAAGGTGAGCGCGTGGCTGGGCCCCCTCGTCCCAAGAGTACCAGACCCAGCCGGGAGTCTGTCGAAGCAGGAACTCACTTTGTTCAGGAAGTACAGAAGCTTATATAGGGTAGAGGGAGAACGTGGCAAGGAGGGGAGAGCAGGTGATCTGACCTGGTGTCTCTGTAAGTGGGCATTAAGCCAATCAGCCAGGTGTCCATGCAGGCAGGCGCCGGGCGCTCGCGGCAATAGTATTGGGATCGAGCGCAGTCCATGAGGGCGGAAACGGCCTGGCCCAATCATCCTCCTTGTTAAACACCCGAGGTGCCCGCCCCCGGACTTCCCACCAGCACCATCTTAGGTATCACCCCACATGGGTAGTTTAGGCACATGCCCTCTGGGCTCCCAGCATTCCCTGACCATTAGGAACTGGAAGTAACTTGGGGCGTGTATCTTTTCTTGATACCGTTCAATGTCAAACACGTGGCAAGTGCTATGCAGATATTTTAACAAATTCTCAACGATCAAGATCCATTTCTTATGTAATACACTCGTTATTTTCATTTTTCTAGTTTTGTGTGGCTGCTACTATTAAATTTGAAGCTTTTACGTGCAGACATAGAGTTGACATCCTTCCAAATGCATAAAACGTTGCACTCCCCAGTGAGACCCTAGGTGATAACAGTGGGCTTGCACGAGAGCAAAGCTAACCAGTCGACCGGCAGGAAACCACAGAATGTCACCCAGACCCTGTCTGGCCTTCCTTTGACAGATACACAAAAGTGCAGCTTCGGGACCGGTCGGTCAGCTTGCTGGAGGACACGTATCTGGTAAATAACAAAGATCAAACAGGCACTGGGGCTCAGGCCTTCGCATTCCTAGCTTTCCTATTTATGAGGCAGTGTGCAAGCTAAAGCGCCGTGCCCTGCACACGATTCACCGTGCGGGAGGAGCAGGTGTGGGGGTGGCTGGGAGGCTGGGCTGCAGTAACCTTTCCTTCTTCACGTTCTCTGAATAGAATTCCTTGTTGGCTGGTGCTCGCAGCCTTTTCTTGCTCGCTCTGTGTATTAGTCATTCCCTTAAAACAGTGACACTCATTATGGCTGGCAGACAAATGGTTGGGAGCTGGGCAACTCCAATTATTTCACTCAGCATGTGAAATCATTTAATCAGAGCTCACAGGACTGAGGGGCCGTATGAAAAAGAAGCAGGCGCCCTGTCTGGTCCCCAGAATGAACTCTTTTCAGGAGAGAAGAGGGCTCATATTATTTATTGTAGTAGGAAGAAGATATACTTGGTATCTGAGTGAGAAAAGGACTCGATAGGAGATTCTGCTTGAGCTACATTTCTGATTTCTTTCCCCTGTTTCCAGTTAGTTGTGGGATGATTATAGAATTATTGTGTGAGTCCATGTCCCACTATAAAATATTATTATTATTATTTCTTATTTTTTGGCTCTCTTATGATAATGCCTGAAATCTGGAGCATGAATGCACCATCTTGCATTCATCTGAATGGTGGCAGTTACTGAAATACCAAAAGAGCCACATTAAAAAGTAGTTTCAGGAACTGGGGGTGCAGAGCATGTGTGGCAGAGCATGTGTGTAGCATGCGTAAGGCCCTGGGGATGTACGCTGACATGAGTGCGTGCACACACACACACACACACACACACACACACACACACACACAGAGTGGTTTTAGTCACAGGGTGTATACTGTTATACTGCCAAGATGGTGGTAGTTCCGTGGCTCCGCTGAACACACAAATATACTTTTACATGGCTGCAGCGAGACAGGTAACTTTCTTGCCAACCAGCCATGGCTTGCCACAAGCACACACTTCCTTCCTGTCTCCTGGACTGCTGCTGAAGTGCGTGCCATTACTTGGAAAGTGCTTGTTCTGTTTGTCCCCAAGAAGGCTTCTTGTTCTTTTCTGAGGAAAGCAAAGTAATACTCTCCTCTGGCTGATGTACAACCATGGGGAATAGGGCCCAGCCTCAGGTCACCGCATGAACGTGTGTTTCTGGAAACATACCAGCCATGGGCTAGCATCTCATGCTTCCACACAATAAAATTAAGTTTACTCAAATGTTACCCGGCAAGGCCTTTGTGTATTTTTTTTTTTTCATATTCATCTTTTAGTCACATTGTCCCACACATTGCACCAACAGCAGAACTTGATAGCAGGATGTCAACGGCACGCAGTCTAGACGAAGCAAAAGTTACGGAAATTCAGAACGTCTTTCAGGCTCATGCAGCCTGCACGAAGCGCAGACAGTGTATCTGGTCTCATAAGTGAGCTTGGAGATGAATTTCACATGCACCGATTCTCCCATTTAAGTTGAGCTCTCTGGGGTCGAATGTCAGCAGAGGAAAGTGAAGGGTTTTTTTCGTTTTTGTTTTTTTTTTGTTTTTGTTTTTGTTTTTTTGGTCCTGGGCAACAGTTCTTCTCATGCACAGAGAACAAGGAAGGGAGGCAAGAATGACCCACACGAGGCCCAGATAAACAACGAGGCCCAGATAAGCAACGAGCAAACTGGTGTTAATGATGAGAATGTGAATAGCCAGACAGAATCACAGAATCATGACGTCACTCTTGAGACATTTCTTTCTGCCTATCTCTCTTTTGGTATTACATTTTTGTTTTCTTTGGTTTATTTTCTCCCCAGAAACAAAAATACTTTAAAAAATGCACAAAGGATTTTTTAGGTATCATTAATTGCCCAGAATATTAACAAAATATTCAAAAGACAGATTTTAAGAACTCTGACCATGAAAAGGCATTTCTATAGAATTGATATTGACAAAACCAAGAAATAATCTTTTAAAGTATTCTTACCAGGGCTCAGAAAACAGTAAATATAAAACTTTAATTCCAAAGAACATGATTAACTGAGCGAATGTGGTGGCTCCAGTTAGAGATTTTCAACATTCCGAGAGAATTTAAAAGCAGCATCCAGGGTCTCCTCTGTGCTCCTACTCCCTAGTTCTGCCCAGGACTGCACCTGACTTTGCTCAGGTTGGCTGTACTCACCAGCTCCCAGGTATGCTGGACCCTGCACTGAAACACCAGAGGGTACAGAACCTTGTGTTTTCATAGCAAAATCCCACCCTTCAGTGCGTGTGTTCTCTTCCTTCTCTAATAAGTAAGTAAGGAGGAATGTGCTCTCTGATGACATTCAATCAAATCCATTTCTGGATACCTCTGGCTTCCCACCAAACTGCATCATTTGCTTGGCAGCTAATGAGTAATTCAGGGTGTCATGAAGAAAAGAAAGATACTTGCCTCAAATAAACATGTGTTTCCCTAATTCTTTCATCTGCAAGGCCATGTCCACAAGCAGAAACAAATGTTTGTTTCTCCTCAGTTAGAGGGTTAATATCTAGGTTATACAAAGAACTAAAAAAATAGACTCCTCAAAATAAAAGATTCAATTCAAAATGGGCAACTGAAATGAATATATAGTTCTCATAAGAAGAAGTACAAATGGCCAACTGATACAAGAAAAACTGCCCAACATCTTCAGCCATAAGAGGAATACAAATCAAAACAACACTGAAAAACAACTAGCTTATTTGAATTGTTGATGTAGGCCATTCTCTCTGGAGTGAGATAGTATCTTAGCATTGTTTTGATTTGCATTTCTCTTATGGCTAGAGATGTTGAGCATCTTTTCATGCATCTATTGGCCTTTTGCATTTCTTTGTGAGTGAACTGTCTCTTCATTTCATTTGCCCACTTTCAATAGGATCCTTTATTTTGGTAGGCTTACTTTTCTTCAGCTCCCTGTATATTCTAGTTATAAGCTTCTTATCTGAGATGTTGATGGTAAATATTTTTTCCCAGTCTGTTGGATCTTTTTTTACAATGTTGATAGTTTCCTTTGCTGTGCAGAAACTTTTTAGTTTGACAAGATCCCATTTGTTAATAATGGGGATAATTTCTTTTGCTCTTGGTGTCTTGCCAAGAAAATCTTTGCCTACCCCTATTTCTTTTAGAAATTTGCCTACTTTGTCTTCCAGAAGGTTTAGTAATCAGTGCTGGTGTGGCTGTGGGGTGAAAGGAACCCTCCTGCACTGCTGGTGGGAATGTAAATTTGTACAGCCCCTTTGGAAAGCAGTATGGAGATCTCTCAAAAGACTAGAAATAAATATCCCCTTCGATCCAGTGACACCCCTTCTGGGAATATATCCAAAAGAGGTCAAAACAACACATAGCAGAGATATATGTATACCCATGTTTACAGCAGCACAACTAACAATAGCTAAAATATGGAAGTCACCAAAATACCCATCAACAGACCAATGGATACACAAACTGTGGTATTTAAACACAATGGAATACTGTGCATCAATAAAGTCCAACAGCGTGGAGGCTTTTATAGGCAAATGAAAGAAACTTGGGAATATCATGCTTAGTGAAGTAAGTCAGAAACAGAAGGTGAAATATCGAATGGTCTCTCTGATATGAGAGACCCAGATCACAACTCCTTTGGAACTTAAGATGAAAGACAAAGTGAAAGAGGGGGGTAGGGTGAGGGAGGAGGGAGGGAGGAGTGGATAGGGGTAGGGACAAAATGAGAGAGGGAAAGTCCTTGTCACCTTGACAAGAAACATATGTGCACAAAATGCTCAACCCCATTGTAAACCTTGAATTTTGCACGTATACATATCAATAAAATGGGGAAAAATAAAAACTATATAAACATATCTTGATTCCTCCTAAGTGTAAACAAATGATGAAACTGTCCTACTCTAAAAAAAGAAAGAAAGAAAGAAAGAAAGAAAAACAACTAGCTTAACCCAATGAGAATAAATGTTACCAAGAACTCAAAAAACAGAAGATGTTGGCAATGGGGTGCTCAAAAGGAACAATCCTACACTGCTGGTGGGACTGTAAAGTGAAACCGCCATGATGGAAATCAGTGTGGAGATTCCTCAACAATCTGAAAATATATATTCCATTTGTTATCTCTATATCTTTTCTGGCTATCTTTCCAAAAAGAGTTAGAAGCATCATATAATGGAGGTACATGCATACTCATGTGTATAGCCATACAATTCATACAGCTAAATCATGGAAGATGCCAAAATGGCCATCAACAGATATTAACTCAGTGACTCCTGGTCAAAGTTTCTCCTAAATATGTTTCAGAGCCAAGCAAGAGAGTTGATGGGAAGTAGGGAGATGAATTTGGGGAAAGGAAGAAAGGAAGTGGGAGGGGATAGGACAGCAGGAAAGGGGGAGAGGAAATGAATGTAAAGTTGATACATATGTGTGTCAATTGCTGAAGTTTAATGTAACCATTGTATATTATAAATTCATAAAAATATAAAAATACTGTTGAGAAAAAGGATTCCTATCTCTCACTCTGGGCTTCTGAAAACATGTTAGCATATTAGAAAGGTGGATAGCCATCTCCCAGTGTCTCCCAGTGCCAAGAAGACAACTAGCCACCAGAAACATCAGCCAGGCTCTGTCTCAGCTTCCCGAGGAGTGACAAGGAGAAAGTGGCCTCAGTGCCTGGGAGAGGAGCAAAGCCTGTCCTCTTACGAGCCAGCCTCTATGTACTTGAGTCACTCAAGGTAGAATTGGACCTGACACATACCACGAGGAACAAGGAATCTGTGCCAGAAGAGGCCACGGGGTCTTTTTCCAGCATCAGAACCAGTTAAGAATATGCCAGATGGTTTTCAGTGGGGTAGGTTGTATGTGGTAGGGAAGGCTGATAATTGCCATCCAAGCTTCTTTCAGGAATTGACTCTATTTTCCTTTTATGGGCCAAGGATCAAAAGCACGCCCGTGCCCACTTTTTATTGGATTCATGGAAGTCCATCCTCTTCCCTGGATTCCTCATTTCATGACACAGTGCAGCTTCTCCTTGTGTTTTGAAAAGCATCCTCATTGTTTTAATCATCCAAATCTCTCCTTTACACCTTCTTCATATTTTCAGGGCCATCTCTAGTTATTTTTTGTAATCGTAGTACTTTAAAAAAGAATTAATAGATTGCATTTTTGGAGCAGTCTAGGATGACAAAGTAATGAGCAGCAGCAGAGTTCCCGGATGGCCTCTCTCTCCTCCTGCTTCCTATGTAGTTAGCACTCTTCACTTCTTATTAACATCATGAATGGCATACAAGGAGAGTTGGTGTAATAACAAAGGATTTTCACCTCCATCATCTCGTTTATGAAAGATACTTTGGGAAATAAGAGTTAAACATTTGCAAGTATGCATGAGTTAATAGTGGAGATCCCCAGCGCCTCCACTTCTGCTCCTGTGTTCATCTGTGTCAGGAAGGACCCACTCAAGGAGGAAGCCAAGCTGGGTTCCCTGGTACCTGGGCAGAGGAACGGGGACTTCCAACTGCTGCAACAAATTGCCCCAAATATGGAGGCTGAGAAAACAGCACAAATGTATTATATTACAGTTTGGAGGTCAAAGGTCTGAAATGTATCTCACTGGACTAAATGTGTGTGAGTCTGCCATGCTCCTCCTGGAGGCTCTAGGGAGCACTCACTTTCTTGCTGTCTCCAGTTGGTAGCGACACCACATTCCTTGGCTTTTGGCACCCCTATCTTCTTCAAAGCAGCAATAGTAGCTGGATCCTTCTCATGCCACATCTCTTTGACACTGATTCTTCTGCCTCCTTCTTCTGCTCAAAAGGACTTTTGTAATTCAACAAAGCTCAGGTGCATAAACCTGGATCACCTGAAGATCAGGTTTTAGGGATCTAAATTCTGGCAGCAGTCTTAATCTCCGCTTCCTTGTCAACCCCTGTCCCCAGCCAGGTGAGGTAATGTATTCACAATTTCTGGGAAATAGGACATAGGCATATTTGTGTCATTATTCTACATGGACCCTGTCAGGAAAACTGGAGCCGGGGTCAAATCTGTTGATGAATCTCAACCACGACCTCCCTGTAGAGATTAGGAATAGGACCCAATCTCCTTATTCTCAGTTTCAGTGTCACCTGCTCTCAAGTCTTGTGTGTGTACTGACTCAGACAGAAGGTACCCGGCATATGTAGCTACTGAGCATTTGAAATAGGGCCAGTGTAACTTACACAACACATTCACAATTTTAGTGTAAATGTTAAATAGCTCATTAAAGACTTTTAAAAATATTGATTACATGTTAAAATGACAATATTTTAGAATATTAGGTTAAGTAAAGTATATTATAAAATTAATCTTTTTTTTAATGTGGCATCTGGAAGCTCAAAATTGTACATGGGCCCTGTAGTGTATTTTTATTTGGTCAGCGCTTTCTCTGACAGCCCCAGGCTCAGCCAGGAGTGCCTTTCTTTGCTTCCCCAGCCCATAATTCCAAACTCAAACACTTAAATCTTATAGCATAGTATGCGATTTTCATGCCTACTTTTCACACCACATGGTGAGTTCTTAAGGGACAGAGGCTATGTCTTATTAAATGTAACATCTCCATTAAAAGCAGATGTGACCATTGGAAAGATTATGTCAACTTGAGGGAATCGGGAACCACATTTTGGGAACCACGCCTAGATTGGGAATTGAGAACCAGCCTGGATTAGAGTGTGAGGGATTTGTGGGCCAGAGAATGAGGGAAGAGTATGCACCCAGATGTGGGAGGCCCAACTGGAATGAGAATGGTATAAAAGGAAGGAAGAAGGAAGATTGCTACAGCACCTTCCTTTGAGAAAGCTTTCACTTTCGCAGTTGTCTATGGATGCCGACTTGCTACACACTGCAGATCTGCACACTGCAGATCTTTATCACGAATTCGCTCCAGTCTCGACTTGCACCTGCCTGCCTGTGGCTGCTCTTCAGTCGTCTATCCTCAGGTTCCAGTCTTCGCCACTGTTCTTTGAACAACCGAAATCTGCAGCCGACTCTCACCTCACCGCTGTCCTGCAGTCCCGGGCGGGGTTGAGCAGCCATCAGACTGTCCAGCTCGCGCATGTGCAGGCCGCCATCTTGAACAATCTCTATCCTCAGATTTGTAAGCCTTCCCGTTAGATCCTTTTTGTTATAATTTCTGTAAATTCTACCTTTTGAAAGAATTCAAACTAATACAGCACATGACAAGCTGACTCTAGAAAAGAGGGGTTAAACAAGAGACCTGCCCAGGGTTTCCTGTGTATGACATATGATGAGGATGACCGAGACTTAGCCCTGAGATGCTGCACTAAACATTTCTTATCTAATATGCTGGCTTTATACTTCAAAATGTTTCAGTCCCTGCAGCTTTCACAGAGATAATCAAGCCAAAATATGTAAGTATATATAAAATGAAACTCATTTTATCCCATGACTCTGAAGCTAGAAAGTTTCTCAGAGCCATCAAAAAATTTCTCACTATGTAAGAACTACAGTGTTAAATATTAGGGTCTTTGTGCATGGGTCTATCTTGGGACCTGCCAACCACAAGCACCCACATTTTTAATCTCTCTGATATCATATCAAACTATTAAAAATTCAAGGTCACTCTGCAAAGCCTGGCCTGTAAATTTCCCACTCTTGGTCTAAATGTGCACAAATGGTGTGTGTATGATTCCAGGCAGATTTCACAACCGTGGAAGGTAAGGGAATCAAAGGCAGGAACTGCTCTTTTAAAGACCTGGAGAAATTTATGACTCAATTTAAAGCTACTTGTAGTTTATCAAAGCAAAAGAAATGGAATCCCCAGCTTCAGGCAGGAGCTGACTTTCTGTCAAAGATTAAAAGGAGCTTGTTCTCCTTGACAGTCTTACACGCCAGCAGAGTTTCTCCCTAAATCTCACAAATTTAGTAACAATACAAGGCTTAAACAAAATTTATAAATGTCAAGACCGCTTTCTTATCCTTCCCTAAGTGGAGAGTCTGTGAGCCTCCTGGGATAGTGTATCATCACCTTCCTGTCACTGAGACAAAAGATCTCACATCCACAACTTACAGGAGAAGAGGTGTATTTTGGCTCACAGTTTCAGTGGATGCAGTCCATGGCTGGGGAGCCCCAAGAAAGAAGAGGCATTGTAGAATAGCAAGTCCGAGGAAAGGTGCCCAGGAAGCAAAGCAACACAGAAAGAGAAAGGACAAGAATGCTCCCTTCCAGGCTACAGCCCTAGTGACCCACCTCAAGTTGGCTCCACACTGCAGCAGCAACATTGAGTGAGCTACTGAACACACCAGTAGATGAACCCACTGTTGTGGATTCCTACAATCTAGTCACCTGCCAATCCCAAGAGACTTTGGGGGCTATTTTAAAGATAGCTCAGTGCCAATGTAGAAATGCAGAGCAGGAGGTAGGATTGGTCACAATGCATGATTTAGGTTACCGTTTACTTGCATGACTTTGCCAATCACTCATATTACAGACTAGGAGAGTGAAACAGAAGATCTGTCATTAAATGTGCTCTGGTTCTTTGATAGTGAGTAGGAGTTCAGCATGCGGTCCTAAGGACAAATATATAAAAGTCCGTTAGTGGGTTTGTATGCACAGAGTCCATCTCTGGGAGACTGAAGCATCTGACAAGGACCACATTTTCAATGTGGTGGTCTGTGACCACTGAAGAGATTATGTCAACTTGAGGGAATCAGGAACCACATGTGGATTAAGGTTTGGGAACCACAAGTAGACTGGGAATTGAGAACCACCCTGGATTAGAGATTGAGTGATTTGTGGGCCAGCGAATGAGGGAAGAGCACCCACCCAGATGTGGGAGGGCCAACTGGAACTCCAAGGGTATAAAAGGAAGGAAGAGGGAAGATTGTTACAACTTCTTCCTCTGGGAAAGCTCTTGCCTTCGCAATTGTCTACGGACACTGACTTGCTACACGCCACAGATCGTCATCACAGATTTGCTCCAGTCTCCACTTACACCTGTCTGCCCGCTGCTGCTCTTCAGTTGCCGGTATTCAGGCTTCAGTTTTCGCCAGTGTCCTTTGAACAACCAAGATCTGCAGCCAACTCTCACCTCACCGGCTGTCCTGCAGGCCCGGACAGGAGATCTACTTCAAGGCTGAGCAGCCATCTTGGTCTAATTCTATCCCAGATTTGTAAACCTTCCTAATAGATCCTTTTTGTTATAAAAGCTGTAAATTCTGCCTTTTGAAAGTACCCAAACTAATACACGGTACTAGGGCTGCTGGAAATAAGGACTTGACTCAAATAGCTTCAAACACACGGGTTATATTTCTTTTACATTTTGAGAAGTCTAGAAGTAAATAGAGACTGTCATCAGCAGAAGTATTATGGTTTAAATCTAAAAGTCTCCCAAGTCTTGTGTTTGACAGGTGATCGGATTGTAGGGCCCTATACTCATCAGTGGACCCATTCATTGATAATTCCATGTGCTGTTAGAAGGTGGGACCCGGATGGAGGGATGGGGCACCTCGGCCGTAACCAGGAAGAATGTAGTCTTGCCCTGGTCCCTCCTTTCTCTCTGTTTTTCTGTCAGCCATGCACTGAGTGGCTTTTTCTTTGGGCCTTTCTGCCATTGCCCTCCCTGCTTTGAAGCTGGCTGACCATGTGCAGACTGAGACCTCTGAAACTAAGCTGAGCTACGCCTCCCCTCCTTGAAGTTGTGAGTACTGGGTGTTATAGGTCTGTATGATTTGTTTGGGCTTTTCCTCATTGTCTTAAGGTGGCTATTGGATGTTTAGCCATTACACTCTGAATTTCAGTGAAAAAAGTAAAAATTGAAAAAAGCTTTACTGAAAGTTTTTGCACACCACATACATATGAATTTGCTCTCTAGTCCAGGCTGGTCGTGAACTCACCAGGTAGCCCAGAATGGCCTCAAACACAGCAATCTTACAGACTCCTGAGTCACCACCACATGCAGTTTATATGGTGCTAAGCAATCAAGTTCAGGGCCTTGTGCTTGCTAGGCAAGTGATTTAACCACTGAACTACACCCCCAGCCCTACCAATAACTACATTTTAAGGTATTTTCCCCCACACTGGGCACTTTTTTTTTTTTTGTCTCCTGCAGCATAGGGAAAAGAGGAAGATGGAGATTGGGGAGGACAGTAGAAGTTTCCTTTTAAATTTGCAGCTTAGAGTCCAATAGTATGGGAAAGCCAAACTTGAGCGACGTTCATATAAACTGAACTTGCGTGCAGTCTGATTAAGCTTTTCTCCCTTATCTCTCTCCTTCAATTATTTTCTAAGAATCTGTTTAGCTTTCCTTAAGGTCAAGGGTTATATCTTATTTTCTCAGTGACCAGCAGAGGCCGAGGGCCACAGCAGATTCTCAGGTATTTATGGGATTGTTTGATGAACTAACAGCAAACTTGGATGTTTGGTGACCAGAATATCTATATACATATTTATTCTAAGTATATTATTGTACGAAACAAAACTAATATTCTTAATTGTCTTAGGCATAAAAGCAGCTAGCGTAAAGTCGTGTCCCATAACTCCTCTGTGAGATTGATCACCCTATGGGATAGCGAGCGAGTGAAGTGATGGGCAGAAGCTTGCTGCCCATCCTCCCACTGCCATCTGAAGGTGACTCTCTGTAAAGCTTGTCTTTCTCCTTTATCTAAAAAGACAGTGTGATTCTGTCAGTCTGTAGGAGTATGGGCCATGCAAATCATGTGGAAGAATCTGCCCATGATTTCAAATTAACAATACTTACAGAGTCATTGTAATACTGATGCCCAGTGACAGTGACTCATCGTGTCTGGGATGGTGTCCCAGAGTCCCTCTTAAAGCACTCTAGATAATTCTATGTAGCCAGGCATAGAAATCTTCATCGTGAGACAATTCCTGTAGCCGGCCCGCCTGCCCGTTACTAGCTTTGGGAGCTCCCTTTCCCTCTGGGCTCCTCTCTGCAGCCCAGGGCCGAGTGCCTGGTGTCTAGTAGGCACCCTGTAACTGTTTGTTGGTCTCTAAACAAGTTGACTGTGACAGGTCCTTACTCACTTCCACAAACTCCCAAATGACTACGAGAACATTGTACAAAGAGGCTTGTCTTAATTTAGAACTCAGGAATAGAAAAGGGTTTCCTATCCCCTGGGAATGGGATGTCTTCCTGAGAAGCCCTGGTAGTTACGTTTCCACACAACATGCTTACGAAGATTGTGGTGCCAGTTATCTATAAAGTTCATTTGAAATCATTCCTGTGAAGTTCTTGGCACAGTGCCAGCAGTAGCACAATTATTGAATAAATGCTAGATGAAAATGATGATCAGAGCTCTAATTACAGGAGTGACTACTGCTTACTAAAAGAAACTCAGATGCAAGAAAAACTTCAGGAAGGAATCACAATGTTACCCTTAATCTGGCCAGTGAAAGCAGTAGTTTTGAAACATGATTTCTTCCAGCTTTCCCAGCAGAAATCTATGCTAATGTGTATTTTTTAAAATACATAAAGATGTATATATTAACGGTATATAGTGTATATTTTAAAACGTTTTCTCATATCACTTTATTTTAAACATACATATTTTAGATAAATTCCAAAGCAATATAGTGTAAACTGAGTATTGTACTACATCTATAGAAATAAGTGTGAGCAGTCCTGCCTAAGCAGCATGATTCTTCCAGATGGCCCTTAGGCTCCCCAGTTCGCCAGCTGCAGGTGTCTGGGGTCCTCCCTCTACTATCCTGACCAGAAGTCTGAGCAAGGCTGTGCCTGCTCAAGGCCTCTTCTGAGCTCTCATTTGCTGTGTTGCTGTGAAGGAAACATTTTTTTTTTTTCTTCAAGCTGTGACTGTGTTCATTCACAACCCTCCCATCTGCCGGTCGAAAAGATGGCATGTGGCAGGCTCTCTTGGTCGCCACACATGAAGTCTCATCTTACAATGGGCACCTGGTCTGGAGCTATCCTGGACGTTTGAAAGTGACATTGCTACTTCCTACAAGCTTAGGCTGGTGGATCATTTCCAACCAAAGGAGAGAAAGTACATAGCAATGACCAGCAAGCTTCTAGTATATTTAAGAAACCCGTCAGAGGTGCTTGGCCTCCATATACAGGTTTTGTTAAAGAATTTGGCAAGGGGTGTTGCATTCCTGCCTAACAACGAGAACAAAAGGGACCTGTTTTTCCTATGTAATGAATTGCTAAGAAATTATTCAAAATGTGACTCAAAAAGCCTCTAGCCAACAAGCTCAATTCTCTGAGCTCTGAATTAGATAAAGGGCTTTTATGAACAGAGAGAGAGACCTGCTGAGGATTTATGTGGGTGAAGAGAGAATGTCTACCAAGAGTCTCCACCCTCCACCTCCTCGGAGTGCTTGTGCACAATACAGAGGCCCAGGGACCTTGCATACCAATCCCAAGGCCAAGGCCAGCTGGCGCCATGGTGAGGGTGGACCCAGCGGACTCAGGGCTGCAGCTCACAAGGGCACAGCAGATGCTGCCCCTGACCTCCTTGCTTGTTCTATTGCCATCCTGAGCCCACTGCCCTGACCCCACTCCCCAGCATCAATTCAGATCAAGAACATGGGAACACCTGTGACCCAGAGACTAATAACTCTTTGGTATAAATTGAATATCATATTACATCTATATGGAGAAGTGCTTGAAGACAATTCCATAGAAATACTGCCCCACATGACAGAAATAGAATGCCACAAATAGAGCTCTAAGAATGAAAAATGAGTGGCCACCCATGAAGGTACCAGACTGTGATGACAAAACTCCTCAACATCCTGTAACCACGGTTTCTTTAAGGATAAGGACATTCATGAGCATGTGGAATTACACGGTGTATTGACTCCTACATACTCAAAGTTTTCTGGTATGAGGGACACATAAACTCTACCTCTCACAGGAAACTTTGACTTGTTCAACTTTGATTACCTATCAGGCTATCTGCCTGCCTTGAGCCAAGTGTACCTCAGGTTGACTGGTGCTCATGTTTACTACCCATTCTGGTTGTGTGTGCCCTTGGACTGCCACCTTGGAGCTCTGGCCTGGCTCCCACTAAACACTTGGGCATGAGGACAACCTGGATATGACATCTGTCAACCCAATGATGGCCAAGATAGCCTGGCAACACCTACATTGTCTGATTTCTAAAATATTTTAAAAACTACCTACCAGTCTCATGTAAATAGTCTATAGGGCATTCATAAAGAGTTTCCTACATGGCCTAAGTTTATGCATCATTTAAGAAGAAAATAACCTAACAGGGAGCAAGAATTTTCTTATAGTGGAGCCAGAAATATTGCAGCAGATGACTACCGTATAAACAGTAAAGGAAAACAAAATTACCTTCTTAGTCATTGGACTTGAAGATATCTGCACTTGAGAGGTGAAATGTTTTTATTTATAAGAGCTAGCCTGCCAAAGTTCAGGAAAGCATAAATGTAAGAATCCATATCGCTTCCTGAAAGCAAGAATGACAGACTGATATTGGCAAGCATTTCCGGCAGGTCCTAGAGGTATAACCCAAAGCTGGTTGGCTCAGTTGGCTTGAATCCTGCAGTAAGTTGATTAAGTTAGAATTGCCAGACGGCCCAGCCAGCTTCTTCTCATCTATATCTACCTTTATATGTGTCACATTGGTCAGTGTATGTTTACACCATTCCTCCTTTAATTTAATGCTTCTATGTTGATCACAATGCCCAACATTGCAGTAGGCACTTCAACATATAAAAATTAGTGCAAGTTTATAAACCAGTTCAGCATAACCTTGCTTACCCCCCTCCCTTTTTTAAATCTAAGACTCTTACAGCTGATATCTTGAACCAGAAAGCTTCACCTCAAGTATTATGGTTTGGACCTGAAATGTCCCTCAAAAGCCTTTTGTATTTGGATGTCGTGGGGTTATCTATAGATTTCAATTGCTGTTGGGAGGTGGGCGTGGGTGCGCGGCATGGATTGCGGAGGGTGTGGCTTGAAAGGATGTGCTCTGACCTCATCTTTCCCCCAACCTTTGCTCTTTTCTGTTGCAATGCCATGAGCAGCTGCTGTCCACAAGAGTCTTTCACCATGTGACTCCTGTCAGTCATGAACAGACTGAAACTTCTAGAATGTGAACTCAAAACAGAATTTTCCTCCCTGAAGTTGTGGGTATCAGGTATTATATCACAGTAATGAGAAAATGACTAAGCCGCTAAATTTCTCAGGCATTATGACCTAAGTTATCCATGTATTAGTAGTCTGCCCTTCATTAGCATCTAGTATCTACGATGTCCCAGATCAAAACCATAACCAACTCCCCAGTCTTCATGATTTGCACATTTATTGCCATTGTTTCTTGATTTGTACCTCAAGATCCCTCCTTGGTGTAAAGTTTTTATTTAAATGTAAACAATGTCTCCGAGAACTGGAGTGCTCACCTAGTCTGTACCTGTTCTTGAAGAACGAACACTGACCTCTCTGTGACCATCCCAACCATTGCAGAGAGGATCTCTGTCCTACCTGGGACTCTAACACACACACCTCTTGATGTGTATACCAAGCTGCCTTGTGCCACTTACCATATCAGGTTGGTCAAAGCCAAGGGCACCACTCAGCACTAGATGACCAGCCAAAAATTTTTTCTTGATTTACCTTTAGTCTTACAACGGTGTGGCTTCTTATCTCTGCTGGGCTTTCACAGAGATCCCTGCATGAATTAAAGCTACCACGTCTAAGCTGTAAAAAAATTGTGGTAGAAAAACCATTCTTTTTCTGTGAGTTATTACGACTATCATTTTCCCTTGTAGGGAACACACACACACACACACACACACACACAAACACACACACACACACAATTCACATAGTTATTGTGGTCTCCCAAAGCACTTCTTAAACCAAGGTCATTTAATTTTCTAAATCATTAGCCCTCAGATCTTCAAACCAAATCATCTTATTTGTTTAAAACCATAAATTTAAATTCCCTCATTTCTACATAATCTTCACCTTCCCAAACATGTACCACTAAGCTGAACAACTAGGTTTAGAATAGAAGCTAGAAGAATGAGAAATCTATATGAATAATAAATACTAGCTATTCTCCAAACTAATTAGTTATCAAATACAATTAGTTGTAAAATATAGTAGAAAAAAGAACATGACCTAGAGGGTGCCCAATGATGTTGAGAATAACTCATCATTTGCCCTTCTTTTTAAATTTCTTGAATTGCCTGTTGCCTTGCTTACCAAGTATTCTCTTCTTGGTGATAAATTCTCCCTCTCTCTTTTTTTATTCCCTTCTTCTTCTCTGCTAATGAAGATTCTCTGCCTATAAATATATCATTCCCTCAGACACTGAGCTAATTCTGGGATGCGTATATAACTTTAACTGGGCAAATCTGAGGTACCTATTTGGGGGTAGTAACGGTGACATTAAAGACATATGAGCTAGACATGGTGATACATGTCTATAATCCCAGCTTTCTGAGAGGTAGAGGCTGGAGGATTATGAGTTTGAGCCCAGCCTGGGCAACATAGCAAGTTGGTGAGATACTGTCTCAAAAAGAAAAAGATAAATGGGATGGTGCTGGGATGTTTAGCTCAGTAGAAAGCCTCAGTTCAAACTCAAATAATGAAAAAAAAGACAATGGAAACCATTTATTCCACAGTGTCTAGATATTTTACCACCACAAAGGCTATAAAAGTCTTAGGATGCAGCATACTATCTTTCAGATGACACCATTTGACTGTGGCATATCTGAAGCTCCATTTACCACAGACTATTCAATCCATGAACAAATAAATTATGTTCTTAATAAGTTAAAATTTCTCTCATTTTTAAATCAAAATAGTCCAAATAAATACCTGTCTTGTCTTTGGAATGATAGCCAGAAACACGATAAAATTCTGGGGGGGAGAGAAGTGGTGGGTGTTAATATCCTCTACAAACGGAGAGGAACCCTTGTAGTGAGTAACACAGAAAGCAAGCTCACAAAATCAACAGGGTTTTGCTTCTAAAAGTATTTCATGCATTAGAGCAAGCATGACATTCGAAAATAAAAGGTTTATTTTACTGTGGAGACCCAGATAGTTATGACACAAAAACCACAGTTTTCAAACATGCTGTATGATATCACTGGAAGTCGCCACATAACCAGGCAAACTTGAGGGAACCCCCACTGTTTCTCAAGCATTTGGAGCTAAACTGGAATGGATTAAAGTGACAACCCTCTCTGCCTTTCTACTTTCTCATGAACATACTGCATACTGAGCCTTATTGTTTAACCAAGGCATCCTGGTATGTAATTTATTTTAGATCCAGAATAATTTGTAGGCACACTCAGTTAGCGTCATAGAACAGAAAAAATAAAAATAACAATGGCTTGAAATAAGACGGGGGCTTCTGTCATCTGCAAGGAAAGGCTGCTAGCAGCCAGAGCAGAGCTGTGCTGGGGGACTGAACCAAGGCATCAGAGACGCATGTCCCTCCAGTTCTCTGTTCCGCTCCCTATCCGTGGGCTCTGAGTCGACTTACTGAAAATAAGTTTTTGTTGGAAAAGTAGCTCTCAGCGTGCATAGGGCATTTCAAATTTTCGTTGATTCACATAGCAACAGATGTATTTCCTACTGCTACAATGAGGTAGCGTTCAGTAGCAATATATTCCCAGCTTTGCTTTTACTGATGTAAACTGAGACACCACACTTAGCACAGCAGTCCTGGTTGTCACCGGCTGTGGGGCCAGTCTACCCGAGTTCACACCATGATGCTGTCGCTTGCTACCTGCCGTTAGTCAGTTTTTGTCACTGTACTGAAATACATGAGAAAGGCTACTTATGAAGAAAAAAGATTTTTAGTACACAGTTCCAGGAGATTCCAGGGCACAGTGGTGGCATCAGCTCAGCTCTGATGAGGGTCCTCTCCGTAGTATCACTCAGCAGCAGCCGGCGGACGAGAAGACCGTGCAGAAGCAAGTGAGCACCTATAGACGCAGGAAGCCACGAAAAGTTTCCTCTAAACAGGGGCCCCAAGCCCTGGGACGGCAGACCGATAACTGCCCGTAACCTTGAAGGGAGCCCGCCACACGGAGAGATGAGCAGCAAGTAGGAGGGGATCAGCAAGCAAAGCTCCACTTCCCGTAAGTGCGCTCCTATCAGGTTCTAATATAGCTGCTGATTGACAGGACGCAGAGCTCCCACCCCCCTTCTGCTGCTGCACTCCATTTCAAAGCTGTCCTGCTGTCCTCCAAAAACCTACTGCTTAATAAGCATACCCTTCTTTTTCTTGGGAGAACTGTCTTCAACTAAACCGTCCTGAGCGTCAAAACGTTTGAGACCACTGCTCTAGAAGCCCCTACCAGAGTTTCCTAAGAAAAAGCGTAGTCTTTTTTGAGAGCTCATCTCCAGTGGGCCTAAGAATCTGACCCTAGGTCCCATCCAAGCTTCTAACAGCTACATCCTTAGGGGACAAACACATCTAACTTGTAGCATTACCTGAATAACTTTAGGCAAACAGTCAACTTCTCTGGGTCTCCTTTTTCATCTGGAAAAAACATTTATAATAAAACTGACCTGACAGAATTCTTGTGAATAATGAGTAAGTTGTTATATGTGCCTAGTCTCGATTTCTTGTAAAGTGTAAAGTAAACAAGTAGATATAATTGAGTTTTTCTGTAGTCAAGTTTCTAGTTGTGTATATTCCTCAGAACGATGAGCAGAAAGTCAAATGATCTACTATTCAAAATTATCAGACAATAGATTAGATTCTTCTTTGCTTTTATTAAAAGTAAGAACAGGAAGTCACCTGACTTGAGGAAGAAATTGTAGCCCAGTCAGTAGCGTCATCTACTGTTTAGGCACCTGCTCTTAAAGTCTAACTTTCCTTTGTGTGGTAACTCACAGACTCATCTACTCATCTACTCATCATGCCCTGGAGCACAATGTGATGTTTTAAACAAGAAAATAGCTATGGCCTCTGACAGACTGTAAGATGGATTCTTTTGTCAGAAGGCAAGATCTTATGATCAGTTCTAGAGGAGGGTTCACTTAGAAGTCAAAGATCTCTATCTTGGTCCTGTAGAACTGCCCATAGCCTTGGCCAGTGTTGTGACTCCCTGTCACACATTACCCATTTGGAGATCTGCTGAGGACATTTAACTGAAAGTGGCAACAGCAGCCTAGGGTTCACTTCATCATATCCCAAAGGAAGTAGGTGGATTATCAATGGCCTGAAGAGTTTAGATGCTGATAATTTGGTACAATTCATTTTTTTTAGTTGGGAGCAGGAGGTGCCAAGATGGAAAACCACTTTTTCCAGAACCAGAAAGATAAGTTTACAAGGGGATCCAGAAGCAAGGTCCACAGAGTCCACACTCCATAGCTAAGCACTGTCAAAGTCAAAGGTCCTCCTTGTTGCCTGTTGAGGAATTATACTTGTGACTCTGCCTTTTACCTATAGAAAATTAGTTTTGTTTGTTATTGAAAACACTGAGATTCGACTGCTGTTTGCTACAGAATTACAGGCAAGGGCTGATCGGTGGTCACATCTTTGGCCCACAGGAGAAAGCCTGAACCTGTGGGGGAACAGCCAGGTGGACCTGACGTGGACCAGTGTCTCCTGGCAGCTACTGTTTATTTCCAGTGCCACCTCCCAGCATGACCCAGTGCCAGAGGAGAACGCCCTCTGCGGCTCCTGAACCCTCCAAATGGGTTTTTAAAAAAAGATATTCATGGCTCTTCCTCTGTTTACCCACTGATGTCAAATTTTTCACAGCCTCCTCTTTGCTTTGCTTTAAAACGAAAAATTTTAAACTTTCAAGTGAATTCAGACAAATAGCCAATTATTTTTTAAATTACCAGTTTTTTTTTTCTTAAATTCCAAATCACAGCTGGCTAGGACATGCTTCTCTGCTTCCTTGAGACGTGTGTGGGTATGATGGTGCCCTGAATTGCCTTTTGGGGCTGTTATTACCCCAATAACACAACCTCCTTCTACCTCACACATCAGTACACAAATACCAATTAAATACCATTGGACTGGGGCTGCCTGTGGGTTATTAGCTGTATTTTGTTGCCCACTTCTCTTTTGGCAAAGGTGCACAGAGAATCAAACACGGGAATCGAAATTCTATGAGTTGTGAAATGCTTTGCTATGCCCCAAGTGCTCGGTATCTTTTTATAAAGCATCTTGTAATAAGAAAACAACATTATTTGAAATGTAACAGGACACTCTCGTGGGCAGTAAGAATGAAAAGGGGTAAAAGGAAAAATGCTGCACTCCAAAGGCTTTATAAAATTATTTGTAGAAATGTCAGATAATGAGAACTGGCAAACTTATTTTCCAACATTAGATGGTCTGGTATCACTGGGAGAATTTTCCATCTGATTAAAAATAATTACTGCTGGCATTAAATCCAGCTGGACTCACCCTGCACGATTTGTCTTCTCTTTCACGCTGCTACCATATGCCCGACATGGTGGAGCAGAAGCCTTCTCCTTCATTCTGACAAACGGTGCTTTGTAAATATTTAGAGACGGGAGTTCTGGATTGCTGAGCAACTCTGACAGTGAACATGTGCAAAGGAGCCAGTTACTCACACTCCTGGCAGAGGCCCTCTTTGAGGTATGAGACCCAACAGCATCTGAGAAGCTGTGCGTCGCTTTCCCAAAGGGCTTGTTCAGAATTAATAGCAATTGGAGGAGCTGGGCTGGGCTCTCTGGCATGTGCCATACTTTCTAGGAGAGCCCAGATACCCTGAGGTGGGATGCTGGTTGTCTGGCTAGTGCTGTGTAAGTTGGTAAACTGCTGTATTTATTAGACTGGCTTTTACTGGAACACTCGATTCAGTAAAGAAACCATACCTCGTGAGACCTTATTTGAAGATAAAGTCTTTATAGAGGTTAAAATGAGGTTCTTAAGGGAGACTCTAACCCAGTATGAATGCTGTCCTCACAACAAAGGGAGCATGTAGACACGGGCATGCGTAGAAGGGTCACAATGGGGGGAGAAGGAGACAGCTGGACAAAGTCCTGCTTAAAATTTTGATTTCAGACTTTAAGGCTCCAGCGCTACAAGACAATATCTTTCTGGTTTTTAAGTCTCTGAGTTAGTGGTATTTTGTTACAGCTACCTTAGCAAATCAATGTAAAAAGAAACCAGGCTCAATAACCCCTTGGGAATTCCTATGTGGGAAGATTTCACCGCTGAGAGAGAGAACTTCCACTCCAGGAGCAAGCTGCATAGGGGGCTGCTTGTCTCTGTGCTCCAGGAAGGAGGGGAGATTCTCTGATCATTGCCATCAAGATGTGGGCCACTGACTCTGCTCCCTCGGGAGCAAGCCAGCTGACAGGCCAGCCCTCAGAGTTGGCCTGCTTGCTTTCACACCTGCTTCCTGTGGCCAACTGTTCGCACCACACTGTCTGCAGTTAGGTGTCCATCTTTCTCCAGTAAATTAGTGAGCCTGCATTCACAAAAAGCAGCAAGAGGTCCCGGGCCAGGCTCTGCTCAAGCCTGCTCTCCGCCACCTGCCGCAGGCACGTTAGCAGCTTGGAATCTCTTGTCCCAGGTCGTTCCGGTTTTAGGGATCCCTGACTCTTCTGGGGACTAGAATGTGGCAACGAGGCTTAATCTATTTATTTATATATGGGGGTGCTCCTCAGAATTGGAACTTTCAGGGAAGGATAAAAAATAGTAATTATACTATTCTGTGGGATTCAAGTTGGGATTCTTCTCCATCAGATTCAGGCTTTCCTTTCCTCAGTCCTGCTTCCTTGCAGTGAGTTCTACACACCCGAGTTCCTGGCCTGGGGTGACATCCTCCAGAAGGCTAAGCAGGATCCAGTCAGTGAAAGCAATAAGTCTTCATCATGTCATTCATGGGCATCTGAAGTCTACTCCGAAATCATGTGAAAACTTTCCCAACGAGTGTTTCCCGATGAGTGTCATGAGGTTTAGGAAGACCAATGGAGGTCTCCACGGGGAGCACCATGTCCCCATTGCGTGGTCTGCAGCTCTCCACTTCACAGCCGTCAAGAACAAGACTGAACATCTCAAGATGCTAATTTACCTTTTACCTGCTCGTTGTGAAAAATCATTTATCCATTCTGAAGTTATCTTTCTACATATTTGCAAAGTGTAATTAATCTGGGTGAAAGAATTTTCCCATTCAGCACAGTCAAGGACTTGAAGCTCTTTGACACAGAAAATGAATTGTGCGGAAAATAATGCCGGTTTTCATTTGAAACAAAGAGCAAAAAGAAATAGGAGAAAAATGTAAGGCAAGGGAGCGACTCCACTGTTATTATGGTGCCCAGAACAGATGCGTGAAGGAGGCAGAGCCCGCTTGTCTTGTTTTTTGAAACTCTGGGCCGGTGCCCAGACATATAATCAGAAAGAGGCAGTAGGTGAGGAGCAGAAAGGTGAGGGAGAGAGCCAGAGAGATTAGAAAGTGAATATTAGGCAACTTTTCAGGCACAGAGAAAAATAAGTAGAGAAAATTATGTGACTGTAGGTATTTTCTTATGATTAATCATGCACACATAAAATTAAATATCAGGGCTTTTCTAAATAGCCATCAATTTCTATAGCTATATGGTTGACCTAATGGTATTTTTAAAAAATATTGTTGAAGAACGTGGCCTCACAGTTCTTTAACAAATTAAAAAAAATTCTTCACATAGAAAAATTTGGGTTCTATAGGTTGGGTACTGAGCTGAGGCAGGTTCAATCCCGACTTTTTGGAAATGATATGACGTATGTAAAACATGGTCTCAGCAGTTTCTGCTTACTGGCGAGGAGGAAAAGGTGCTTAAGTCTGAAGAGTGAAAAGTCTACATGTCTGAAGACTGTGATGGAAGTAGCCTACATGTATGAAGACTGTGATGGAAGTCCACAGCTACATGATTCACTGTCTGGATTTCACCACGGTGGACTGTGAGAGAGGGAACGTAGGCGTGAAGATCCCGTGATGGCCCTGGCTCCTTGGGGACTATTAAAAGGCATGATGAGCAACACGGAGGAGGAGAGGTCCCTCTCCCATCACTGGGATCTGAGCAACATGGGGGCTTTAGGTGTGACAACAAATTAAACGGGGACCATGTTAAAAGGTTTTGGATATTTCAGAAGCATACATGGACAGTTCTTGCATAGAGCTTTCAGACCATTTCAAAGACACCGTTACTAACAAGTGCCTGTGATACTTTTCAGAACTCATTAATACGTGAAGTATCCATTTTCATGTCTTTCATATGTGATTAGAATGATCCTCTCCTCTTCACATTTATTTTCAAGAGTTCGATCAAATTTATTATTTTTCCATGAAGTTTCTTGACATATTCAAGCAGTTGGTTATTTCCATGTCACAAGACTTGGTATTTACACTTTCTATAGCTGGTATGGATTTTGCTGTATTAAAATAATTGTTGATGGTTGACTAAAATATTAATCACTAAGTATTTCCTCCTATTAGGACACTATCACTTTATTTTTCTACATCAAATTTAAAAACTCAGAATCCCAACTGGACAGGATGGAAAAAAAGCAACAGAATTTCAACAGAATTGAAAAACAATTCTTATCGGGGTTCTCTACCCAACTGTATCATATCAATGCCCTGGTAGGCAATTCAGCATAGTCAGGCCTTCTGTCCTTCCTGGGTGTTGCAGAGATGTCCTTGTCCCAGCTCACCAGTCAGTGCTGTTTTCTATGATACGTGGGGCAAGGAGGTATCTAGAAAGACTGAGGTGCACACGTTAGGACACAAGCTGTGCCAATAACTCTGTCACTTTCCTATTAGGCTTGGCAACACCCTAAGGTCAAGTTTCATCACCATAGGATATGAGAAGCTCAGTGCTAACTTAGTCTCAAAGACTCTTGCATTCTTGTTCGCCATGTCATGTCCAACTCTACCACTCTGAACATCTTCCGGTAATCTTTCTTACTGCAGAAAACCCATTTGATTGTCAGCTAGTTAGTCTTTGAAAATGCATCTCAAGAAGAGGGTTGGAACAAGATTGCTAATGCTGAATAGTTTTCTTTTACTTACTCAATTACACTTTTATTTGGCACTCATTCTATAAAACATCAGAGTTAATCTTGTTTGATACCTTAACAGGTTCAGTATTTCATCTGCCCAAGTAGACTGCAAGTTTCTGCACACATGGACCTCACAGCAAGTCTTCATATTCCTCACAGTGCCAAAATGCTAAGTTTTTTTTAAACCACCATTTTCTCTTTGCCGAAGCTACTAGTAAATATGTTTTTTTTTTTTGTAGAGTTCTTTCCACTTTGTAGAGTTCTTTTTCTGAAATCCTGCTTGTTTTGATGTTATCTCTGTTGAATGATACTTGCCTCCGCTTTCTTTGCTGTGCTTATCCTCACTAACTCTTATGGGTTGAATCTGGGGAACACTTTTTGGGGAACACTTTCCCCAAAAGCCTCATGTATTTGGATGTTATGGATTACCTATAGGTACTGTGTGGTGTTGGGAGATGGGGCCCGGTCCAAGGGAGTGCAGCACAGGGGCTTGACCCAGGAGGGGTAGACTACATGGAAGGGTAACTCTACTCTTTCTTCCGGACTTGGCTTCCCCATTGAGTCTCTTCTCCATTTGCCATGTTGTGAAGAGCTTTCTGCCTGAGCCTTTGTCATGTGTCATTTGCTGGCTGCCCAAGTATGGACTGTGACCTTCTGAAACTGTAGGCTAAATATTTCCTTCCTTAAATTGTGGATCTTGAGTATTTTGTCCCAACATCTCTGTCCAGCAGATCATTAAGAATTTTTTTTTTGTAGTTGTGATAAATGTCAAGCTTTCTTTGTCATGGAAGGTTATTATTTCATTGTCAATTTTGAAAGATAATTCCGCAGGATATGAGTCTCAGTCGGCAATTCTTTTTCTTTTAGAGCTTCACTCCAAGCCTTTCTGGCTTTTAGAGTTAATATTGGGAAGTCTGTTGTTCTGATAAAGTTTGCCCTTTAAGGGACTTCTTGCTCGGCTAGAACAACTTTTAGGATTTTCTTCTTATGCTAGCTATGTGTCCGTTGATGGGACTATGTCAACTTGATGGAATTTGGATCCACGCTTCCATTAGTATTGGGACTTGTTAACCACCCTAGATTGGGGTTTAAGAACTTGTTGGGATTAGTGTGTGTGAGTCATTTGTGGGCTGGCCAATGAGAGAAGAGCACCCACCCAGATGTGGGAGGGCCAACTGGAACTCCAACGGTATAAAAGGGAGGAAGAGGGACACTTGCCCGGCTCTTCCTCTGGGAAAGCTCTAGCCTTCACGATTGTCATTCCCCTCTCAACTTGCGCCTGTCTGTCTGTTGCTGCCCTTCAATCGTTGCCTATCTTCATTAGCCAATCTTCACCTGACATCTACAGCAGGTTCTCACCTCACTTGCTGTTCTGCAGTCCCAGACGGGAGATATACTGCTTGGCTGAGCAGCCATCTTGGACCACCTCTGTCCTTGGACTTGTAAGCCTTCCTAATAGACACTTTTGTGTTAAGATCTGTAAATTCTGCCTTTTGAAAGGAACCCAAACTAATACAAGCTACCTGTAACTTTCATTATGCTGTGACTTGGGGAACTTCTGTTTTGTTTGCATATGGTTGGTATGCAATATGTCTCTGTCACTTGTGTGTCCATTTCTTTTCCTACATATGGGAAGATTTCTCACATGATTTCAATGAATACATTTATTTTTTTACGTTGGATTTGTATTATTTCCTTTAATGCTTTGATAGTGAGGTTAAGCTTCTTTGAGCCATCTAGCATCTGTTTGTACCCATTTTCATACTGACATGTCATTTGAATATCCCTGAGGGTTTGTTCCATAGTTTCCACCCTGTATTCTAGATCTGAAGTTCTGTCCTCATTCTGGGTTGTCCTATTCCCCAAACTTACCAACCAAGTTTTCATCTCCTGATGCTCTGCCAATATCTTTTCATATTTTTAGAGCTAGTCAGTAACTCTGTCATTCATTTCTTGAATTGACTTCTGTAGTTCCGCTGACCTCATTTGATTCCTCATTTGCCTGACTGAATGTTTTGTTATTTCTACCCTTGAACATCCTTGAACTCTTTAGTTATATCTTCTTTAAATTCACTACACATACTGAGTAGATTCTTCTTTGCTTTTTGTTTTTGTTCTTGAGACAGGGTCTCTGCTGTTTAGGCTGGTCCTGAGCTCACTGTGCAGCCCAGGCTGGCCTCAAGCTCATGACAATCCTTCTGCTTCTGCCTCATGAGTGCTGAGATTACAGGCATGCACCACCACGCCCAGCTTATGTGGTGCTGGGGACGTGAACCCAGGGCCTTGTGCTTGCTAGGCAAGTGCTTTAACCACTGTACTATTCCTGTAGCCCTGTTCTTTGTGTCTATCTTAAATTCTTCCAATAATTCAGGCAGATTATTATTTGATTTTATTTTTAGTCCTTTTATTAGTTTGAGGAGGTTGTTGTTTGATTGTAATTTGTAGCCCTCCAGAAGATTGATTATTATGCATTGAAGGGTTTGGAGCTTTGACTCCTTCTGTATTCTCATTTAGGGAGCCTTCTCCCTTGGTGGGCTAAGGGCTTTGTGAGACATATTGTTGCCATTTTTTTTTCTCATCTCGGTGTTTGTATTGGGGGGATTTAAGAGTTAGCTGAGATAGAAAGCTTTACTTGGTCTCTAGGGAAAGGAGGCCCCTTTTGGTTTATAGTGAGCTCTGATAGGTTATTTAAACGTGTCTCTGTCTTCTGCTAATGGCACTGTTTGGGTTAGTTATCTCAGGGCATTGACCTTTTCGCTATGCACAGGAACTGAGCGGTTTGAGTGCCGAGTCCCTGTGTTCAGCTGATGATGACCATATCTGCTGTGCTCTTCCCATCTGGGTGATGGATTGAGTCCCTTTTGTGGCCCACTGGCTCTCTAACTGAAGTTCCCCCTTGGTTTATTTTCAATTGAATCAAGTCTATCTGGGCAGGACTATAGGCAGGCCACCTCTGGGTGAGCCAGGGGAAGCATCTAGGATAGGGCTGCCTGCGCCGAGTACAAACTCCACTTAACTCAGCTCTGTCATGCATGGACTGCTCCCTGCACTTGCTCAACCGCCCCCACCTGCCCACCTGATTCTGTCCTTGTGGCTTCTGCAGGCCCCTGTTGACTCTAACATGATTCACTGGCTGGTACTGGTGGCTGGATAAGTGGCCTGTACGAACCATGGGAAAAAGCCAGCCACTGTTTTCAGTTTACACAGCTGCTGACCTATGAACTTCCCTTTGGGTATCCAGTGTGGGACACAGAAAGTTCCGGGCCACACCTCTCAGTCTCCAAAGCAACTGGCCCACGAGCTGCTGCTTCAGCAATGAGAGTTCTGGGGTAGCACAGTGGGTGGCGCAGGTGGGAGAGAGTGGGTGTCCTGACTGCAGCCCATGCTGTTACTATCCTCTTTGTTCACAAAGTAGACTTTAAACTGAAATTGGAAAAAAGAAACAAAGATCACTTCATCTTACTACATGCAATATAACATCCTACTAATTCAACAGAAGGAGCAAATAAAGGTAACATATCTGAACAACATCATGAAAAAAACGCTTAATTGATATCTACAGTGTTTCATCAAACAACAAAAGAATGCAATTCTTCTCAGAAGTTCCTGCAACTTTCTCCAAAAAAAAAGACCATATTCTAGGACACAAAACATACTTAAATAAAAAATATCCTATGTATACTATCAGATCACAGTGGAATGAAAGTAGAAATCAATAACAGAAACAACAGATATTACACAAAGAAATGGAGATGCAAGAGTACACTACTGAACAAGCACTAGGTCATAAAAGAAATTAGTGAAGAAATTAAAAAGTTCCTAGAGACAAATGATAATGTAAGCACATTGCATCACAACTTCTGAGACACATGTTAAGAATGAAAATCATTGCCACAAATTCACACAGAAAAAGAACTGAGCAGTCCCAAAGAGATAATCTAATGATGTAGCTCAAGACTCTAGAAAAGCAAGACCAATCCAACCCCCAAACTAATGGAAGAAAAGAAATTAAAAAGATCAGAGCAGAAACTAGCAAACTAAAAAATACAACTAAACTAAAAAAAAACATACAAACTAAACTAAAAAATCCCCAAAAAACAAAGATCAGTGAAACAAAAAGTTGTTTCTTTGAAAGGATAAACATGATCAATAAACCCTCAGATACACTCATACAAGAAGGAAAGAAAAAAACCTATATCAATGCAATTAGAAATAAAAAGGTGAAATTACACCAGACAGCACCAAAATCCAAAGTGCTTTATGAAGCTATGTCAAAAATCTATACTTCAATAAATATAAGAACCTGGAAGAAATGAACAATTTTCTAAACACATACCAACCTCCAAAACTGAAGCAGAAGAAATAAAACACCTGAATAGACCAATACCAGGCTGTGAAAGGAAAAAGTAAAAACTCTTTAAAAAAAAAAAAAGACAGCAAATTTCTACCAGAAATTCTGGAAAGACTTAATGCCAATACTCATCAAATTCTTTCAAGAAACCAAAAAGAAAGGAAAGTTATCAAAAATTCCTTGAGCCCAGCGTAACTTTCATACTAAAACCAGAAAATGACCCAACACAGAAAGGAAACTACTGATTTCCCTAGTGAAAGATGTGAAAATACTCAACAAGATACCAACAGGGTGCAAAAGAACATGAAAAAGATCATACAGCAATGACCAAGTGGGCATCATTCCCAAGTATGGTTCAATATATGCAAACCAATAAATGTAATGTGCCACATCGACAGATGCAAAGAAAAAAAATTATATGATCATCTCAATAGATGCAAAAAGGCCTTGGACAAAATTCAGCATCCATTTATGATCAAAAAATCTGCAGAAAATAGGAGCAGTAGGACCTCAATCTGATCTAAACGGTCTTTGACAACACCTTCAACATCATTTTCGATGGGGAAAGACTAAAAACATTTACCCTAAAATTGGGAACAAGATGTGGATGTTCCATAGTCACTCCTTGTGTTCAACATAGTAAACGGATAAACAATCAGGCAAAAGAAAGAAAGAAAAGGAGTACAACTGGAAGGAAAGAAGTTAAGGTATCCCTACTTGCAGGTGACATGACTCTACCTCAAAGACCCAAAATCTTCATTAGAAGTCTCTTAGAAGTAATAAGGAAATCCAGCAGGTTAGAAAGTCAACACTCCCAAATCAATAGCACATCCATACACCCATAACAAATTCAATGAAAGGGAAATCGAGAAATCAACTCCATTCACAACTGCAACAAAAAATTAAATACTTAGGAATGAATCTTATCAATTAAGTAAGAGATCTCTATAGGGAAAAATACGGAAGTGTGAAGAAAGAAATTAAAAAGAAATTATAAAGTGGACAGACATTCCATACTTCTGGATGGGAAGAACTAATATTGTCAAAATGGCCATACTTTCAAATTGTTATAAAGATTCAAAACAGTGTCAATCAAAATACCAACAGTATTCTTCACAGAACTAGAAAACCAGCTCTAAAATTTATATGGAACAAGAAAGAACACAGAACTTCCAAAGCAATCCCACGTAACAAGGACAGGTTGGAGGAATCACAGCTCCATACTTGAATGTATACTACAAAGCAACAGTGATTAAATCTACTGACACAAAAACAGAAAGATCAATGAAAAAAATTGAGAATTCAGAGGTGAACCCTAGCACCTTCAGCCATCTGATTTTAAACAAAGGGACCAAATCTATTCACTGGAGAAAAGACAGTAGCTTCAACAAATGGTGTTGGAAACACTGATATCCATACGTAGAAGAATGAAAGTAGATCTGTATCTTTTACCCTATACTAAAGTCAAATCAGAATGGATCAAAGAGCTAGATATCATAATAGAAATACTGAACCTGCTGGAAGACAAAACAGGTAGAGGTAGAAGACATAGGTTCAGAAAAGAACTTCGTGAACAGAATGCAAGTTGTAAAAGAAATAGCATCAAAAATCAACAAATGGCACTGTAGCAAATTAAAATGTTTTGCATAGCAAAGGAAATAATTAACAGAGTGAAGAGACAGCCCACAGAATGAGAAAAAAAATTGCCAGCTATATCTCAGGCAGAGGGTTAATGCCTACAATATAAAAGAACTCAAAAAAATCCCCCAAAATAAATGGTCTCACAAAAAAATGAAAGAAAGCTTCTCAGAAGAGGAAATATAAAAATTCAACAAGCACATGAATAAAAGTTCAACATCTATGGTCATCAGAGCGATGTAAATGAAAAAAAAAAAAAAAACACTGAGATTCCACCTCACAACAATGAGAATGACTTACACAAAATATTTTTTAAAAAAGAATTGTTGGTGAGGTTGTGTGGAAAAAGAACACTTCTACACTGTTGGCACGATTCCAATCTGGTTCAGCCACTCTAGAAAGCTAAGATTCCTTAGAAAGCTGAACATGGAAATCCCATTTGATCCAGCTTAAATTTCCTGGCCATTTCCCCCCAAAAACTAAAGCCATCATATCATAGAGACACATGCAGCACAGTTCAATAGTAGCTCAAACCTGAAAACAAGCTGTATGCTTATTTACAGATGAATGGATAAAAAAAAAATGTGGCATATGCCCCATGGAATATTATGCAACCATGGAGAAAGACCAATATGAAGCATTTGTAAGAAAACGGAGTCACCTTGAGTCAACAGTGCTCGGTGAAATGGACCAGACATAAAAGATTAGGGTCTCAGGGTGACTCCCACGTGAAATTGTTGTAAATACGTGTATGAAAAGATCTTAACATAAGAGAGAGCATGGGAAGAAGGGTGCTGGACTGCTGGGAAAGGGAAGAGACTGAGAGCTGGGGGTGAAGCAGAGGGAAGACGTGCTCAGTGGTGATACATACTGCACGAATCCCCCAATTTGTATGGAATTAACATGTAGTACATTCATATTCAAATAAGATAAAGTAACAAGGGCAAAAATTATGACCAAATAAATAAGGTATACCAGGCATACGTATTACGTTTTGCAAGCCAGATAAATAAGTGTGGGTTTACATTTTTTAAAAGGCAAAACACCACATAATTTTAAATAAATTTAGGTACATTGTATCTGAAAAACAACAGTCACTTGGTTCAAATCGATGACACTTTCAAATTTTGTGATTGTTTAAGTATACGAACTACAGATGTCCTAAAATACTTCCAAGAACAGAGTTATGCCCATAGTTTACTTTTAAAAGAATGTCAGGGATGCAGCTTTGTTCGGGTTCCCATGGAGACAAACTTGGAGGTGGAGATTTGTTAGCAGAAGGCAGGTTTATTAAGGAGTGTCGAGGGGACGCACTGAAAGGGAATGAAGAGAAAAAGCAGAACTGGGCCCAGGGAGAAGATGAACAACGTTGGAGTTAAAACAGGGCCTCTTTGATCCCACACAGAGCTCCCGGGCTTCCGTGGCTCTTCGGAGCCCTCCAGTACTGGAAGAGGAGTTCGGCCTTTCATGTAACCACACTGTCCCACATATCGGCAACCCTGGGAAGGAAAAGGCGTGATATTGGGCAAAGTATCGCCTTTCAGCTGTTGGCAATTCCTAAAGGGAGACTCAGGTGGGGGCTGCAGCAGCCAGCACTCTAGGAAGCGGAGGGCATGAGCATCTAGATCCTGAAAACAGCCTCTGGCGGGGGTCACGTCACAGCATCTGCAACACTCCACAAAAGTCAACACGTCAGGTGACTCAACTTTAGCATTTTGTTAATAAGGAAGGTGATATAGACCCTGCTATTGGATCTAAATTTCAGTACTAAATGAATTCATGTGTGTCAATTACTCGGGTACCTCCCCCCCACCACAGTCAAACCCAGGGCCTCCCCCAAGGTAGACAAGCACGACACCATTGAGCTGCATTGTGCTAGCTCTTTCTTTTTTTTATTTTGAGACAGGATCTCACTAAGTTTCCAAGGCTGACCTGGAACTTGTGAACCTGCCTAAGCCTCCTGAGTAGCTGGGATTAGAAGCCTTTGGCACTATACCTGGACTCAGAGGGTTATGTTGTGGTCATTGGAGAGGCTATTTGGAAAGTTCTGAGAGTGGAAAGAAAAAATCACCTTGATCTGTATTAACCTGAATATTCACAGACAACCCCCATCAAGGATAGTGCTATTTGTTCCCTTGTAATTCTTTTTTTCTATGACTGAAATAATAGCTTAGCCATCCCTTGCCTTTGAATTTATCTTCGTTCTCCGTGGGCAAGTACAGGGGAGGGTGAATCTGGTTATCACAGGACTTTGGTGCATTTGTTTATACATCTCCTTCCCTTAAGGTATCATAATTTACTGCATTTGGTTGAAATCTGATTAAAACTCAGGAGTAAACAATGCACATTAAGTGATTAATGCATTTATGTAAACAATGAATTTAAATTCCTAGATTGATTTTTCTGAGCAAGCCAGTAAGGTGAACCTTGCCTTATGTGTTACTAGCCATTCAATGTAATGTTCGAGTCAATAGAATGGTTTAGTTCCTGTGTCTTCTACCGCAACGAAGCAGACTTATTTGATAAACAGCAAGTTTTTGTACAGCATTGTATGTTTGTGCTGAGTGAAAACTTGTCACGAGCATTATCCACAGCACCTGTTTTTTTTGCTTGTCAGGTGAGTAGAAATGTGTACAAGAAAAGGTAGTTCATTTGTAGCCTCAGAAAGAAGACAGTAGACCAAAATTAAACCAAGTGTATTTTTACCAATCAGATGAATCATTTTCCCACAAGATTAATTGTCATTAATAACCTTAATTAAGGAGTCATGTGAAGTATTCATCTTGGAAAACGTGGACCCGTGGACCCATGTGCGTTTGCACTGCCAAATTTAGCTGTCTGCTGTGAAACACCATGTTAATGTTATAGGCTAAGGTTGCAAGGCTTGAGGGCCCGTTTTACAGTGACAGTGATGCCATTGAGCCTGGATTTTAACTATGGAACTAGAATTATTCTTGGTCATCTGAGGCTTTCTACTTGGAATTTGTAAGATAAATAACTCAAATCCATCTATTATCTCACAATTAAAGAATAATTGGGACATTTAATCAGAAAACTGACCTGTAGAACTTTAGCCTGGTTAGATCCTACTGACATGAAGAAAATCAAATACTACTGCAAGTAATTCATATACTACATTCACTCTCTAAGTCCAGATTAAACCCAAATTTAGCTTGTCGATGAATATTTTACAAATCAATGGGTTCTTATAAAATGTTTTATGGAAAATTAATGGATTTAGAGATCAATCATATAAAACATTCAGGTTAATAATTTTTTTCTCTCTTTAACTGTGCATTTACTTAGGGCAAGGAAGTTACTTGTAGGTATATCAACATGAATATTATAGTTGAATTCAAGAAGCCTAGTTGACTCACATTTTTCCTGTACCAGAGAATAAATCAAGGTTTCCTTTCTGAAAACCAGAGAACTACCCAACTTCATGATCCACACAGGAAAATTGCAACAGATGAGCAAGGTTTTGTGGTTTGCACCAAAATATGTGTAACGTACACATATTAGCAAATGTACTTGAAGCCTGCCTCTATATTGGGAATCGCTTGGAATGCTTTTTAAAATAGCAATTCGGAGATAACACCTTCTACTGTTTGGATGTGGTTTGAGTGTATCCCCCAAGGGTTCACGTGTTAAAAGCTTGGTCTTTGGCATGGCAATATTGGGCGGTAGTGGGACCTTTAAAAATGGAGTTTAATGCAAGGTAAATTTATGACTGGGGTGATAGTCTTGGACAGGGTTAATATGGTTTTTCATAGGACCCACATTAGTTCCCACAAGCAATGTTATAAAAGAGTAAGTCTGGCCACTCCTCCTCTTTGGTTTCCTGTCTTACCATGTGATCACTCTCTGGCTGCTGTGGTACCATCCACCAAGAAGTCCTCTCCAAAGCTGAGCTGTTGCCGGCATCACAGCCTTGAGCCTCCATAACTCTGCACCAGGTAAATCTCTTTCCTTTATATATTATGCAGTCTTGGATATTTTGTTATAGCAATGAAAAATGGACAATATAAATGATACATTAGATCCATTAAATCAGAATATCGGGGGAACAGGACCTTTGTGTTAAGTTTTAAAGCAACTTAGATTATTTCAAGGCATTAAGGAGTATTTATGCAAGCAAATAAAATTTTATTTAACTTTCAGGGTATGAGTACAGTAGTGTAGCAAGAAGATCATGGATCCTTTTAGAGATCCACAGGAAATGTTGGTGTAGATATAAAAAGATGGAATGAAGATGGGGACACAGGATCCAAGAAGTCCTCCTTTAGCCATCCAGTCTACCCTGGAATTGCCTCCTTACTCACAAATGGATATCCTCACTAGCCATCAGAAACAGCGGAGGGAGGATGACCTCTACTTCACACCTACCTTCTCTATCTCAGCAAAGTTTTATATGAAGGTGTTTCACTTCTGCAGAATAGGAAGGCCCTGGAAAAAGGAGGTGAGATACAGGTTGAACTGGATGATGTATTAGTCCCTGCCTCTCCCCACTACTCGGAGGCCAAGAAAAGAGCCAGGTTATTTGCTAAGTTCCATTTTAACCTGACCTTCACTAAGTTTTGTGATCCCAGGATGATTCTATCCTGAACAGCAGCATTTCTTGCCCAGAAGGATAAGTGTCATTTCTGGGAGACCACGTTCTCTTTGTTTAAATTGTTATCTAAATAATGATGGTACTCAAATAAAATTCTCCCCCTTGAACTTCCAATGTGTATATTTAACTTTTTGCAGGTAGCTTCATCTAATGAGTCCAAGAATTTGAAGGTCAATATGTCACCAAGGCATCTATTGCTATTGCTATCAATGTCACCTTTGTCCATACAGGCACCCAGCTGCATTTCTAAACTGCAGATTAGGCTTTTACCTTTGCCTCATATCCCATATTTAGCCTCCCAAGGCTGACTTCTCTCCTAAATATCTCCGTCCTTGCTCTCCCTAGCTCAGGAGCAACATGCCGTTGTTCTCCTGGATTTCTTCAACGTTTCCTGATTGCCCCCATCATAATTTTCAGCCTGTAGAGTTGACAGTGATGACTGTATTAAACACAGTCTTGATTACATCAGTTCCCTGCTCAAATCTCACACATTGGTTCTTCACTGCCTATTGTAATGGCTTCCAACTCTGGCTGCACATCAAAATCTATATGAAGTCTATTGTGAGATGTATCTTGGGAACTTTTAAAACTATCAATGCCCAAGTCTCACTTCAGATCACTGAATCAGAATCTCTGGAGACAGGTTTTGGGAATCAATATTTAGCGCTTTAATTTATTCTCATGTATAGGTAAGAGCAAATTTTGTTTGACTATCTTCCGTTACAAAGCAAAATTTAATTGCACAACAACTAGATAGCTTAACACAATCATCATTTTAATTTATTGCACAATCTTATGGATAATTAACTCAGAAGGTGCTTGTCTAGGCAATTCTACTGTGTATCAATTGAGGTCACATGCTGACATTTAGATAACAGAGGGCCCAAGATAGCATCACTGGCCTCTAGCATAGCAATCTCAGATTAGTTGGCCATGTGACTTCTATAGCCTTACTGTTCATTTGATGGTTTACTGGCCAGAAATATAGGCATCATCTCATGGAAGCTTGTTAGGGCATGCAAATTCTCAAACTCCACCCCAGACTTTCTGAATCAGGACCGACATTTAAATGAGATCCCCACATGATTCATATGCACATTGACTTTTGCGAAGTACTGCTACAGATCAAAACCTTATATCCTGAATGGATTTGAGGTCTTCTTTTATCTGACACTCTCCACACCTTTTCAGCTTTAATACCCTTCATTTTTTTTCCTGGATGTTAAGATGTAAGAACACCAAACAACTTTTAGTTCCCTCCCCTTTGTCCTCCATGCTTGTAAACACTGTCCTCTTTTCCTGTATTAGACATTGAAAAGGAAATATTAGTAAACCTAAAGACATATCAATTGAAATTAATTAAAATGAAACAGAGGGGAAAGATTGGGAAAGAATAAACAGAGTATTAGTGAACTGTGGAACAATGTTAGATGCACAAGGTAGCCTACTAAACATGTTATTAGAGTTAAATAAGAAAAGAAGTAAGAGTAAACTGTATATATACATATAATTTAGAGAAAAGGATTAAAATTTTTCTTCCAAATTTACAAATTATAACTTCACAATTTTAAGAAGTTGAACAAACCACATCCACACCCACAGATATGAATAAAACAACTACACTTAGGACAACACAATCAAACTGGTTAACACTAGCGGTAAGGAAAATCCTAAAGAAGTGAAAGAAAAAAGTCACATTACATTCAGAAAAATAAAACTGAAAATTGCACTGTTAATTACCAGAAATAGCACAAGCTAGCAAGCAGAGAAACAACATCTTCTAAATGCTAGAAGTAAACAACAACAGCAACAAAAGGCGAATCTAGAATTCTATGACCAGCTAAAATATTTATCAAAAACAAAGACTTCCAAATGTACAAAAACTAAAAGACTTTGTTACCAACAAATCTGCATTTCTAAAGATGTCAAAGGAACTTCTTTAGGCAGAAGTTCCAATACCAAGTAGAATAAACCTACATCTATAAATACAACGAATATTCGTCTTCCTTTCAACCATGCTGAAAACTAGAAGATCGTGTAAAAGATAAATATCAACAAGGTACTATGAGACTCATAAGGCCTATGGAAGTACATTGGAGAGCCATACACAGAGGCCTTAAGGAGGGAAAGCAATGTCAACTGGCATGAGGTTTTCACGCTATACCTGAAGAGATACAATCGCACTGGAAAGGAGACCATGATTAAGCAAATGGATAATATACCCACTAACAGAATGCCTAAAATAAAACAACAAAATGCTATAACCAACAAATATGCAAACTTTAAAATGAAAGAAAGGAACAAATGTAGATAAAGACTGGAAAGAAAGAGGTAAGCGACATGATTGTGTGTGGAAAAAAATCTACCAGATCTATAAAAGTAAATATTTGCCTGATATGAGGTAATTAATTTAAAAATCAGTTGTATTCTTTTATGCTAAAAATGAACAATTGTGAATTTTGTAATAACATTATTGTGTAATAACATCAAAACGTATAATACTTTGGGACAAATATAACAAAAGATACACAAGACCTTCACAATGAAACTATAAAACTATGTTGAGAGTAATTAAAGAAGACCCAAGTAAATGAAAAGATAACATCTTATGTTCATAGATCAAAAAGACTCAATATTGTCAACATACCAAATCTATTCAAGTTGATCTACACTCTTAATGTAGTACTAATCAAATTCCCAGCAGTCTTTTGAAGAAATTGGCAAGCTAGTTAAGAAAATGTAAAGAACCTAGAATGATCAAAGACAGTTTGAAAAAGAACAAACTTGGATCACTCACATTACTTGACTTAATATAAAGCTGCACTAATTAAATCAATATAATATTTGCATACAGATAAATACATCAGTAGAATGGAATAGGAAGGGTAGATAAAAACGCACACATGTACCATCAATTGATTTTCAACAATCGTACAAAGGCAATCAGTGGAGAACAGAGAAGGTTTCCAATAACTGGTTCTGGAACAACTGAATATTCATGTTAAAAATGAACCACAGTCTGCACATTAAAATATATGTAAATACTAAATGAAAATAGATCGTAGACCTAATTGTAGAATCTAAAACTATGAAAATTCTGAAAGTACTCTTGGGAGAACATCATAGTGACTTTGTAGTAGGCAAATTTTTTTTGAATTTGATACAAAAAAACATGATCTAAAAGAGGTTTATAAATGGACCTCACTAAAATTAGGAATTTCTTTTTTGAAACATAATACTAAGAGCATAAAAAGACAACTATGGACTAAGGAAATATTTGGGAATCGTATTTGATAAAAAGATTATATTTACATATAAAGCAGACCCAAACAAAAAAGAGAATATCAAAAATAGAAGTTTTAAAAGTGGGAGAAAGTTTTGAATAGGCATTTCAACAAAAATAAAATGAATAAACACCAATTAGAGTGGCTAAAAATAAAGACTATCAATAGCAAGTGTTGACAAGAATGCAGAACAATGAAAACTTTCATCTACTGCTCAAGTGCATGCAAAGTGTTACTGCTACCTTGGAAAACCATCAGTTTCCTAAAAATTTACAATCTACAACACTTTGCAGCCATTTTCCTCCTAGGTATTTGCAAAGACAAATGAAAGCATGCATCTACAGAAAAATTTGCACCAAAGATGCATAGAAGCTGTCTCTGTAATATAAAGGTAAAGCAACCCCAACATTCAACAGGGAAATGGATATTTGTGCTAAGTGCATGTAATGGAAGCTATTCAGTATTGTCAGACAATGAACTATTGACGTGAGCAACAATATGGATGAATCTCAGAATAAGTCTACTGAGTGATAGAAGCCATACCAAAAGCATAATCGTGTTTCTACTTGTACAAATTCAGGAAAATTAGAATCAATATATTATGACATAAAGCAGATCAGTAATGCCTGAAGTAGGAGCACACAGAAAGACATAAGAAGATTCAGGGAGGAATGAAACACATACTCACTGGCTTGACTAGGTTGTTAGCTTTGTAGTGAATGAGGAAATGTAACAAATTGTGTATTTTTAAATAACTTATTATAACTATCACACAAACCTCAATATTCGTCAATGGGGAAAAGATGAATACAGATACACTGACATAAATGTATGTATGATGTAGTGTAGGATATTCCATTTTTCTATAAGGTAAAATGCAATACAGCAGTTTTTGTTTTGTTTTGTTTTACTCTAATGTGCAAAGAAATCACGTGAGCATCTTAAGTCTGGGGTGAGGTTTGAGATTCTACATTTTTTACTTCTGAAAAAGAAGTAAAAACAGAAAAAAAGAGTAGAATCCTACCTCCTGCCACGGGGCCATTGACTACATTTTGTGTAGTAAGACAACATTGCAGTAATAAATTAGATTTATATGTATCAACAATAAGAGATGCTATGATTTGGATACGATTTGTTCCTTCTTCTTTCAAATTAGTGAGGAGTTAAATCTCCAAAAACTTATGTTTGTGGCATTAAAAAAGTGGAAGCTTAATCTGACCTTTAGAGCTGGGTTTTATTGGATGAGATTAGATGAGATCAGTTTGGATCAAATCTGATCAGATCACTAGTGATCGCATGATTCAGTTCTGGTGATATTATAAGGACAGAGAGAGAAAAACCATACAGAAACCATACACATGGGCAAAGTTGCCATTATGTGATGTAGCCCTAATAACAATATCCATTCACTCATGGCCCAACCATTTCTGAAGGTCCCACTCTTAAATTTCAGTGTTTTGGAGAAGAATTCAAACCCTAGTAATATTCCCAAATAAATTTTACTTTCTTTACCCCCTTTTTTTTTGTATTGAGGATGAAACCTGACGTCTTTACACTGAGCTACATTACCTCTCCAGCCCATTTTTGTTTATTTTCACTTTATTTTTTGATTTTGAAACAAAATGTCACAAACCACTAGGCTACCCATGCTGGGTTCAAACTCACAATCCTCCTGCCTCTACCTCCTCGAGTGCTGGGATTACAGGCCTGCACCTCCAGTTCCGGCTACTCTACTTTGCAAAATTTTCTTTCTTTGATTGTCAGGTGGTACCCTAGGGTAGCTGAAGTTAATGGGATAAACATGGATCCTGGCTAGCGCTATTTGATAATATATTTTGAATGTAGGTGGCAATGCTTAGTTGAATATGTGGGTACTTGTAGCCCTATAATTTAAAGGCTGAGTTACTGTAGCTGGTCAGGTATAACATGACAAGACAGCTCAGACTTCATGACTGAGTGCTCTCTTTCAGAGACAGTTCGACATTAGCTGCCATCCCATCCCCCAAGCCCTATCCCAGTAAGCAAGAGCACTATTGAATTCTCAGAAATTAGGACAGGTCATGCAGACTGTGATACTACTGTTGTAAGTGCAGGGACTTCTTAATATTTGGGCTTAATATTCTTTCTTCAAATGAATGCTTAACACACCTTGCCAGGAGCCCAGTGGCTATCAGAACAAGTCCCCCTGTACTTTTGGACCATCAGAACCAATCCTCCTGCACCTGCAGACCACATCAAGCCTTGAATGAATTGGTGAGAAAGTTTAGCCCCACACGTTCTGTGAATTCTCCCCTTTTCCCTTACCTGGTCAAGGGAAGCCAATAGGTGACATTAAAATGTGCTTATTAAAGTGTGCACGCGCTAAGTCTGTGCTTTTGTGTATAGGAGATGAATCACACTTGCCTTCCAGAATGAGAAAATAAAACCATCCCCACTCTGAAAGATGTCACTGGGCACAGGAGCCCCTGCCTCCACAGCACATGGGCCTCAGTGTGTGACCAAGCCTCTGCTCGCTACGGCCCCTGTGGTCGCAGTTAGGCCATGCTGGGAATCTGCAACCTGAGGCCTTTGCAGGCTCACAGAAGTGCCCCTTCCGGAGGTGGAGTTTGGCCCCTGTCCCTCTAGCCACCTGTGGAAGTGGGAATCCACTGCACTCATTATTGGGAAATTGGAACAAAGCCACTGTACCTTGAGGCCAGAGATCTTGTCGCTGCTCTGGCACAGAGAGATGAATACTCTCCTGTGTTCAGCCCATGCAGGGGAAGGAGACTGAGGATGAAGGTTGTTGGTGAGGTTTATTGAGCCCCGAAGTGCTACAGTGCATAATACATAGCTTGTCCTGTTTCCACACAATTAAGCCCTTTTTCTACAGTGACAAGTGCTGTCACCTAGGAGAGGTTAGGAAGAGTCTAGAGTCGGCTGCTGGATAATCTGTGGAATCACCTCTCTATTCATTCCCTCCCTCCACCAGACTTCTCTTCCCCTGTGATAACTTCCCTCTGAAGATGCAGTTGTCCTCAGCTCAGTTCATCAGACACAGCCGTATGCCTGTGATTCCCAGTAGTGAGCAGTATTCATGTCTCCTTACCAGAGACCTCAACGGCTCCGCTTCTGCCTCAGGGGCGCTGCACTGTCACACATCCCTTTCCCCTTTTCCTTTGTGTTTTCATTGGTCAAGATCTCTGAATATTTCCCTGATATTTCAATGAATGTTCACTAAAGAATGCAGTAGTTATAAGAGAATAGAGAAATTATTTGGGAAAAGTAAATGAGCAATGTTTTTAAAAAAGAAGATTTTGAAAGAAAATATAAAGAGTGGCATTTTAAGTTTAAGTCTCTGGGGGAAAGTGAATGATCCAAGCCAAAAAAAAAAAAAAAAAAAATGCGAAGACAAAATGAGCTTGGTACACACAGAAAGGGAGTGAGGAAAGTGACCCCAGGGACTGAGTGTATGGTGGGAAGTGACTTGAGGATAAGTGAAACTGGCCTGTCTCCCCAGGTATTCTAAGTCAGGTAGGAAAAGTACAATAGGCTATTGAGCCAGGGCAGTTAGATCTGCTCCGTATAAAAATGATGAAGCAACCCTGCAGTATCTGGAATTTTCCACAGACAGCCATGGATTAAGTGGTCTTGGGAATAGAAATAAGAGGAAAGTCACCAGGATAACATTCTGTACTGTGAGGTGAATATGCTAAATGCGTAAGACCAAAAACTAATGTCTGACCATGGAGGGAAATGGCTCATTCATTTCTCTGTCAGTCACATCAATTCAGAATCAGAAGCGTGGACCAAACAAGCATAAGAGAGCACGTTTCTGAGATATTTCTGGGTATTAATTTAATAAAAGATATAGTTTAGTCAAAATCTCAAAATACTGGTGGAAATGATGGGCCTAATCTTTGAGTTGATTCAATGACAGAAAGAGAAAAATCACTATTTTAATCCCAACTGTGTTCTTAAAAACCCTTTTGATTTGCTGAGTATCTTACAGGGTTTAGCCATGCAAAGCTGGCCCCGGAGCTTTAGAAATTCATATGGTAGTGTATTAGGTGGGAAGGAATTTGAAGAGAGGGGTTTGGACTGGAGCATCACCTGGCCCCCGTGGGAGGGATGGACAGGGGCTAAAATGAGGCATCTCTACATGGAGTAGGCCCCATGACATCTGAGTGAATGAGAGGCAGCAGAGCTATCTAATGTTCAATATCTCAAAAATCTGATGTGAAAAACACCCCCTGATTTGAATAGACAAAAATTTGTAAATACAACTTAAAATGTATAAACCACATGAGAAAAATTGACAAATTTGATTTTGCCAAAATTAAAACCGTTTGGTCATCAAAATACAAGATTAAGGAAATGGAGAGACAAGCCACGAGGTAGGAGAAAATGGAGGGCTGGTGGAGGACTTCAGCACAGAACGTATTAGAGGAAGACAAACAGCACAATAAAGTGAGTCAGAGATTTGAACAGACACCTAGCCCCCCTCCCCCCAAAAAGATATATGAATGGCAAATAAGCATGGAAAACCACACAGCATAATTAATCATATGGCTAATACCAATTAAAATGACTGTGAGATGCCGCCATATGCCCACTAGAAGAGTTAATATTAAAAATCCTGCCAATACTCAGAATCGGTGTGGATGTAGAGAACTGGCCCTCTCATGCATTGTTGGTAGGATTCTTAAATGGTACCCTGATACTGACGAACAGTAAGACAGTTGCATGAAATTGTGTATACCTACCGTATGGTTCAACAATTCCCAATTCTGGGTATTTTTTTTTCCAAAAGTGGAAAAATACCAACCCATATGCACACACAGACTTTTAAGGAAGTGTTCCACAGCCAATTTAGCCATAACAGCTAGACAACTCAACAGTACTCCTGTGTGTACTAACAGATGAGTAGATAAATATTTTGTAGCATATTCATTCAGTACACTACAAGTCAGAGGGGAAAATAGACCTATGTATTAATACAAACATTTGCTGCTTAAAGGGGTATGTCTAAAACAGGAATCTTTAAGCAATTTACTGAGCTGCATGTTCAGCCCCCACCCCTTTTTTTTGAGACAAAGTCTCACCAAGTAGCTAAGTTCTCCAAACTGAGCTAAAAATCGATATACTTCTGACCCAGCCATGACAGCCTCTCAGAGTGTTGCAATTACATTTGGCTAGGTGATATAATCTTTATAATCTTATGGGCCCACAGTCACATACGTGTTGTCAGTTGATGATCAAAACGTCATTATGTACTATGTGTACATACACCATAGATGTATTCCAAGTTGTGTTAACAACAGAAGCCAGGCACAAAAGAATGCATACTGTATGATTCCATGTGTGTGAAATTCTGGACAAAACTACACAAGCATAAAGCAAATCAGTCATTGGCTACGACTGGGAACAGGGTGGGGAAGGAAATGGTCAAGTGTCCAGTGCAATTTTAGGATGATGAAATATGCTGTTGCTTAATTGTGATACTGGTGACAAGGTATCTGCATTTGTAAAATCTCGTGGGGCTTTATTCTTAGACAGAATACTTTTTTGCTAAGTATAAATGTTACCTCAAGAAATTCAATTTTACAAATATTTTCTTTCCACAAATATTTAGCAGAATATCTCATATATCCAAGCCCTGTGTTTTTGGAAATTAAAACATTTCATACCAGGGTTAAAGCGACGTGTGAAATAAAATAATACATTTATGTTGGTGGCAGCAACCATGAATTGAAGTGGCTATGCAAGGACAGGCTTCTTGAGTTAATATTAAAAATGAATATGTAGGTTTAGACATTTCTACCGCCCTTACTCCTCCTCCACTCTCCTGAATATTATAGAGATCCTTGGATGGGGAAGATTTGCACCATTATAAGACACACGATAACAGTACAAGCCAAACTTGTGTAGGTTTCAAGGGGACAAGGAGATCCAGCTACAGTGTGGGTTATATCAAGAATAATGTTAACCCAAGCCAGTGATACAAGGCTCGCTGGATTTGGATAAGTTTTTGAAGGGTTAATTTGAATGATTTAAAAAAAAATAAACTCTCCATGCCTGTTACTCTGTACTTCCCAGTAAGATCCCATGATGATGCTAAAGCCAGTTACTAAATTCTTTGCTTCTATTCTTTTAAAGGTTTACATTTTGTTACTTAGGATTGTTTGGGCCATTCTGAGTCTCTCCTGGTTCCATATATTTTTTAGAATCATTATTTTTTTGAGACAGGGTCTCACTCTGTAGTCCAGGCTGGTCCTGAGCTCACTATGGAGCCAGGCTGGCCCTGGCCTGACGGCAGTCCTCCTGCCTCAGCCTCCTGAGTGCTGAGATTACAGGTGTGTGCCACCACACCTGGCTTGTGTGGGGCTGGAGAATCAAACTCAGGTACCTAGCATTTCACTTAACACTTCCTAGGCAAGCACTTTAATTACTGAGCTATTCCTCCAGTCCTAGAATCATTTTTTCCAGTTCTGTGAAAAATGCTGCTCACATTTTCATTGATTTTCTCTACTAGTTTTGGTGGTACAGCCATTTAAGCCATCAGTATTACTTCTGCCTATCTAGGAATAATGAATGCCTTTCCATTTTTGTAATATTTTCCTCAATATTTTTGTTATATTACCCACAGAGTACTATAGTTTTCATTACAGGGGTTCTTTACTTCCTTAGTTAGGCTGATTCCTAGACATTTAATTTTCTTTAAAGTTCTGTGAATGGAATTGTTTTTCTGATTTCTTTCTTTGTGTTTTCATTGTTGCTAATACAGGATATCAAATTTACAAAGTAACAGTGATAAAAATCACATGGTATTAGCAGAAAAGCAGTTAGGTAGACCAATGGAACAGAATTGAGGGTGCAGAGGCAACTCTGAGCACGTTCAGCCATCGGATCTTGTCAACAAATCAAAAATATGCTCTGGAGGAAAGATAGCCTCTTGAATAAATGGTGCTGGGAAAATTGGTTATCCACATGCAAAATGAATCTACACCCACATCTTTCACTACCAAAATCAAATAAAAATGGATCAAACATTGAATCTACTGGAAGATAAAATAGATAAAACTCCAGGCAAGGACTTCCTGAACAGAATATCTATTGCATTACATAACAACAAGAGTCAACAAATAGGTTTATACCAAATTAAAAAGCTTCTGCACAGCAAAGGAAACCATCAACAGAGAGAAGAAGGAGCATTGGATTGGGAAACAATTTTGTCAATTACTCCTTGGACAGAGGGCTCTTACCTAGAATACACAAAGAACTGAAAATAATTGGATTCTCTAAAATAATGTGCACCTGAAATGAACAAACAGTTCTCAGAAGAATGACCGCCAATGGTTGTGAATACATGACAAAATGTTCAGCATCTTTAGCCATTAGAAATTTACAAATCAAAACAACGCTGAGGTTTCATCTAATTGATAAAAATGGCTGGTACCAAGAACTCATAAAATATCAAATGTTGGCTGGGTTGTAGAAATAAAGGAACCCTTCTACATTGCTGGTAGACTAAACTAGTAAAATGGAGCTGGAGGAATGGTTCAGCGGTTGAAGTGCTTGCCTAGCAAGCGCTACGTCAAGCGCTACGTACCCAAGTTCAATTCCTCAGCACCACATAAGCCGGGTGTGGTGGAGCACGCCTGTAATCCCAGCACTTGGGAGGTTGAGACAGGAGGATTACCATGAGTTCAAGGCCAACCTGGGCTCCACAGTGAGTTCAGGACAAGCCTGGGCTACAGAGCAAGACCCTGTCTCAAAAATAAATAAATAAATAAATTTTAAAAAACTGAAAAAGATATACCATTTAATCCAGTTTTGGGGTTTCTTCCCAAAAGAGTTAGTCTTCACACAACAGTCATGCATGCATACCCATGTTTATACCACAGCCCATCTCAGAAACAGTCAACATATCCACCAACGATGATAGAATGAAGAAGCTGTGGTACACTTACACACTGGAGTACTGCTCCGTCATACACGAAGATAAATTTGAGTCATTTGTAAGAAGGTGGATGCATCCCCAGGACATTACATTTAATGAAAGGAATCACACACAGAAAGTTAAATATTGCATGGTTTCTTTAATATGAGAAAACCAAACTATAAAAAAATAAGATAAAAGAGGGCTGGGGGGGGGAGGGAAGATAGACTGCGGAGAGAGAAGGGGGCTGTGAGGAGGTGAGGGATGGGAACGCGGAAGAGAAGTACAGATGATCAAGATGCAGTGTGTATCTACACCGATTTCTCAAGCTGATTGCTATCATTATATGTCACAAATACAGACTAATAAAAATAGTAATTTGGGCACAAAAATAAAAGATTACAGACCCAATCTTCTGTTACTCCACTCCCCATTGGCTCACCCCTGCTACCTTACCTTCACGCTTCCATGTTCTCTGTGCCTCTTTCTCTAATATCCCAATTCTCTATACTTCATCCACCTTTACTAACTTAAGCATGATTTTAAGCAAAGCATTTCCCCCCAGTAAAAAGCGCCACGTGGCATGAAAGAATAAAAGCTAAGCTAAGGCTGATATCACGACAGCAGGCAGTACTTGTGTTTAGCGTCCTCAGACTGTCTGGGGATAGAAGAGGTGGGAAGAAAGAGGATAGAAGGAGAAGTAAAAATGATTAAAGTGACCAAAATTTTATATAGACAAACATACATTATACATAAATGCAGAATTCCCCTAGCTGTATGTAATTAATAGAATAGCAAATGTGCTCAAATAAAAAAGCCTAATTAAAAAATGAATCAATTAAGGTGGCTTGGATCTAGACATTAACAAATGATTTCCTCAAAATAAATGAATACATAAACAAATGCAAACGTATCAAAAGGCTTAACTAGTCAAGGAAGGAGACGCTTTTATCAACTCACACAAAGAGCACAGCTGTCTTCACGCTGTCTCCCTGTTGCTACTTCAAGTTAGCAGCATTTCGTAGTAAATACCAAAAATTAATGTTATGCCAAGCATACAAAATGCAAGCAAATTTGCTGACAAGAGCGGCGAAGGCTGGAAAGTTATTTTTGGATTCTTTCGTTGGGATTGTTTCCTAAGTCTGAACTTGGTAAAACTGAGAACACATAATCAATTTTGAGGCAGACATAAAAATCTTTTGCAAGTCTCCAGAGAGAACAGAAATAGCAGGTTCCATGGAAAGCACTACCTCCTGGCTAGTCCTCTCCATCCGCCCGGGCTCTGAGAGCAACTCACAATTAGGGACAGGAAAACCTTTGAGAACTTCTTCGAAAAAGGGTTATTTTGGGGAAAGTGTAATTGAAACGACCACGACCCGTTGGTTTAGAATTTGCTCCTGTGAAATGCGCACTTTCCATAGTGCCCGGGAGACCTGTTAGAAACCTCTCCTGTGCCACAGAGGACAGTCAGCCTACTAACAAATTTATCAAAGGATAAAATAAGCACAAAACTATTTGAGAAAAGATTTGCAGATGGTAAAATTATTTCAGTTCACTCTGTTGTCCCATAGATTTGTTGAGAGAAAGAAGAGAGAGAGACATATAAGCTGTAATGCTGGGATCTAATTAGACATGCTATCCGGATACTTTAAAAGAAGTTATAATATCTAATCCATGTCAAAAACCCTTATTTAAGCATTTAAATAAAAGAATCAAATGCTTTCTAGTGGCATATACGTAAAGGAGAAGAGAGAGAGGAACAAGAAGAGTAGGAAGAAAGGAAGGAAGAAGAGACATAAGAAATGGAGGCGGCAGAAATAAGGGCACTACGTCTTCAAAAAGAGGAATAAAATCCAAAAGCCCACAAGCAAAAATGTTTCAGCAAGTGGATCACTGCTTCTAAATAAGATGTAAGCTGTGTGTAGTACTCTGTGTTGTGAGGAGGGAGGGAGGGAGGGAGAGAGAGGGAGAGAGAGAGAGAGAGAGAGAGAGAGAGAGGTTCTGCTTTGGAGCTTTGAGCTGTTGTCATGTCAGCAGAGCATCAGCCCCTCTAGACGCTGAACCTCCTTAAGGAAGACAGTGGACCTGTGTTTCCGCCAGGTACTCGAAGCCCACAGCACCCATGGTAGTGGAATCCTGGGGTGATAACGATGTGGAACATGGATGTGGCTTTAGTACTCTTTCCATTTCAGCACCAGCTCCTAGGGTGCAGAGCACCCATCTTTGTCACTCTGGCAGGGGATGATAACAATAATCAGACAAATTGGTTGCCTGTAGTCCTGGCTCTATGGGAGGCTGAGGCAGAAGGATCACAAGTTCAAGGCCAGCCTGGGCAATTTAGCAACTTAGCAAGAGTTTGTCTCAAAATAAAAAATCGAAGACAAAAATTGGGCTGGGTTATAATTTAGTACAGAGGCCCTGGGCTTCATTTCCATTGCCATAAATAATAATAATAATAGTAATAATATTTGGAGTTCAAAGCAGAAAATACAGGCTTTGCTTTGGAAAATTAAGTGGTGTGTCAGGATCAGATACGAAGAAAGAAGCAGATCAGGATTTAAGCCAGATATTTGACCTCAGGTTCTTAACCTCCTGCTACTCTGTGGTGCCTTCTGCTGCCCTCAGGGCTGGGAGGGGCACAGTATTTAGAATATTATTGACCAGTTCCAATTTCCAGAATTTATTTCTGTGACCCACTTGTCAACTTTTCTTGCTTTATCCCCCGTCGAAGGGCAGTGCAGAGAAAGGCAAAGAAGTCCGTAGATTTTCCAGAAAAAAGAACAAACGCCCGCCAGCCAACACCAGCTCCCCCGCCCCTCCCCCCATCCCCTCACTGCTGCAAAGGCGAAGCCCTGGAAGGCCATGGGAAGCAGGGACGGGAGGGCGGAAACAGGACAGCAGCGAGCAGCAAACAGGACGCATGTTGCTGTTCAAGGGGGATTTCTGGTTTGGCCTTATCTTGGCAGCTCTTCTGTGCTTCTTTTAATGTAGGAAGGAAGCTGTGGGAAGTAGAGTGCCGATGAGAATTCTGAAGTCATTAGTGTTAGTTTAGTAAAGATTGTACTCAGCCAGGGGAAGAGGGAGAGATCATTATTTACGTTCCCCTTAGCATCTAGGAGAAGAGTCTGATCTAATTTTTTTTTTTTATTCCATATGGCTAGCATTTCAGCTCAAAGCTGGGTGAATACAACAATGAGTTAGAAAATGACGTATCGTAGAGTCAACTGGAAGGAAAATCCCTGCTTCCTCACCTCCCCTACGGTTCTACCCCCAAGGGAGCACAGCTCCTGTGCATTAGATGTTCACAAAGGGAAACAGACAGTCACAGTGGGCCGCAAAGCTCACACTCCCGACCATCAATGGTAAGGACTGAATGCACTGATATCAGCGACCTCCTGAAAGGGTGAGAAGGGTGGCAGCTGGTGAGCCCATGTCCTGGTGGCCCTGGGGCAGGGACTCACATGTACCACTAGCAGCCCTGTGTGCTGAGCCTTTGCGGGAAACATCCTAACATTGTTTCCAGACTCTCAGTCTCATTCCCTGTCCCATTTCTACCTCCTGAGTTAACCTCTGGGCTTCAGTGAAAAGGCATGTGCTGTCTCAACAGCTCACCGATACCCCCATGCCCACCTCGTAGCCTCGCCTTTTCACCGATCATTTCAGTCTCATCTCCTTAATCACACCTGCCTGCCTCTGTCGTTAGCTAGTGCCCTACCCGTTGAACCAAAGCAGGACCTCTCTCAAGAGACGAACTCTAGGCGAAGCGTGCCCTTGTGAACGTGGAGCCAAACATGTTCTGTCATAGTAATGTAGCAAAATCAAATGTAAGTTTGGAAAAATTTTATAATTTATTGAACTATAGGTCCAAGTATTAGCCAATAGTCCCAAGCACGATATTTTCAGAGGCTTTCTTTGTCCTCATTTCTTTCCTGTATGGTTTCAGTAAATATAAGAACTGTTTAAAGGAAAAGTGGGAATAATTGACAGTTTTCTGTTAATTCCTGTTAATTCCTATTCGTGTCTTGGACTGGCACAGGGGTTGGGGGTCCTGAAAAGCCACAGTAAAGCTAAACCCATGCTTTATAAGTCAACTTGATAAGTATCAACCAACAGGCTTTAAAAAGTGAAACAACAAGAAATGAGTGCAAAGAATGAGATTTTATCACATAGAAAGCAAGGATTTTTCATTGTTTACTTCAGCTGTGTGTGTGTATAGTCTCTTAACCTTGATACTGCTGTAGATCTCATTTTATAAATTTTGAAAGCTACTGGCTAAAAAGCACAGACAAGGGTTGCTTCTGTTAAGTGGAGAGAGTTTTTATTATTTAGAATACTAAAAATCAGGATAAGGAGCTTGACTTCACGCAGAATCCATTGTACCTTCTTAGGAGAAATGAGGCAATAAACAAAAGTGTAAGAGTTCGGGAATGGAACGGGTGGGTGCTGTCTTGGTAGCAGAGAAGCTGAATATAGCAACTAGACTATCACCCAAGGTTTTTTAGAAAAGAGACCAGTCTCTTAAGCATGGGAGAAAGCTTTCCCGTGGACCACCGCGTCACCTGCAGATGTGGGGGAAGCAAGAGGACCAGGTTCAGAAATGAGCAGAATGAATGAGGCACACAGCTGGAGCCACTGTAGAAATGACTCCCGGGGGAGAGCTGGTCTGATGGGGGTGCTCACAGTACAGATGTGAGCACTGGGTACTGTAGCTCATCTGGTGTCCTAGAACTATCTGGGTGGCCCGAAAGACAGATGCTGGCATTGCCGGCGCTGCTGCTGCTACTGCTGCTGCTGCAAAAAGAAGAAAAATTCTCAGCGGTGTCCGACCCTGGGCCAACCTAGCCTCATGTGTAGTGTTCAGGGTAGATCCTTCCGATTAACCAAATCCAGAGGTGCACTGGAGCTCCACCCACTAGAGATGCTGGAAAACGTAACTTATGCCATTTTTGGTTTCTCCAGCATGAAGTCAGGGTTTCTTCTCATCCAGTTCACACATGGAGAATTTTCTAAATTCAGGAAGGGGCCCCTGTTGATTGCGGACAAGCTAGACCAGTATTACAGTGTGTCAGCTTAGGTAGTGAGGGCTAGGAGCAGGATGGTGACTAGGGAACGAAGAAAGAGAAGGAGAAACTGTAGACCTGAACTTACTACATAGCCCAGGCTGGCCTTGAGTTCACAGCAATCTGCCACCTCAGCCACCCGAGTGCTGGGATTACAGGTGGGCACCACCACACCCAGCTTATGTGTTTGTGATGAGTCAAACTCAGGGCCTTGCGTTTGCTAGGAAAGTGCTTTAAGTAATGTTCTATTCTCCCAACCCCATACGTTATATTCTTAAATTATACCTACTTAAGTCAAAAGAAAGATAAAAACAAGATGACTGAAAAAAGTCCTACGTTTTCTTGATTCAGTAGTCAAGAAGTAACGTCACGAAGTCTCAGATCTGTACGTAGGCATCTCTTCTTCCCAGAATCTTCTCTTGTTACCCAGGATACACACCTCCATCACACAGACTCCTATTCATCTCTTGGACTTCAACTCAGACGCCTTTTCCTCAAGGAGACCATCCCTAACTCAAGACCAGGTCAAGTTCCTAATTACCTTCTCCTATTAGCATTCAATGTTGGACCTGCAGGTCTGTTTTCTCACCACACATGAGGCCAGAAGCACACCTCTTTGATTTGTGTATGTGTTCTAGTATCTTGCACACTGCTGGCATAGGGGCAATTGGTCAATAACTGTTTCACTAATCAATTAATCTAGCATGAGTCAGGATAATTTGAATCAGGATCCTTAATTCAAATTCTCCCTTTCCTTCTAAATAGGTCTGTAACAGTTAAAGATTTATATTTTGTTGGACTTGATTTCTTCATGCACAAAGTGAAGATATGAGACTCGCTAATACCTTAGAAAATTCTGCTCCAGATCTCATGGTTCTGAAATGTCATATGTGCATTTGTAAATCACCTATTATTAAATTTGCCTTTAGGAACATTTCTACAGTAGATTCTTAGTGATAAGTGAAGGTATGATACCTCCTTTTCAGCTCAAACATAAGATCAGGATAGAAACTCTGATTCTTTTGAGCTGAGAGAGAAGACTAATTTTGAGATATTAGGGCTTTTCCTGCATTTATTAAACTGTCAGTTCTTAGAAAATTGGACAAATTGCTGAGAACAGAGTTGGTATTGGGGAGGCATCTATTAAAATGAACCAGGACAGGGACAAATAGTGGAAAATTAGAAAGAAAATATTAATGTATACATGTATGACATATATTCTGCCTTACTTGGGTGGATAGTGAATCCTTTTGAAAGTGAACAGTCCTTGTGAAAGTATTTTATAAGTCCAGGTTTTCATCTAATGAGATTCTGAAACCCACGTCTAACCACATTTGATCTCTTCACATACTTCTTTGGGCCCAGTTCTGTTCTACAACCTGACAGTTATGTTTTAGAGAAAGGATGCCTAGGTAAGGAGGAAGACCAAGCCCTACCTGGGCCTCCGAGAAGGATGAATTCCCACCTCAAACAGTGCACAGCAGGAAAAATCCTTTGCTGATATTTGAAATGCAGACATAGGTCTTTTGCCACTCCTGCCAATGTCTTTCACAAATATTTGTCTACGAGGGCAAGCATAATGCGGCCATCTTGAACCGGATCTCATTTCGTTTGAGGACGTTCATCACTCTCCTCTTTCCTCTGCGCGGCTGTAATCTCTTGGGGATTTTAATAAAAAAACTGATCTGAGGAGCAGAAGCCATGTCAGCATTATGAATGAGGATGGGCTTCTGACAACATCTTCTGTCAGGCTGAGAGGGAGATGCCTGCTGAAGTGGCATGCTGAGTAAAAAGCCAGCTCAACTGAGAACTGTTCTTGAGGGGAGCAGGAGAGAGAGCTTCTGAGGCCTGGCATCACGTCAATAATTCTTGGCTTCAGTAGCTCAGGCTCCTAGGCCAGAGCCCAGCTAGAGGAATGAGAGGGAACAGGGGATTCACGGCTGGTGCTGCCCTCAAAAATCAATACCATTTACAAAGGATGGAAGGAAGGGCCAGCCAGAGTACACTGCCCCAGGCCTCCTGCCGGCATGACCTAGGCAAGCAGTGCAGCTCCCTCCAAGGAAGCAGAAACCCACCGAGCCAAGGCAGAGTGGAGCCTTTGTCACCACTTTCTGCCCTCTGTGGCTCCCTTACTGCTCCTCTCCTCACAGGATATAAGCAAAGAGGTGAAGACAGGCTGATCTAACAGAACAGTTAGTACCTGACACTTGCTGAGAAGCTCTGGACCAGGCAGTGTGCTAAGTGTTCTGTGTACTTTACCTCTTTAACCTACACGACTACGTGATAGCAGAGAAACCATATGCGAGGTTAGGAAGCTGAAGCATTGTGTAAATAACTCACGGAAAGCCTCAGGCTGCTCAATAGGGGAGCCAGGATTTGAACTCAGATAGAAGACTGCACAGTCTACACCGTTACTGCATGATCCAAGGACTCCAAACATTTAGCCAAGACCCTATGACACATGGGGTGTCTACCAACACGAGGTAAATGCTCTATCACTGAGTTACATCCCCAGCCCTTTCCATGCACCTATGCCATCACGCTGGGCTCTACATTGTCGTATCTTGTGACTAAGATTCTCCCTTTGATTTTAGAGATAACTGAAGTACTGGAAAAGTAAGAAATAATTTGCACAAGATCAAGGATCAAGATTTCAGTATGGGAAAACTGTTCTTTCTATCACTGATGTTTGGGGCTTAGCAAAAAGGGGAGGGAGGAGTCCCAAGGTTTGGGGTATAATTTTTAAAGACCTACAGTCCAAGCATCAAAAAGATCTGAGGTTTAGATTAGCTCTGCCTCTGCTCAGCCTTAGACTGCTCTGTCTCTGCAGACTTTGAACAAGTCTCTGGGAACTGGAGCTTCAGTTTCCATTCACAACCTGAGGGTGATTAGATCAGTGGTCTCCATTACACTCACTTAAGGAGCTGTTAACAATGGATATTCCCTGGTCCCGATTGTGTTTGCCTATACTGGAGCCTCAATATTTGCAATTGTTTAAGCTACCGAAGAAAGGGAATGTGCAGCCAGATTGAGGACAGTGTATCTGGTCCTCTCTTCTTTTTCTGGTAGATCTAAGATTCCAAGAACATGTGCAAAATGTATCGAATTTTGTATAGAATTTGAGTGTAGTTTAGTCTCAGAATCAAAAGGTAAAGAAACTCCAATGTGAAAAAGTTATATCCGCACACATCTGAGCACATGTCAATTTTAAGAACCATGTCTGGTGTACTTTCTGGCCTGGAGAATGCCTGAATTGGTGAATCTTTACATTGTCTCTAAGCTGATACAAACAAGTTAGATAAAAATCCCTAAAATACTAAAATTAGATTTAAGCCTGTTGTGTAAACTATGAAGTGCACTGTTAAGAACAGAGCTAAAGTTCAAAAGCAGTCCATAATAAAAACTAGAAAAGAGCTTGGGAATGATAGTAGGAAAAGTAGTATTTGCTTTATAAATGTGCAGTCTCAAAGTTTTTCCAAGATTCATTCTCAATTAAGGCAAGTTCATAATTCTCATTGTAAAGGAACTGAGGGAGGTAGGGCATTATGTTAATATATTAATTCCGTGGTACACTAGTAACTGTTTCGCAATAGTTATTATGGTGTGGATTTGGAGTGTCCCTCAAAAGTCACAGGTGTTTGGATAACTGTAGAATGTATTTTTGACTTGTGGGCCAGGAAGTGAGAGAGGGCACCCCCTCCCCCAGTGAGGAGGCCCCAATTGGCAGCTTGAAGTAATTAAAGGAGGGAGAAACATTGTTGAAACTTCTTCCTGGGAAATCTCTGGACTTGCCTGAGTCTTTAGACATTGGCTGGCTCCTCACTCACCTGGCTTCTGCTTGCAATGCCCTGAGCCGCTCTCCAGCCTCTGCCATGTGCTTTCATTGCTGCCAGCTGCCTATGAATGGACTGTGTGAGACCTTCTAAAACTGTGAGAAAAATAAATCTCTCCTGCCTTATAATGTGGATGTCAGGTATTTTTTGGTACAGCAATGAATAAATAACTAAGACAATAGGTCTCAAAAAAACTTCCAATCTGTGTCATTTGCTAACTTCCCTAGTGTAAACAGTCTTATTCGGGCTCATGCCACCGAATGCCATCATAAAATGGACTCTTCCGAGTCATTCGAAAGTCATCAAGCACACCTTACTTAGGTTCATAAAACAGTAGAGTCTAGAAATAAATAAATCAGTCAGATTGGCTATGTCTGTGATAGAGACACCTGAGCAACCAGGCAGGTCAGAATTGAGAAAGGGGTTAAAGAGTGTGAGGACAGGGTAGGATAGAAACAGGGAAGAACGTAGCAGGTGTCCACAACATGTGTGTGGTTGGGGATGGGATAGCAGTCCACTGCAGGCAAGAATAGCCTCTAACCCTTTTCTTCAATTGGTTCACAACCTACTTTTGCCTGCAGCTTACTGCCGAATCACGGACAGCAGTAGCCCAGGGTAGACAGCTCACGGCGACAGGTAATCCTTGCCCAGGTGTTTACACTGAACAAACGCTAAATGGACCCTTTATAACAGAAAGGAGACCTGGCGGACAGGGCTGCTGTGATGGTGATCGTCCTAACATTCCTAACATTAAGGGAAAGAAGCAGCAATTCATAAAACCATTTTAACAAGAGGAAGAAGAACAACATACTCTAAATGTTACCCAGTCATTCCCATAGAAGCATTCTGCTACCGTACTGCAATGGACCATTTTGATTGGACTCTTTTTGAATGTTGATATGACGCTCAAAAAAGCCTCGGATTTTGGATTTTTGGATTGGGAATGTTCCAATAATGAAGTCTGTGCAAATATTCCAAAATCTGTAGCTGACTGCGTGCGTTTTAGGTAAGGGATTCTCAACCTGTACTAAGGAGAAAACAAACAGGGAGCTGCAATGAAAGAAATCACTGGGAATCTAGTTGCAGGTACAGTATTCGGAGAGCCCTAAATAGATCACATCTTAATAGAGGCAAGGAAGTGAAACAAAGTGTGGGAAAAGGAAGTGGGGCGCCCTGGGGAGCAAACGAGCCTTCCAGGCCGAGGAAATAGCATGAGCGAGGACCTAATGCAGGGAAGAGTTTGATGCATTCAAGAGCTAAAAATAAGGCCGGACAAGTCTACACAGACAGAAAGTAGATTAGTGGTCATTTTGGGCTGAGGAAGTTGGGAAATAAAGGGGAGTAACTGCTAATTGGTACAGAATTAGGAGAGGTGATAAAATATTCTAAGCTTGGTTGTGGTGATTGTTGCACAACTCGATATACTAAGATCATTTAATAATACATTTTAAATAGATGAACAGAATAATATATGAATTATAACTGGACAACTGTGCTTTTTGTTAAATTTTAAATGCCTTCATATTTGGACTTAATAAGGAAGGGAGGCAGAGTAAGAATGGAAAGAAGTCGGAAATTCTCCAGCAGGCCCCTTTCAGTTGGGGCTGTGGTCCCTTGTCACAAAGGCTGATGTTGCTCTATCGGTAGGTACAAGAGAAGTCAACCATGGGCTCTGTGTGGATGTGGGGTGGAATGGAAAGGCAAGAATAGAAGAAAGAGTCTAGTTGAAGAAATTATAATAATCTGAGGTCTGTTGTTTAAGACCAGGTAGCAAAAGAGGATATGGAGAGAAGTGGGGATTGAAATGCATTTTGGAGGGTATCATGGGTAGGAACTGGGGAAGAATTGAAAATGGAGGAGGAGGAAGAAGGAAATGGATGTGGTAAAGGGAACACCACCTAGTCTGTTCTGTTTCCCAGCTGCAGTTTGGAGACTCACAGGCAGGAACCACACATAACCAGTCAGTGGCCATTCTGACCAGGGCTTCCTTTAAGAGTTGTGTTCAAAGGCAGAGACCAAAATGGAGGAATGACCCGCAGAGTCTCTACTGACGCCTCTACCCACCCTTCACCCCTACCCCCTCCCTCTTCAGCTGGACTTGTCTGCAGACACACAGACTCAAACAGCACCAGCTGTGCCTTGCCAGATGTTGAGGATGCCTCCACTTTACTTTGGTTGCGTTAGGAAAAGACACTGACTGGGTAAAGGGTAGGGGAGGGAGGGCTCAGTAAGCACAGGTTGGCACATTTTGGACTTCCTCAGGAACTGTTCTCTCCTCATCAGTACTGCAGTCGCGTTTAGTATGAAGTGATGTGGGCTAGACTGGCCTCCTGTGGAATAACTAGTAGAGTTTGTCTGTATCCCAAAGAATTCTAAGATCCTAATCTCTGGGCTTTAGCACAGGCTGTCTCACTGCATGTGTGCAGGGACCGTGGTCGTGTGCCAACTCCAGAAGCAGAGAACCCTCATCCTCACAGGATGACCCGGGTCTGACAGCAGCTCTTCTGAGTCCAGAACCCAGCTCTTCCCTTTCTCCTCTGTTCATATGGATCTTAGGCCAAAAAAAATTGTCTTTTCTCTTCCTTGTTCACACATTCATCTCTGTATTTCTCACCTGTCTCTTGAAGCAGAATGTGGCGCACTGAACTAGTGGCTTCACAGCACAGGTTTTGGAACAGTCTTCTAACTTTCTGGGTTATCTTTTCCAAGGCACTTAATTATTTTGAGCTTTAGTTTCATATACTTAAATAAGAGCCACAAAATAAAAGAAAAAAGTCATGGATACACGTGAGTAAGTGCAATGCAAACACACTTGTTCTTTTCCTCATTCAATAAATATTTATTGAAACCTATCTTGTGTTAGCTCCAGAAGGAGTTTGGTGAACAAAACACTTGAAAGCTTGTTCTGTGAGCTTATGTTCTTTAAATATTAAGTGTACTGTTAGACGAGTTTTTGTGTATCTGCCCACCAGTGTAACCACCATCCAGGGAAGGAAGTAAAACATTTCCAAAGTCTCAGGACTTGTTTTCCATGCTTCTACCCAGTCAATGACAACCTTGCACACACCCATCTCCACTTCAACTATCAGAGACTAATTTAGGCTCTTTAACCCATACAAACAAAATTACACTGCCACGCCCTCAGGGGTTGTCTTTCATATTTGTCTTTTTTTACTAAACAGAAATGTTTGTGAAAATCATCTATATTGTTGCATATATTATTAGTTTGGTGGGTTTTTTAAATGCTGTGTATATTTCTTTTCTTTCTTTATCTCTCTCTCTCTCTCTCTCTGTTTTGTTTTGGTGTTGGAGAATGAACCCTGTGCCTTTCACATGCCTAGGCAAGCTTTCGACCATTAAGCTGCATTACCAACCCGTATTCCTGTGAAACATTTCAGAAATGAATATATTATTGTTTGGTTATCCATTCTCCTATTGATAGATGATACTTTGTTTTCATTGTAGGTTTTATATATCTTAAGAGGGAAATGCTTAGTAATATGTAAGTTTTGGTCACCATGGGCAATACTGACCAATAGTTTTCTGAAGTGTCTGCAACAGTTTACAAACTCATCAGCAATGGATAAGATTTCAGTTGCCAGTGGAAAGAGAAGCAGGTTCTGAACTTACTTAGTATGTTGAAGAAAAATAAATGCTATGGAAAAATAAGACGAGGAAACAAAGACCTAATTTGAAATAGTATGTTTATTTAGGTTGCCTCCTTTACCTTTTTCTAACCTTTTTATATTTCATAGATCCAGAGATGATTGGTAGTCAATGGAAGAAAAATGTTTATGGAGCACTTCATATGTACTCAGCAATAGGTAGGGGACACAAAGTTTATGACAAAGCCCTCAACTTGGGGAAATTACAGAACGATTGCAAGTGACCATGAGCACGGGACCCACCCCAGAGGAGGCAGCGCTGCCCAGGACAGGCTGTGGGTATGATGAGACCATATGGAAGGGAGAGATAAGCGTCACCTCCAGCAGTGAAGGGAGACTCCAGAACGGAGAGAGAAGCGGGAGCCAGATTGTGACTGTGTTTCCTCACATTTTTCTCCTACTAAAATCTTCTCTTTCTGTGTGTGTGTGCCAAAAAATTTCCCAGCATCATCTTGTGCTGTAACCTGGCCTTTGTGGGAGGCCAGCTGCTCACACCTTCCTTCAGACCTCCGTCACATTAGTGTGTTTCTTCTCTTGAGATGCCTCTTGGGCCTCAGGCTGGGCTCTCTTCAGGATGCTAAAAGATACAGAGGTTCCCCAAAATAGTGCGTCCTCAAGAGATTTATGATTTAGTGGGAGACAAAAAGTAGGCGTGCTAACCACTACAACAAAAGAGAAAAGTTAGTAAATTACTGCCTACATTTGGACAAGAGAGATGCAGAGAAATCAATTAGCCAAAATCTCACAAATTCGGTGGAGAAAAGGCTGCATCTGTTTTGCTTTGTACCTTTTGGTATCATACCCTAAGAATTCATTCTCTAAATGGTGCTCAGGGAAAGAAAATAAAAATAAGAAAACAACAACGACAGCCACCACCCCACTGCGGTCCCTGCCGTGGGGTAGCAGAAACCTAGCAATCTCCAAAACAACCTAAGCAGAAGCCCTTTGGTGCTGAGTGCTGCTGTCTGCCAGCGGGTGGTTGTGGCCATAGAGGGGTAGAATTGAAGGGAATGCAGATGGAGAAGGGAGAGGCAGTGAGTCAAGAGAACAGGTTCTGAGAAGACGCTGCTTCTCTAGTCTTGAGGCAATTCCAGCTTTTGTCTGCTCGCTACACTCATCAAATACGGAGGCAGGCGATGTAGGAAAGGCCATGCAAGTGGTGGTTCTGGCCTGCCTTGGCCAAGCTCTGCCAGCTTCTGAGAACAAGGCTACAGCTCCAGCCACACCTTGTACCATGAGGATGAGGCCCCGTAATCTGAGAAGAAGTTGGAAATGGAGCTTGAAGGAGCTCTCAGAGAAGCAGAGCTGTCAAAGTAGCCCGGACCTTCCACCTCCACATAAAGACCAGCCTCTGTTGTCGACAGTGTTATTTTCAGTGTATGTTGTTCAGTTATATCAAGTCCTAATAAATACACAATTGTTTCTAATATGAAATCATTTTCTTAACAAATTAAATCGTACAAACCAATTACCAGATCATTATCTTTACACATGATGAGAACTGTGATGATCATTCGTCCAAATCTATGTTAAATCCCAAGGTAATTTTATACTTTCAAACAAAATGGGCCTCCTGTAGTAATCACTGGCAATTTCTCTTTGAAATTCTCTTCTATTTCCTCCCCACACTATTCCACTGTCAGCTTCAAAAATAAACATTAAATACAGTGATCGTCATTCATTTCTATCTAAGCACTTGTTGATGCTCTTACACACTTTTGCTTTAAAAATGTGGTCCTCTTAAGCATGCTACTCTGCAATTTATTTAACAATTTATTCTGAATTCTGACTTGTATATTCTTTGAAACCATTTTGAAGTACTTCATAAGTAGAGTTGAATATAACTAATTAACAACCTGCTTCTTGATACACTTTCAGGTTGTTTCTAATTTTCAAATAATATATAATGCTTCCAACAACAACTGAGTGGCAAATGGCATTTCTCGAAATGATTTTGCACGGTTTGCACTTGTGAGGCTTCCCCCCCATTTTATTGATATGTATAAGTGCAAAAGATAAAGTTTACATTGATCTTGAGTATTTTGTGCCCATACATATTATGGCAAAATTACAATCCTTCCACTTTTGTACTTTTATTTTTAAGGATTGAAAGTCTCATGGCAGTTGTTTGCTTTGCCTCCCAAGAGGGCAGAACTAATGGTTGAGATAAATCTAAGGGGAAGGTAAGGGTCCAGTTCACCCTCTTAGCCTTAGGAGGCTGAAAAGGAGATGTTCTATAACCTGAGGGGGCCTCATGAGAACAAGGAGTCAGAGCCTGTGGTTCTATCTGGCCTGTGGCCAGCTGAGGTGTACATCCTCCAACCTCAAGTGTCTTCTCCCCCCTTTACGTGTTGCTCCTTGTGGCTAATGGAATTCTAGGCTGAGTATTTCTGGACAAGTAAATGATCTTGCTAGGGACAATTATGCAACTCTGTCATTTTCTTTGTCATCACATCTGATTTTAACAAAAGATGCAATGTGTACTGAGTGATTTTCATTTTAAGAGTGCCCTAGTACTCTGGGATCAGTGCACACCATCACATGGACTCATGATTTCCCAGCTCTGGGCACATTTTGGGCAGGAGATTGAATCTATAAAGGCCAACTATTTCAGGAAGGAGGCCACAGGCTTCCTAGCTAAACAAGCTCAAACTCCATTTTTTGTTTTGCTTTTTCAGTCAACCATTTCCTTTCATTCCCAATCTATTTACGGCTCCCCTGGAATAGGTCACATCCTTCTCAGCATAGCATTGCTCAGCAGAAGTTCATGAATTATTGACTAGTCCTGGTGCCTTCAAACTGTAGACCAGAAGTTCTTGACCTTTCTTCAGGCCACAGATGTATTGGGCAATGTATCTGAGCCCATGAACATCTTCTCAGAATAATATTCTAAATCCTTGACATAAACATGCAGGATTATAGATAAAACAAGTCATATGCCAATATAATTATTAAATAGTATATGTGTGGCATAATATATGTGCTTTCTTATTAACAGTACTTGGCAGCAGATCTAATAGCTAGCATCATTTTGAAGAATAACAAGTACGAACAGCATCTCAAGCTGCCTGCAACAACTAAAAAGGAATCTAAATACATTTCGGAGTTCTACTGGTGACAAAGCCTTGGGTACTGCTCCTGCTTCTGGAGTCTGGTGCCTACTCTCCTGCAGGAAATTCATAGTTGCAGTTTGAGGTTGGTGTAAAAGTTGCAGCTATTCCCAACCAAGCTCACAGACCCTGAATTCTTTAGTTGGAAAGGCCCTGTATCCTGTTGCCCTGGGACCCTCACCCGAGGACTTGGCATCTACCACCCCTCCTTCCCTGCCTATACATACTCACCGCCCGCACCTGCCAGCCGACTGGGGTGTTTTCTTCCTCTCTCCTGTGGTCACTCTTTTCCAGTGCTCCTCAGACTTGTCTCCTCCACCACACACGGATACCCCCATGCCATCTGGAAGGCCCTTGCACTAGCCTCCCAGTTGGCCTGCCTCAGCCTCCTGTCTCTCCACACAACCCTCCCAGTGGCTGAAGGAGTGACACTCCAAACCGGCAATATGTTCACTGCTTCAACACACTTAAATTCTTTGGTAGCTACAAGAAAGAACCCACTCTTAGGGGGCCATCAGAAGTCTTCTGAAGTGTGGTCCCTGCCACGTTTATGTCCCAGTCACATGCTTCCCTCAGCAATACTCCTCATGCCAATCATAAGGCAGGGCTCCCTCTTCTTCCATCCAGGAGGTCTCATTCTCCATCCGGCTCCTTGGCTGGTGGCCCCTCATCTTTGTCCTACAAGACTCTGCTCAAGGACCACCTTTCTCGTGACCCTTATCAGTCTGCATCCTAGTCTTGTGTGTATGAGAGTGCACACACACTCGCACACACACACAGACACACACACTAGCACACATGCACCATTAGCTATTTTCTCCTCCATTTCCTCACCACATTAAATACTTCCATTTATAACGGCTATGATACTTTACTTGGCTTCCTTTTTTTTTTTTTTAATGTGACAGTCTTTTTCTAGAAGACAGTGGCTCCTGAAGGGCTGGTGGTTTTGTTTCTGTTTGATTTTCTTGTTAGTCCTTGCCATCCAGCATAGGACCTAGCACTGTATGTAAAAATGTACACACACAAATACATGCCTAATAAATGTATGAGCACTTTTTAAGAAGATAACCAAAGAATGGATGAATTTATTAGTGAGGAGAAATATCTGCACCTGAAGTTTCTTGAATTTAAATAAAGTGTCAGACGTGGCACTGAGTCATACTAAAAGTGTAGTGTAGAGCTAAGCAACAGAGCTCTGTTCTCCCCTTGCTCTGTGATGGGAGGAAGGGATGGAAGGGCCCTTGTTCTACTCTGTGTCTGATGTCTAACAAGTTAACTGGGACCGTATCCTTGGTGTAGCTGCTGAATTGCTGGGAAAAGAATCCTGAGGATGTTGCTGACTCCCAAATCTCATTTTCCTAACAGTAAATGGGAATTCCAAATCCTTTTCAAAAGAAATCCCAGGTATGGAGACATGAAGAGATCATTGAGCACAAGTCCCATGTGTCTAACAGAACAAAATCAGGGTCTAAGCTTTCTACTTTATCAGATCTACATTTTCTATCTTCTGGGACCAAATGAATGATGATCTTACTTGACTTTTGTCCCTCTCCTGGGTTCAATGTTTTCTTGTAAATAGGGCTGTTATTTCCACCCACGCTAATTTGCAAGTAGCCATTACATGGCACTGACCTACCCATGCAACATTGACAGGTGCTGCAGAACATCCCTCCCAAAAAGTGTGCTCTAAGGGGAGGTGGGGCCAATTTTTTAGAATTCTTCCAAATGAGGGACAAATTCCACCTGTTTGTCTTTGTTCAGGGGCGTGCTGACTATAGCATTATTCTGTGGGATAGTAGGGATGTTTGTGATTTTTTTGCAATTACTATTTGAGGATAGCTGTCTTTTGAAACATTATGGCATTCACATCCTATTACGGTGGGCCTCCGGCCAGCACAATTCTGCTTTGGCTGTTAACCGTATGAGATGTAGTTGGACAGAAGCAATGGCCTCTAGTTAACTCACTAGGGCGTTTGGCTTCTTTCTTGGGAAGTCTCTCATTATCACAGACTTGAGAATTGCTGCCAGGTATAAGACAAATGTGATGGTACCACAGTCGTTCATCAAAGGAAGAGAGAGAGTGACCTTTGCCATCCATTAGAATGAGATGAAAAGTGTTGGTATTAGCTCAATTGAAATGGCTTATATGCTCATGTCTATCTTTTCAAATCCAGAGTTGGGGCCTTGCTATGTGTCACTTGACTTGAGTTTCCTGCTCTTGCGCAGAGGATGCTTTATATGATCCAGTTTCCAATTTCCGATTTCCAAAGCTTCTTAATGTTCCTTGCTCTGTGAGAGATTCCTCATTCAGGGTCTTCCAAGCTTTTAGGAACGGGACACCTTTATGGCTAACTGTTGTTAGAATATGTAGTCACTTGGTTGTGGCTTCACACAGGGACAAGAAGAAATCTTCCACCAGAGCTAGCTATCTTTAGAGAACATTCCTTTTTTTCTTTTCTTTTCTTTTGAGAATATGAAGCACACATTTCTTTAGCTAATTAGTTATTCAAAAGCAAGCTCAGAGACAAGGCAAGGAATCCAGGAAGTTTCCAATGTGTAGAATGTTTTGGTTTTGATATAGCCAAGGCAATTTAATTATATACTCTATCAGAAGCAAGAAGGAGATTTAGAAATGGATTTGAGATCTTAAGAATGCTTAGGTAAACAGACAACAGAGGGACCACTCTGTGCATGGTATTATGGGCTAAGGATACAGATTCGGTAGGGGAGGCCGCCAGAGTAGACCTTGGCAACTCTGCTCCTGAACCTCCACCCCATACATTTGTCTACTTTCAGTCCTTCCTCTACTACTGTAGCCCACCTAAGGATCTTGTGGCTTTAAAGACAAAACAAGAGCAAAAGAAAGTAAAAGTGGCAACAGGGCTTGGATACTGGATGCGGTCGGGAGGCGGGAAGGGAAACTGAGCTGTAGACCAAGGCTGTGTAGGGCAAAGCTTCTGACAAAGCCCTGAGGCAGAGGAGGGTCAAGAAAGGAACACAGGCTTCCAGGATCCAGAGCCAAACACAAAGAGTTGTTCCCAGGCAGCAAAGACCAAAGAAGCAAAGGAGAGGTGGAACCAGCTCACTAACCCATGCTCAGGGATGTAAATCATTCTCCAAGAAAGGCTTGGAGCACGCAGAGTATGAGTTAAGATGAAACTGGAGGAGCTCACACTTTTCCAGCTGTACCTATTAAGGATTCGTCGAGGACATTCATTGACATCAATTTTCTTTCCTGAATAAGAGAGACAGTGTTTCTTCCTCGGTTCCAAAGCCAGAGCCTCTGTCAATGTGCTGAACTCTAAAGCCGTCTGGCTTCCCTCCTACCACTGCTCTGGTTTAAATGTGCTCCCAGTGGCCTATATGTTAAAGGCCTGATCCTCAGGGTGATGCTTTTGGGAAGCGCTGTCAATCTTTAGGAGGCAAATATCTGTGATTGGGAGGTCATTGGATTATTGAGGGCATGCCCCAAGGGGACTGTGAAACCTTGGTTTGACCTCTCACTTGCTTTTTCTTTCTGGCACATGATATGAGAAGATTTGCCTTGCCACAAGTTCCTACCATCTCGTACAGCTTTGCAAGGGGGCTACTTAACCTTAAAGTAAAAACTCTAGAGCCATGAGTTAAACTTTTTGTATTTATAGGTGAACTGCCTCAGATATTTTGTCACAGTGACAGAAAACTAATTAATACAACTGCACTATAAATTCTATCTTTATACTTTCCAGTTTCTTTCATAACTTTCTACAAACCTATTTCACTTTTCCAAATGATCAAATTGATGTGGTCATTCTTTCCATCCTTATCACAAAGAAAAACAGTTTGATAGGACAACATGAAAGTTTACCTCAGGAAAAAAAATGGATGAAATAGAGAAGGGTGGATGGCCAAAGGACAAAAAGTTCACACCAGAAAAATGGAACAAATGCTATGAAATTACAAATAGTTCACGTCCACTGGAAGTACACATTTTTTTCTTTTTCCATTCCTCTTCCCACTGTGTGTGTTTCCTTGGTGTGAGGTTACCTATCTCCGTAACATCAATGCTCACAAAATAATATTCTAAAATGTCCATTTTCAGCCCCAGATTGGCTTCTGAGCTCCAGCCTCATGGGTTGCCTGCCAGTTGGACATCTCCATTAGATGACCCCCTCAGCCTCAAGCTGCATTTCCATTACTGAGTTCATTCTCCACAACCACAAGTATATTCTTCTGGTCAGCTCATTAGAAGTGTCAAAATCCTCTCTGACTCACTTTAGTCTTCCTCACACACACAGCAAAATTCGTATGGCTTATGCCTCTGTGACATCTGTCAGATGTATCTTTTTTTCTCGCCTTACAAAGCCTTTGTCCTAATTCAAACCCACGTTGTCTCACACCTTGACTGTCACAGCATCTGCCTACTTGGTTTTCAGCCTCACTCCTACTTATACCAACTTCAAGCATAACCTTTCAAAACTACAAATGTGATTATGCCCTTCCCCTGGGCCTAACTATTTAAAGGCCCCTGTATATTTAAGAGAAGTCCTAGAAGGCTTAGCATGGAACCCTTGGCCCCAACCCCAGCCCATTGTTGCGCTAACCTTTACAGGCTTGCTGGGTCTTCACATTTTCTGTTCCTTCGAACTGAAATTTCTTCCCCACTCATTATTTTAATGAATAATTTTTACTCATCCTTCAAGGCCCAAAAATATGATAAATGCAAGTTTCCCTTCACTACTCACTCCCAATGCTAGAACTGCCTGTGCTTCAACAGGTTTGGGGTCTCAACTTAATAAAGCAACATACTTTGATTATTTATTAATAAATGTTCTCGATTGAATGAATTAACAAACAAATGAATAAATTCCAAGTATATGATGGATTAGAATGGCCTACAGGTCATGTTCACCAAGCTTTGCTGTGCTTGCCTTTATTGATCTAAACTCTTGTTTTTCTTTATAAAAGGTAAAATTTTTCATAATAACAGAATAAATTATCCAGATGAAGTTTTAACATAGCCAACAGTGGACAGAGAAATGCTGAGTGTTCAAAGAGAATACATTTTCTCTGCTTTTCTTTTGAAAAATAAATCTGGGTTTATATGTCATACCCAGATAAATAGACTATTAAAGAATCCTGTTTGAGTCATCACCTTCTGCTGCATCTAGCTGCTGAAAGGTGCATGATAAAACAACAAAGCTGTTTATAAAAGCTGGAATGGCTGAGCAACCTGAGGTAGTGTCCGCTTTCTGTGTAACTCTGCCTATGAACTGTTATTATCCTTCACTTTGCAAAGAAATTTAGGCACAAAAAAAAGTCAAGTTTTACTGGAAGGAAAAGAATTTGATAGGTGTGCTCCTCTTCCTTACTCTAGTTCTAGGACACATTTGCCATGCTACGGGCATTAAAGTAACTCCAAGTGGGAAGTTAAATAAAGAGAACTGATTATTGAAGAAATAGGTATCCTTTTACCATGTAAACAGTAAAACCGAAGGCAAAGGACTAAAACACAAAACCAAGGATAGACTGTGAAACAAGCGCTAGCCCCAAAGGGAATGTTTTCCAGAATCTCATCTGCCATTTGTAAGTATACAGAACAAAATAGCTCTCAAGTTTAGTGTCACCATCATTGTAGCGATTTCCAAGATTAACATTTGAGCATCTTCAACATGAGAATTGAAATCATATAGAAACTTGACTAAATTGTTAAATCAAATACTTGACTGTAGATTGGTGCTCCTTATGGCTTATTCTAATAAAGGTACATGGCTGTAATAATGAACACACGGGAGGGTTTCTGGGTTTCTTGCATACTCAAGATCAATAGTGAGAATCATATCACTTGTTGCTGTGATCTATATGACAGTCTTTGGATCTTCAACACCGCATTATTGGTGGCACTCATCAGTAAACCATTACTGTTGAACCAGATTTCAGTCAGGGACACATTAGAAGAGATGGGACACTCAAAGTGGTAATCTTAAAGCTCCTTGGTTTAGGAACCATTATTAACCTTTACCACATCTGAGCCTGAAGGGACAAAAGGGACAAGTGGTGGAAAGAACCCAGAAGGAGTGGCTCTATGAAGAGGACATTTGATATGAGACTGGTGGAAAGAATTAGCTGACCTTTTGCCATCCGGCAGGGAGGAAGCTGGGAAATAACCCAGCCCTTGCTGTTCTACCTGTTCTGGGCTCCTTCCAGCGGGTTCGACTGCCTAAGCCCATTTGTGGCTGGCTGTGTGGAAGACCCCCTTTTGCACGGGGCAGAGTGGAGAAGAGATCTTGAAGGAACGATGGGAAAAATCTGATACTAGAATGAAAATGTGCTGCCATTTGTAATTTGCTTCATTATTGGTGAGTTCAGAGGACAAACAAAACACAGTAGCCGAGGATGCTAAGGATGCTGAGCTTCTGCAACTTCATTTTCCCAGTATTAAGGAAGGCGACTGCTTAGATGGATGACGCAATTCTCCGAGTTTAGCATTCTAAACCCACTTACATGTTGGCAAGAGAGTACCAGCTGATGTTAGAGAGATGTGATAGACTATTTTGTTTCTAACACATGTCAAGAAAAGCACCCAAGAAAAAAAAAAAGTCTTCTTCCTTTTATTTGCTTCCACAGAGGATGTTTGTTTCCTTGCAGTCATCCATGAGAGTTGCTGATCTCCCCACCTAAATTTCCAGCCAGCCGAGAAGACAGAGCTTTCAGGAGAGTGACTTAATAGTTGGCCTATATATTTCTGACTGAAACTTGATATATTGACTTCAAGTACTTTGTGATCTGCCATCACCCCAAATGTATTTTTGAGGTTTCCACCCAATGGTGTTTTCATGCGCTGCAAATAGGAAATTTTTGGTTTTCTTTTTTTTTTTTTTTTTGTCATGGAAAAGATTTCTGTGCCAATTTTTAGAAAAAGAGATTCTAAAACTGTCCCTGGGAAATTTTAGGAGGGATCGGATCTCAAGAGTGGAGAAAGCCTGTCTAAGTAGGGTTAATGTTAGTATCTGGCCTATATTTAAATGATCATATTAGAAAATAATCCTGTGGGAGTTCAGTTTAACTAATTATAATATTTACTATTAATGCAAAAAAGAAAGAAGAAAATGAACATTAAAAATGAACTTAATGAATTACTCACACCCTCTTTTTTTTGTAAAAGAATGAGTAAAGAGGGGCAAACATACGTTTTATAGAGAGTTTATCACTATATCTCATGTGATCATTTTTTAAAATTCTTCAATAGATATTACAGGTCAATGTGTTTGATGTATCTTATTTATAATATTTATCAAGAAAACAAAAGGAACATCTTATGGCATGTACTTCAATTATATTTAAAGTCATTTGTCTCACTATAGTATTTAAAGGGCCACATAAATATGACTAAATCTCTCTATCTTCTTTTTTTTTGAGACAGGGTTTCACTCTATCTTCTTATAACTTACGTTTGAGAACTACCAGAAGTTTATAAATAAAAATCTTTAAAATATCATTGTAAAGCTCTAGTTTTATTCTTTCTGGATCATGGAATTATATTAGATAAATAAAATCTCAAGGATGGAGAAGAGAGCCTCCCCTCTGTCCTGTCTCCTCTACCTGCTTCTGTGTGTCCAGGGTCTCTGCTGTGTCCCTGGCCTTCCCTTATTCTCAGTACCCTTCCACAGTCCTGTTATTCCATGTCCTCTCAATTATTCATTTAATGCTTTTCTCCTTTGATTTTCCCTTAATACTCATGTTTTCTACCTTCCCTGAATACCATCTTATAACTTAGAGTCAAGTTCAAGTACAGATGCTCACCAAGCTTTTTCAAGAAATCAAAAAGAAAGGGAAATTGCCCAACTCACTTCTTGAAGCAAGTATAATTCTAATTCCAAAACCAAGGACTCAACAAAAAAAAGAAAACTACAGGCCAATAACTCTAATCAATATAGATGGAAAAATACTCAATAAAATCCTTGCCAACAGAATGCAGCAAATTATAAAGAAAATTATATGCCACGATCAAGTGGGCTTCATTTGAAACATGCACTGATGGTTCAACATATGCAAATCAATAAATGCAATACACCACGCATTAACAGATGTAAAGATAAAAATCATGTGGTTATCTCAATAGATGCAGAGAAAAACATTTGACAAAATTCAGCACCCATTTATGATAAAGATTCTGAAGAAAACAGGAATACAGGGACTCTGTCTCAACATGATTCAAGCTATTTATAACAACCTCTCAGCCAATATAGTCTTAAATGATGAAAGACTGAAAGCATTCACACTAAATTCAGGAACAAGACAAGAATGCCCACTGTTACCCTTACTACTTAACATAGTACTTGAAATTCTGGCAAGACCCAACAGGCAAGACCAAGGAATAAAAGGAATATGCATCAGAAGGGAAGAAGTAAATATATCCCTATTTGCAGATGACATGACACTCTACATAGAAGTTCCAAAAAATTACACCCAAAGACTCTTAGAACTAATAAATTCAGCAAAGTAACAGGTTATAAAAATCAATAGCCACAAATTAACAGCATTCCTGCACACCAATATTGAATCCAAAGAGAAAGAAATCAAGAAGACAACCCCCTGCACCATAGCAAAAAATAAAATACTCAGAAGTAAACCACACCAAAGAGGTGAAAGAACCTATACAAAGAAAACTACAAACCCCTAAAGAAAGAGATCAAAGAGAACTTTAGAAAATGGAAAGGTATTTCATGTTCTTGGATAGGAAGAATTCATATGGTCAAAATGTTTATACTCCCAAAGCTACTTTACAGATTCAATGCAATACTAATCAAAATACCAACTATATTCTTCACAGAACTTGAAAAAAACAATCTTAAAATTTATATGGAACCAGAAAAGAGCCAGAATTTCTAAAGCAATTCTGAATAACAAGGGCAAAGCTGAAGAAATTACAATCCCAGACTTCAAAAAATACCACAAAGCAACAGTGATTAAATCTGCACGATACTGGTATAAGAACAGACAAGAGGATCAGTGGAACAGAATTGAGAATACTTAAAACAAACCCAAACACCCTTGGTCAACTGATCTTTTAGAAAGGGGCTAAAACAATCTACTGAAGAAAAGACAACATCTTCAAAAACCAGTGCTGGGAAAACTTTATTTCCACATGCAGGAGAATGAAACTAGCCCCTTATCTGTCTCCACACACTAAAATCAGACCAAAATGAATAATTGGACAGCAAAACAGAAACAATGAGCTTACTTGAAGACAAAATAAGTAAAACCCTAGAAGACATAGGGACAGAAAATGATTTTCTGAACAGATCTCTAACTGCACAAGAAATCTCAGCAAGAATCAACAAATGGGACTACATTAAACTGTAAATCTTTTGCACAGCAAAATAAACAATCAGCAAGGTGAAGAGACAACCACAGAGTGGGAACAGATCTTCACCAGTAACCCTTCAGACAAAGGATTAATATCTAGAATATACAAGGTACTGAAAAACATGAAACACTCTAAAATAAATTATCCCACCAAGAAGTGGGCAGCGGAAATGAAAAGAAATTTCTCAGAAGAATAACAAATGGCCAACAAGCACATGGAAATGTGTTCTTCACCAATGGCTATCAGAGACATGCAAATAAAAACAACGGTGAGGTTTCACCTACTCCGGTTAGAACGGCCTATGTCAAGAACTCAAAAAAAAAAAAAAAAAAAAAAAAAAAAAAAAAAAAAACAATTGTTGGTGGAAATGCAGAAAAAAAGGAACTCTACTCCACTGCTGGTGGGAATGCAAGCTGGTACAACCATATGGAAAATAAAAATAGTAACATAAAAAGGCCCAAACATAATGGCAGGGTAGAAAGAGAGGCACAGGTCAGATAGGAAAGAGGTGAACACCTCTGAGAAAGGTGTGGACACAGACGCTCACTGATTCCCCAAGCCCTGTGGTTTTAATGTGCTACAGAATTTGGAATTCTTGTGTTCTTTTTTTTAAAGTTGAATTTTATGTTGTGTGAACTTTTTAGACCAAAATACTACTACTACTACTACTACTAATAAATATATTTAAAGTGACCTCTTTGTGTGAAGGGCACACCATTTCAACAAGAAAATGAGGGCAGTGTGAGCAGAACTGTGACAAGCTTACCTCTCAACCAACCTGCCTCTGGCCCGGCCTCTCCCTTCCTGTCACTGTGCTGGCCTGGCTGTACTTCCAGCCAGTCACCCTGGGCATCAGCCCTGTGTGTCCGTACAACTCCAGGATGCGCCCCTAGCAATTCTTACTCATTTTGTGCCAGGTCTTCCATTATTTTTCCTCTGTGGAATTAATCCTATGAAATTATAAACATGTTGGTATTTTTTATCATCTTAAAAATAATTCTCTTTTGAGCCCACTTTCTCCCCTAGTTATAACTCCCTTTCCTCCTTTGTAGAAGGAAATCTTTTGAAAGGAGCATGTGGCTGGACCCCTTTCCTGGATGCCTGTTATGCATGACGGCAGTGGGGGTCTCACCTCTCCACTAACTCTGCTCAAGGTCACCCAGGGTCCACATTATTGCTAAACCTGACGTCATTTCTCAGACTTCATCTTAGGTGATCTTTGGCAGCATTTAACAAAATCACATGCTTTGCTCCTTAAGCACTTTCCTCTCTTGGCTTTCAGAATTTCTAGTGTTCTTCCAACCCCACTGCCTGGTGACTTCTCATTTCTCTCTATCCAGAGCGCTGTCCCTTCTTGCCTAATTATGCTTGCTGTCTTGGTAAACATGCTTTGAGATATCTGTGGGCTGATGGCTACCAGAGTTATTTCTTCAATCTGAACATTTTCCTTAAGTTTGTAAAACTCTCTGCCCCCCTGACATCTCCAATTGGACATCTAGTTGGTAACTGAAATTTAACCTGCCCAAACTTGAGTCTCTATACTTCTCCCTGAAGCCAGCTTCTCTTACAGTCTCCACTCCATGGCTACTCCATTCTTCCAGTTATTCCCACCAGAAAGTGCTCAGGGCTTCTTTGTCTCTTCTTTCTTGCTCCCTCTTTAACACTGTCATCAGACACTGTTGGACTTGCCTTCAAAATACTTATCAACTTCACGTTGTTCACCTGCTGCCCTCTCTCCCCAGCTCTCTCTCCCCTCTAACTGCGGGAGCCGTTCAACAGACCCGTCTGCTTGTCTATTCTTGGCCCCATGCAGTTTCTTCACAATCTAGCAACTACAGCTATCCTGTTAGAAACATAAAGTCTGATCATGATTCTCCTGTTCTCAAAACCTTCAAAGCCTCTTTGTCTCCTTCAGAATAAAAGCCAAGTTCTTATGATGATGCCCTCTTATCTCTTGGTTCTACTTTCTACTGAGTTTTCCTGATCACATGGGTGAAAAACTAGTCTGTTATTCTTCGAACATTCCCTGGATGCGCTTCTGCCCCAGGACTTTTGTGTTTGTTGTTCTTCTGCCTGAATTTTTCCTCTCCCAGACATTCTAGGGCACATCCCTCACTTCTTTAGTTACTCAAATTTAACTGTATCAAAAAAGCTTGTCCTATGTTTAAGATTCACTAAGTAGCTATTTGTTTTACTTCCTTAATTCATTGTTTTCCCCCACTAGAATGGAGGTCTTAAAAAATTAGACATTTCTCTCTGATTTGGTTACAACTTTATTCTAATTCCTCGGCCAAGGACCTGGCCCATAGCATTTGCTAAAAGATTGAATGAAGGAGATTGTCATGAAATCATTTCAAGGACATTCAGAGAGGAAAAGTAGCAGAAATCTAGTGGTCTAAAGCACTTAAACTTATGCTAGATTTGGGAATGTGCCACCTAGCAGCAAGCTTACCCAGTGTGATCGAGAATGAGATTATCAGGGACAGCAATTTCTTAGTCACAGACTAAGCCAGAGACAGTCACACTACTGATAAAGCACCACTTCGTGTCTCTAATGTCAAGAACGAAAGTGTGGTAGTCATACTACTGAGCAAGACACCAGGGGCACAGTAGACCTGCTCCCTCTGAGAATGTACCTCAAAGGATGGGGCAATGTCTTGGGGCACTGAGAGGGGCACTGTGTCAAGGGTTTGGTTATGATTGTAGTTATTGATAGAAAAATTTGATCTGTCAAGTTTATGGCTTAGTCATAATTCAAGGGTTTGAAAACCTTAACTGGGTGAGATATAGAATGCTCCTTTTGTATGAATGAATCACAGCCAACATGGCCTTCTCTTCTGGAGGATGGAAAAATTGTTTCTAGCATCAGGGTACAAGAGATCTATAAATAATAAATATGATGAACCATCTGAATGTATACAGAAATTCTAAAAATAACTATAATAAATTCTAATTATTCTATTATAAATTCTAATAATTCTAATAAATTCTCCAAATAACTATAACTAACTAAATGACTGTGATGTCAGGTAAATTTCTTGATTTGTAGAGCTATAATGTCCACACACACACACACACACACACACACACACACATATATGTATGTATATATGTATGTATATGTATATATTTGCCTTAATATTCTTCTGATATGACACAAAGTTTTCTTTTTTCTGTAAAACAAAATAACAGTTTTGTCTTATATCTTTTGTATTTTACTTATGAGGAGCGAAAGACATAATATTTTTGTTCTGAAATTTTTTCTTGGTTAACTAAAACATTTTGTCTGTACAAAGGATTGTTGCTATTATCCTATGATGATTTGATGCATTGATAATGTGACTGCTCCCAAAATATTACAAAACTCAATTAAAGAGCAAATTTGACTGCCCCAATACATAAAAATACTTGGATAATTGTTATTTGAAGCTTTAAAATAGCACTTCTTTATAAAGCTGTGTCAGTTATAGTTGTTTTGGGGGCATGTGACATGTAATATAACTAATCAGCCCATTCAAAATCTTAAATACAACTGAAAAGTCCAGAGTAGATAAATCTCAGGTGTGGCTTGATCAGGCTTAAATGGTATCACCAGAAGTAGATTACTCTTTGAGTAGATCTGCTTCTTCCCTACAGCGTCAATGATCAGGCTTTCTGTGATCATGTGGCGTCTTGCAGTCACCCTTAAGACTACATCCTTCTGTGTTTGAAATGCAACAAGAATCTGCAAAGCATTTACCCCTCCAGTATTAGTGAAGCGATGCTCGTGCAACCCTCCTGAATCAATTTTTGTGACAAGGAAAAATGCAATATATTCATTGGCTGTGAGCAGTATTCTGGAGCTGGGGCATTGCCAGCCCCCTGGACCAGAAGTAGATCCCCTAAGGAAATTGGTCCATTCAGACAAAAGGCAGTACCCATCTGTACATTTCACAAGAAAAATATGGGCATCAACTTTCAGCCGTTGGTGCTGTACGATCTCTCCAGTTGCCAAGAAAGCAGCATGTCTTTTTCACTGTGCAAATAATCAAGCTGCCAGGAGACCATATTAACTCTTTTTAATAGAGAACTTGGAGTTTGCAGAATCCGGCCAAATCTCCCTCAAGAGCTGGTGCAGTCAGCTGTGTTTATCTCGTTCTCGCTCTCAGGCAAGGCCGCTGGAATAGATCAGCCACGCCACTGACAACCGGGAGAAGAGCTGCGTCTCTCCCAAGCTCGGGGACAGACGTTTTCCAGGGCCCCGTAGCGAGGCATCTCTCTCACACAGCTCGGGAAGAGAGCTCAGTCTATCCTCCAAGAGTAAATTAAACACAACTTTGTGGGTTTGGTGGTTAGCTGCCAGCAAGAAGACTGATCTCTGAGTTAATAGTTCATGACAGGATGGCTCTGGAGCTCTTGGCAAAAAGCAGTGTTTCCAACACCAACACTCCTTATGGAGGGCAAGGCACATATGTTATGCAGTCCATACTTCCTGACAGTATGTGCATGAGAGATCGACTTTATTATTTTATGTAATGCTAACATTTCCCAAGAAGAAGGAGACGGCAAATTCTCAGCATGAACATGAAAATGTGGCTAGTACCACTCCAGACCTTGTGAACAGTGTGATGCTAGCAGTCATGCCATAATGTGACAGGTTTTCATATGAGCTGACACCCTCCTATGAATATGAATTTCCCTCTGTGGCACTGGGAGCTGAAACTGATAAGAGAAGTCCTGCCACGAGGAGATTTGAAGAAACTGTCAGACTGTTAAATAAATGGTCTCTTACAATTTGTTTATACCTCTACTAAGCCCAACATTTCAATAAAGTGGGAAGGTTTTAACTGCCTAAAGAGAGATGGGAAAGAGATTGTGGGGCCCATGTTTGTGGCTGGCCTTATTCTCATTCTCGGGACCGCGTTTTCCTAATCATCTAGGAGAAAACACCAGGTAAGTTGCCTCTAAGGATTCTGAGGGAAGCCTCACATCTGTGAAGACAAATAAATGAGCCTATATTAGCTAAATCTGAGTTTTTCCTTCACTGATATGTGTTGAGAAATAGAGATCCAGCTCTTAAACAGCAAAAATAATTTTACTTTTACCCATCTTCAGGGTGATGTCTTTTGATTTACACTAAGCTGATCCCTCGTGTAAAGGCTAGACAAAAGAACAAGAAAAAAGAAAGACCCTAAGGCTTGTGGTTCAAATTGTTTTCCTACAAATGTTGTTTTTTTTTTTTTGCCTAAATATTCAGGGCTTTTTTGTTTATATGATGGCTAATTTTTGTCCCAGACTACAGAAAAATATTGGTTAATAATTAAGTGTCAACAGCTAGTGCTCCAGCTAATTCTGATGTTCCCGATGAACAGAACCAACTGCCCTCCCTAGGCTCTCTTCTCTGGCCATGTATGCTCCTGTCTATTGATACAAAAGTAGGAGAAAAGGAGATGATGTGCAAAAAAAAGGACCAAATGGGAGTGATAGTGGGAGCTGGGGGGAAGATGTAAGTTTGACGTCATATATACGTGAAAGAATACTCAAGTTCAATGTAAACATTATGTAACATATATATATATATATGATACATATATATGATATACACACACATATATGAAATGAAGGGAAGTTCTAGGGAGATAATCATTTGCCATTTGTCAAAGGCAAGTGGAAAAGTGAATCTACTAATATTTAAGCTAATCAGTAGCTGTATGACTATAGGCAAGTTAATAAACCTCCCTGATCTCCAGTTACATATCTAACATTAGGAAAACTCTAAAGTCTAATGCCATATTGTCTTAAGAATTAAATAAGGTAATAAACATAAAGTTTTTAGCATGGTTTCAGGCTCATATTAAGAGGTCAAAATTGTTTTATTTGATTCACCATCAATATTTGCTTTTACTGCTTAATTGAAGATTGCAAAGGCAGATAAGAATCATAATGATGTTAGAGGTTGCTTGTCTGCAGGTTTTCAAAGACAAAGATAATCAGTATGTTCTGTTCAAAGATATTAATCCTAGAAAACCAAGGTTTTAGGGTATGAGGCATAGCTCAACGATTAGAATGCTTACCTAGCAAGTACAAGGCTGGGCTCCGTTCTCCAGCACCCATAAACTGGGCATCATAATTCCAGCACTGGTGAGGCTGAGGCAGGAGGATTGTCATGAGTTCTATATTAGCCTAGACTACAAAGTGAGTACATATGCCTGGATAAGGAAGCAAAACAAAACAAACAAGTGAATAAAGAAAAACAGAAATCCAAGGTTTAAATTCCAAAATAACCCTAATGGAGTATCTTCTTTTATTTCAAATATGCTGTAGTAGAAAAGCCTACTGAAAAAATGCTAGACAAGCTGTGAAGATAAAGTATAAGTGTACAATGTCCTCCAACATCCTACATTCGTACATCCACACAAAGCCCATGCAAAGCAGAACTGAACTTTCTCTCTGACCATAACAACCAACTCTTCGTAGTGCTGTTAAATTTACTGAAATGTCCCCATTCGTGGTAATGCATTTGGAAAAATGATGAAAACAAGAAAAGTTTGTCTGGGTAGACTTGTCAGGGCCATTCACAGCTTCCCTAGGGAGTGGTGGGGCCTTTGTTGCCAGGTAAGACCCTGAAGGCGGGTTCCAGACGCTGAGGAAGGAGGTGAGGGTGGTGCCCCAAGACCTGGTGCGTTCACTCTGCCTGGTTCATTTTTCTGGCAGAGGGGCTGATCCCTCATCCCTTCCCCAAATGGTATAAAGCAAGAAGAAAGCAAATTTCAAATACACGCACTATGGAACACCACCGTGTGGACAGAGATGGGCGATCTTTTTTTCTTAAGAGAAAAACATTCTGCATGTTTCCTTCCTTGGAGAAGTAACATTGAGTAGGAAAAATAAGTGAGATAAAAACATATATTTTACTTCCTGGACCAATAACCTTAGAGAAAACAGAATTTCCTTTGGCAAAGCTAAAATGGAAAAAATAAGTAAAGAGTCAAGTCACTTCCTGGCTTCCTTTGTCACCTCACACAGTGGATGCTCCTGCTGGGGTGGCCAGTGCAGGGTTGAGAGGAGGGGGACTATGGCTCTGGGTCTCAGGTGGTGTCTGTCAGGCAGGCCAGGCTTTGGCCTGCAAATGGAGTAAGAAAACCATTTAACAATATGGTGCATTGCTAATTAGAGGCAGATTTGGCCAGTTTCTTCACATGAGGAAACTTGAACTCACCCTTGCCCCATCTGCTATGAATATACTAATAATCAAATTTTCAACAAATATTTGCCTTTCACAGGCAGCTCCTATTTGATCTTCACAGAAAAATGATTTGCAAAGTTTTTTTATTTTCATCATTGTGGTTATTTTTGTGTTTTTCTACGCAGTTATGGATGTTTCTGTCTGTTGTTATTGTCACGGGGATTGTCAAGAACCCCCAGAATCTGTTAAAGAATTCTATTTCTTTTGTTAATTCTCCTGCAAATCTGCAGAGAAAGTTGTAGAAAACACAGCCTAAACTTAGCTCTGCAGACTAACAATCTTCCCTTTGATCCATCTGCCTCCGTTCAACTTTTACTGCTGAACAGAAGCCATGCTTCCAAAAGTTGGTTTATTGGAGACCAACTTTTCTTGGAGAAAATGTCAGGAGATCTGCCCTATACTTCTAATAAATTTTGAACTGGGAAACTTTTGTTTCTGTGTGCGTTTGTTTGTTTCTTTTCAGTCAGGCAACAACTGCTCACTGTCTTGTTTTAATTATGTTTATCTTAAAAAAAACAGAAAAAAAATAGAAACAAGAATTAAAAACCATAAAAAAGGTAAAAACAAGCACAAACAAAATCAAACAATGTGTGATTTTTTTTCTCTTCTCTGTGTGAATTTCAAAAGTAAGTAAGTATGCAAAAGTAGGGAGTTTTTCATCCATCCTCCCTTAAAGTCTAAGCACAAATGCCTCCACCTCCTTTTTGTGTTGTTACTTATCTCTTCTGGGACTTTCAAGGAGTTTTCCTGTGTATCCCTCATTAGCTAGAGGGTCCTAACTCCCAGGAACTCATTTTCAGAAACTTTTTTTTTTATTCCAGTAAGAACATAAAAGTGTTGTGTGCTATTTGCAGTGGATAGGCATTTCTGTGGTCATCAAGCCAGTATGATCTTACTGCTATGAGAAGGATTTTACTCTGATATTCATCTACTGTGTATCCCCAAATAATGAAAACTTTGCAAGAACCTCTGCTGATGGGTGCACCTTTGAGTTTACAGAGATTAATGATTTTAAAATTGACTCTACAGACCACTAGTAATGAAATTGACCGTGTCCAATTTTATAGCCCTGAGACTTGAGAGAAACTGCAAATTAGCAGTGAGAAGGTAGCACGTTCCAGGAGATGAGAAACCCAGACTGATACTGGTCCACTGATATGGTGCAGAATTTGGTGGATAAGGTTAGTATTGTTGACCTAGGTTTTAGATCAACCTGGATGAAATGCAAGGTAGCTTTATGCGTGCTACATTTCTTATTCCTGAAAAACTTGAGTAATGACAGCATATCACAGTGGTACCTTAATGAAATGAGACACAATTGAAAAACATAGCATGTATGTATTTATTTATTTTGAGATAGAGTCTTGCTCTATAGTCCAAGCAGCTGATCCTGAGTTCACCATGGAGCCCAGGCTGGCCTTGTACTCACACCAATTCTCCAGTCTCAGCCTCCTGAGTGCTGGGGTTATAGGTATGTGCCAGTATGTCCGGTTTATGTGGTTCTGGAAAATCAAACCCAAGGTCTTGCACTTGCTAGGCAAGCACTCCAACCACTGGCCTATGTCCTGAGCCTAGACATAGCATTTAATATGCATTGTTTCATTTCTTACCAGAACCCAATTTGGCACATGGTGATCATTATCCCTATTTCACAACTGCAGAGACTTAAGACTAAATAACTTGCTTGTCTGCATCAACAGTCAAAGATCTCCATCTTATCCTAAAGTGAAAGCACTTGGTCGCCTTCACTACCCAGCCTCTCTGTAGATACTGCCTTCATGTCAAGGACCCGCCACTAGGAAGGGGGTGGTGGTTAGGACTGGCAGGACAGCCAGAATCTCTATACAATAACGCAATGAAAAAATAAATACCTAGTAGTAAACCTAACCAAGGAAGTGAAGGACCTTTACAAAGAAGACTATATTATAGCTTTTATAGAAACTATAGTTTCATAGAAAAATTGAAGAAAATATTAGAAAATGGAAAGACATTCTCTGTTCTTGGATAGGCATCATTAATATAGTCAAAATGACTATACTGCCAAAACTGATATAGAGATTCAATGCAATTTCTACCAAAATACCAAAATGTCAACAACTTTTTTCACAGAACTTGAAAAAACAATCCTCGAATTCATACGGAACCAAAGGAGACCTAGAATACCCAAAGTAACTCTGAGTAACAAGACAAAGGCAAGAGGCATTATGATTGTAGATGTCAAATTATATTACAAAACAAGTTATAAAACCTAAGCGGTACTGGCACAGAAACAGGCAGGTTGACCAGTGAAACAGAACCGAAGATGCAGAGAAAAACTCAAGTGCTCTCAGCTACCCGGCCTTTGATAAAGGAGCCAATAGCACAGACTGGAAAAATATAGACTCTTCGCAAATGATGATAGGAAAATTAGTTATCCACATGCAGAAGAATGAATCAGACACACCTGTCACCATGCGTCAAAATCAAACCAAAGTGGATCAAAGACCCAGGTATTAAAATTGAAACCCCGAGTCTGCCAGGAGACAAAACAGACAAAAAAAATCTAAAAGATATAGGCATAAGCAAGGACTTTTTAAATAAGGTACCCAATGCAAAAGAAATAGCCCCTAGAATCAACAGTTGAGATTATATCAAATTTAAAAGTTTCTGCATAGCAAAGGAAATTATCAACAAAGTGAAGAGAGAACTGACAGAATGGGAAAAATTTTTTACCACCTACACTTCAGACAGGAGGCTGGTAACCAGAATACACAAGGAACTGAAGAAAACAGAACCCTCACATTCAAGGACCTGATTAAAAGGTGGGCAACAGAAATGAATAGGCAGTTCCCAGATGGAGTACTTCAAACGGTCAGTAAATGCCTGAAAAGTTGTTCAATATCCTTAGCCATTAGAAAAATACAAACCAAAATATCACTAAGGTATCATCTTACTCCTGAGCGAATGGTGTATATCAAGAAGTTAAACAGCAATCGATGCTGGTGAGGTTGTGGGGAAAAAGAAATCCTTTGACACTGTTGGTGGGGTTGTAAACTGGTCCAACCACTATGGACAGCGGTATGGAAATTCTTCAAAAGACTGAAAATACATATTCTGTTTGATCCAGTGATACCTCTTCTGGGAATCTTCCCAAAAGAGTTAAAAGCAACATATAAAAGAGATATATGTGTACCTTTGTTCTTAACAGAACAACTAACAATAGCTTAAATGCAGAAGACACCAAAATACTCCTCAACAGACCAATGGATACAAAATTGTGGTACATATAAATAATAGTGTACCACTTTTCCATAAAGACAGATAGATTGGAGGCTTTTGTAGATAAATGGGCACAACATGAGGCTGTCATGTTCCGTGAAGTGAGTCAGACATAGATGGTTAAATTTTAAATGGTTTCTCTAATATGAGAAACCCAGAATATAGTCTGGGTTTCTCGTATTAGTACAGGAGGGTCAAAATGGGAGAAGGAAAGAGATCATAATGTTGAGGCAACATAGAGATGCACAAAACTCAAGGTCAATATAAACATTATGTATTGCATTATATGTTAATGGTATGGGAAAAGGGGCGGGGGACTCATCATCACAGACAGTCACCTAGGAGGATTTCTAACACCTCCTCGCTAGAACTGGATCTTAAGTCTCTTTCTACGCCTTGACCAATACACAACCAGTCTTTGGAGCTGAGGTGAACAGAGGAGTGTGGAAACCTAAAAAAGTCAAGGTTCTGTTACATGGAAGAAGAAAAGAATAAATAACTTTCACTGAAGCTATTTATTCTAAGAAAAAGTGAAGGAATGGGACTTTTTTTCAATTTTTATTTCCCTTATTAAAAAAAAAGTTGAGAAAAAAGAGAAGTCCCTACAGTGCAGTCCCTACACCACCTTAGTGAGCACGTCCAGGCCCCCATCACACCCTCAGTGGGTCCCTCCACATGGTAACAGATCACCCTCCTGGTGGACACAAGTAACCTCAAAGCTAGATGACCAAATGCGAAGGTACAGATCACTGAAAAATGGCGCGTGGAAGTCCTGCCTCGAGCAGTTTCCCCCTCTCCAGTCATTGTGGCATGGCATTTGAAATTCAGCTGAAGATGATGTATCTGTGGGTTTTCTCTCATGCCGGTTTACTTCCTGTCCATATGTTAAAGAGGCAATGACATTTTAAAGAGAGACTTAGGAGACCCCCAACTGTTTTCACTCTCATTCTCTGTCCTTTCCTCCCCACTTCCCTTCCCGTCCTGCTTAGCATTTCTCTATGGCTTCATTCTCAGCAATACTGCTTTTAAGCTGAACGTGTGCTTTACAATAAAAAAAGCTATAGAATAGTGTACACTTTGGATTGATTTTCAATTTCTTTTTAAGAGAAAAAAACCAAGAAAGCTTGGCTCAAAAGACAGGCAATCGGGACTAATGCACTCTATTTCTCTTGCAACGTTCGGCGCGTGGTCAACTCTTGGTTTTGCTCTTCTTTGAGTCTTGGTAGAGATTCCTAGCCCACCCCGCCTCCCCGCCTCACCTGGACCACCGGCCCGCGGGCTTGGCAGTCTCAGTCTGGGCCAGTCTCCAGAGGAATCTCATTTATGAGATACAATGTTAGAAAACAAAAGGAGTTTGTTTGTCATTTTAAATATTTACAAAAGGTGCAGTGTTACTCCATTCTTCCCCTCCTCTATCTTCCTATCCTTGTTCCATTAAGTTTGAGAGTAGTGACGATACCCAGGACTAACTTTTTTCCCCTCTAAAACTCTCTCAAGTCTGGAGATCCTAAAATAGAAGAGACAAAATACTTCCTTTGTCTTTACATGACTGCTTTTTCGGGTTATGGAGTCAAAGGAGGGCTGGAGGCACAACCCACTGGTTAGCGCACTAGGCCTGGGTTCAATTCCCCAGCACCACCTACGCCAGGCGTGGTGACATATGCCTGTAATCCCATCTCTCAGGAGGCGAGGCAGGAGGACGGCTGTGTTCAAGACCAGCCTGGGCAACATAGTGGGTTCTGAGACAGCCTGGACTACAGAACAAGACCCTGTCCAAAATATCATCCTATTTTTAACAAGAAGCCAAATAAAACGCGGGTTTGCATTTCTAGCTCATGGAAGATGGCACAATTTTTTCGTAGCCACATCGCAGTTCATTTAAATTTGAATATGTGAGACACAAGCCCGCGGAGCTGGGTTCTCTGGCTTATTTCTATAGCAACTGAAGCGCAGCGCTGTCTGCAGGGGCGCTGGCTGCTTGGTGCGTGCCAACTTCAGCGCGCTCAGCCCCGCACAGATGCTGAGAGCGGGGACTGTGCTGAGACGGAGGTGGGAACGGAGTCCGCAGGACGGGGACCGCCATAGATTATGACAGTGGGGGTGGATGTCAACTTCTGATTGAGAAATTGGAGGGGGAATTCCCAGCGAATTTGCCAGAAAGAAATGACAACTGGAAGAATAGAAGCTGTTGAGAACTAGAGATTGTGGAACCATGACCCAAACTTGGTAGCATCCTTAAGCCACCATGGACGGCCATGTAAATACTATGAAGAGATTGTTTCCAAATTAGAGATAAGCCAGGACACGGAACGGTTTGAGCCTTGGCACAGGGGCACGGGAGAGGAGACAGAACACGTGTAACTGCTTGTGTCCCGTCCCGTATGCAGCCCTGCGCAGCCCTGCCTCCTTCCCTTCCTTCCCTCTGAAGTCACAGGGACCTGGTGATAGGGAAGCTGGGACTTAGCCCCCAGCTGGAAAGGAGTGATGGCAGAGTGAGGGAAGGAGGAGGAAAGAAGAAAAGGTTTTAACTGTTGAACATTCACGTGGGTCTCTAGGCTCCACTTTCAAAATAAAATCAATAATGTTCGTCTCTTGGAGAGCCAGGCAGACGAAAAGGCGTGGAATTAACTGTTTGGGTCGCAGCGCTGCCGTGGGCAGGGTGCTGCACTCCTTCACACTGGAGTTCTTCACCTCCACAGCGAGGCCGGGTGTCCTCTGCATCCCTTGGGAAGAACAGTTAGAACAATGCACGGGAACGTCTGTGTGGGGCTTAGGTTGCTGGGTAGATTCGTCAGGGGCTGCCACAACGAATGATCACAAACTGGGTGGTTTTGAACATCAAAAGTCTATTCTTTCATGATTCCACAAGACCAAAGCCACAAGACCACAAGAGGTGGCAGGACCACCCTCTCACAAAAGCCCTTTGGGAGAACTCTTGTTTGCCTCTTTCAGCCTTTGGCCCGTTCAGCATTTCCTTGCTTGGAGCTTCTCAACATTCATTTATTCTAAACAATAACAACTTTGCAATGAACATTTAGCTATGTTCTAAGCACTGTTTTAAGTTTTGATGATGTGTTCTTTTTTTAATTCTCACAAGCATCTTGCAAGGTACGTATATGAATGTTGACATATTTTAAAGTTAAGAAATTGATGGTCAGAAATACAAATAACACGCACTAAGTCATGTTGGAGATAGGTCGCTGATCCAGGAATCAAATCCCGGCACCTCTGACTCAGAACCTACAGCGTAAGCCCCATCCTTGGGAGGTGTAGTTGGCAAGCTGTTTGCACAGGAGAGAGAAGTGGGGAGGGGGCCAGGCAAAAAGCAGCTTCCGACAAGGCAGAAGGACTCAAAGCCCTAAGAAGTGAGATTATGCGACAGGGACAATCTGTCGCTGCTTAGCATTCTTGCCTCCTAGATCCTCCTGTGTTAACACAGCCTCCTTCAAACACTGATTCAACTGAATGGTTCTGCCTGCCCTGGAGAAGGTGGTAGCAGCTAACGATATGGGAAGGTGTCAGGTCAGCTTTTACTGGGACTTCTGATTTGAAATTAAGATAACACACACAGAGACACAACAGATGGTTGTTCTCAGAAAAGCTTCTTCTAAGAAATGGGATTCTGCTGCATCCTTATTTAACTCTGCCAACCTTTCCTTTGCCTTTGGGTGTCTTGGGTGTCTCATATACCCAGCCACAAGTTTTCCAATTCTGTATCTTAAGACTGGCCTCCCTACAGTGTGCTGGAGGAGATGCAAGGATGTCTAGGAAGGGTCATTGGTAGAGGCCCTTCCACTGTGTTAGCAAGTTGCATTGAAAAACTCCTGATCAGAGACCATTAGCTATCTAAAATACTCAGCAACAATTGAGTACAATTGTTTGCATATTTCTAAATGACTTCTATTTCAGAGTTGAAAAACACCAGAGAGACTTGTTGCTTCAGAAGATAAAAAATTATCTTCTTGGGAACTTCAGTTGCAGAAAAAAATTTTCATATGAATGAGAGGAAGAAAACCATGCAAACTTTTCAGGCCATGTTCATTGATTTGTAAAAAAAAAAAAAATAAAATTTCAACATCAGTTTTCAAAGGTATACTCATAAATAATTATGAAGGCTGTATTTTCTGTTTAATTATTTCCATGTTATCAAAAAATGTTGACAATGGAACTTTTTCCTTAAAGAAAGTATTCTAAATATTATTGTTGCAAAGCAAACTATCCCCAAGATATATGGGCTTAAAACAATGACCAGTTAACTCTCCTCACAAATCAGGACCTAAGGGATATATATATATATTGGCTTAGCTTCTAGCCAAACAATGAGTTCTCATCTGAGAAGGTTGAAAAACCGAGGGTGAGTCAATGCTGTAGACAATTCACGTTCATATGTTAGACAGGTGCTAAAGGGACTCATAAAGTAGACCTGCTGAGAGCACCTTTCGTGTGGCTTGACCTCCTCAAAAGCATGAGCCGCAGAGCCCGATGCAAGTGTTCTAATAGTGGTAGTGGTAGCTGAAACACGTGTTATCATCCATAGAGTCTCTTAGACCTCACTGTATTGGCCAAGGCATTCAAATGCCACTGGACCCAACAGGGGAGGAACAAGAGTTGTTGATGGAGAAGTGACAGTTCACATTGTAGAAGAGAAGGTGACAAGAGAGTTACTGTTGCAGCCATCTTTGAGGGAATGTGATCTGCCATTAGAAGGGACAAAAAATGCCAAAGTGCCTCAAAAATATACATGATTCAAGACATGAGCTAGAAGATGGAAGAAAAAACGATTGAAATATGCTCCTCAATGGGGTATAGGTTTTACTCAGGATACAAGTAATAGTAGTGCTAAAAATGACAGTTATTACATTTCACATCACACATTATAAGGCAGATTGTTTCAAGTGCTTTTCCTGCATTAATTCAAGTCATCCTCAGAGGAAACACATACAAATAGGTTAGGTAACTGGCTGGCCCAAAGTTACCCAGCTAGAAAGCAGAAACACTCCACCTGTTATGGGCCGTGATTAGTCCACTATGTCACCTCTCCAATTCAAGGGAAGAAATGGGAAGAGCATGGTGAAAACCAGACTAGGAAGTGACGCTTATTTCTAAGCCCTACTTGGGAAGGGGGCATGGTGCTCCACCTGCTTCTCTTAGTTCTCACAATCCTATGAAGTAGATACCATTCCTGCCATTTTGTAGGAAAGAGTGTTGTTCAGAGGTAATAAGTAACTTGCCCAAAGTTGAAGTCATGGCAAATGTTGCTCCTAAGGTTCAAAGCCAAATCCATCTGGCTTAATTTGTCTGTTCTTTCCATCTCCCCAGTTATTGACATGTTAGGTTAGTGTCCATTCAAATCCTGAGATAATTCACCATGAAGTCTCTTGTTTCTTGACAGTGTGGCATTTTCGGGATGTAGCTGAATGATTTGGCAAAACCAAAATCCCTTGGTTTGATAATTATAGCACTCTAGGGATTAAATTGCAACATTTGTGTTTGTCTTTATAAATTCCTGTTGGACATAAACTGTGAATTTTGTCTTTGATAATAAGCCTGAATTCTGGAAGGATTTTTATATGTTTCTAAGAATATACCTTATTGAATACCTGACATTTTCAAGGATTTATCCTTTGCCCTGTCAGACCATTAAGTAAGCAGTAAGTGCTCTGAAAAAGTCCGTGTTTTGCTTGATCTTTAGCTATAAATTTGATAGGCACTCAACCATAACATTATGATTATGAAGCACTTAGGCAGAACTGCATCTGCACGATGCTTTCTAAATATTTTCTGATCTTCTGCTTCTCTAAGTCTCTAATTTCAGCTGTGCTTGGGTTTTTAACAAATTCTGAGAAAGCTCCTTGAGCTGCAGTGGAAGAAAGGGGCAATTTGATTGGGGAATCCAAAGGTGTTTGCAGACTTAACTGATTTCATTTATGTGACTAAGAGTTTCGGCTCTTGACCAGCTCTCTTTTGACTTGCTTCCTGTGCTGACAACTGATGTTTTGAACTTGCCCCTGACCTTTGCATTCAGAGGGTTAAATGGCCTCCCCTTTCTTTCAACAACAAAATGGTACTTGTCCTTACCAAGTCCGATACTGTGCTTTCCAGTGCTAATACTCAATGGACTTCCCTATACTTTTTGAACAAGTTGAGGATTTTCCATTATTAATACCACTATCAAGTTATAAAGCTATTATTTTGAATCACATTTTCTAATTTAAACAAATGACAGATCAGAGAAGAATCACAAAGGTCTTAGCTACAGAATCTACCAAAATGATATTAAAGCATCAACAGAAACAGGAACCTAGTGAGTGAATGGTATCTCTTACCAGACTATAAAAGTCATTTGGTTGTGTTATTTTTGGTTCCGTTTCCAGTACAAAAGCTCCTTGGCAAAGAGCAAAGCCCTTTTTATTCAAGTGTATATTCAGGATCTAGCACGGAAGTATTTAGTTGATGTCTGCTAACTTGTTAAAATTGTCTCAGGACCTATGTTTATGACACTTAGCTTAAACTTGGAATCCAGTGGCAGACAACTCAAGGAATAAAGGCTGTGTGTGTGTGTGTGTGTGTGTGTGTGTGTGTGTGCTTGTGCAACCTCCCAACATTGCAGGCCAGTGCTCTACATTTGAAATTATCTTGGCATGGAATGGGCTTAAAGTGTGTGGTACAGCAGCTGTGACTTATTCATTGATATTCTGCAAACTTTGTCTGAAATTTATCTGATGTCCTTGAGAAGGCAGGAGTTGTTCCTAGCATCCAGCACATGCGGTGGACACTCACTGTAACTTGTTGAGTGATTACAACGACTGAGCCATTCATCTCATTGCAAAAAGTTTTCATATTAAGTTCCATCTCAGTGGCAGAAGTTGCTTAGCAAATCTCTTTTGGATAGAACTATTTCATTGCAAATGCTTACAATATGCATGCTTTGGTGCGTTCCTTAAATTTTCTCCAGAGCACATGAGAAGGGGTGGAGGCCTTTTGTCTTTTGAGGCATGATTAAATGTAATCTTCGCTCATATTAATAATATGTACACAAGTAACAATTATCTTAATTTCACTACAACAAAAGGAGATGTATTCAAACTAGTTGAAGGAAAGAAAAAATTATTGTTGGAGTCTGAAGAAATCCTACGGCTCTAATGACACAACTGGTGACACAAGAACTCAAGCGTCTTTGAGTAGATGATTCATCTTAGCCTTTCTCCTTAACAACTTTACATTTCTTTGCATTTTAGCTCCATCTTCTCTGTGGAGACATGCTTATTCCACCTTTAGGGCCTGCTTCCCTGTAACTTAAGATACATTTAATGTTGAGATGTTCTAAAGCCAATTCTAACACAGGTTGAGTGTTACTCAACTTTATTGTCAACAGAAGCATTCTGAATTTTAGAATTTTTTTTTCATACTTTGGAGAATTTGCATATACATAATGAGATATTTGGGGAAGGAGACCCAAGTCTAAACACAATATTCATGTATGTCCTACACATAGAATAAAGTTAATTTTAGAAAATATTTTTATTTCTGTATTTCTTTTTCTCCTTCTCTCCCCCCCACACCCCCCCTTGAGATAGTGTCTCTCACTCTGTAGTCCAAGCTGGTCGTCAACTCACTATGGAGCCCAGGCTGGCCTCAAACTCATGGCAATCCTCCTGTCCAATACTCCAAGTGCTGAGATTTAGGTGTGCACTACCATGCCAGGTTAATTTTTATGCTGTGCTGGGGAAACAGAATCAAGGCTTGGTACATGCTAGGCAAGTCCTCTAACTGTGGAGCTACTCCTCCAGCTCATTTTAAAGATGATATTGTGAAATAATTTTGATGACAAATCAAAGTTTCTTGGTGGTGAATTTTCTACTTGGGCCATCATGTTGGCATTCAAAAGTTTCTAACACTGGTGCATTTTGGCTTCAGATTTTTTTAATTAGAGATACTAGCCCTGTACTAGTTATATTCACTGATTTATTCAATCTCTAAATTTCAATTTCCAAATTTTCTGGGAAGGAGAATTTGAATGGCCAGACTGAATTACATGCCTACTGTTGGTCTAATTAGTGAGAGGATGAGTCATAGCTTTTCAGGGTTCTTTGCAGGAAATGTCCTCAAAAAGAGAGTGTGGGCAAGAGGAAATGACGGGCAAGCGCTTCATAGGAATCTTAAAAAATTACCACGGGACTCTGCATTTGGAAAAAAGGACAATTTCTTTTATTAGGTTAATTGTCATGAGAACATTTAAAATAAAAACTTAATTATTTATTGCAAAAAGACATCTTTGTCTTTCAGCATGCTAGTTCTCTCTCAAAAATGATCTTTAGAGATTATTTTATAACCCTGACCTTGAAGGTGCTCCATTAGAAGCCAGAGAGCAAAGATAAATTCTTTGAAATTTTTTGTTTCTTCTGGCAGTTTCATTTGTAATGACTACTTGCTCTAAATTAAAGTGAAGTTGGAAAGATTAGAAATCAAACTACAGGGAAAAGAATGGAAAGGCTGGGGATATGTTTTAAGCTTAAGAAGATGAAAGAGCTTGGAAGTAGTCTTAAACCTTGCTTTGATAATTTACCCGTGTGAAAAGCTGCTCAAAAATGTATCGAAGAATTAACTTGGAAAATTTAGATAATCTTCTATCTTAACAGTTAAAGATCACTAGAAATGAATGTAAATTAAATGTTTAAAATGTCCTGATTTAAATTTAATTTAATATTTAAAATTGATAATTTGGGGCTGGAGGAATGGCTCAGTGGTCAAGTGCAAAGTCAAGTGCTAAGTACCCGAGTTTGATTGCCCAGCACCATATAAGCCAGGCATGGTTGTGCAAGTCTGTAATCCGAGCACTTGAGAGGCTGAGACAGGAGGATTGCCATGTGGTTTCACAAGACACCACTTCAAATCCTTTGGAGTTTTAAAGTCACCCTTGATTTCACCTTTACTTTGTAATTTGACACTTTAAAGACTGCTTACTATCCGGAAGACTGAAGATGAGAAACAGTTTCATTTTTTAACCCCACAAGTCAAGTCGCTTTTACACTTTCTCTAAATTTTGCTTATTCATTAAGTCAGCCTTCTATTAGTTCTTCTGTCTTCCTCTGCCTAGTCATATGCATGAAAATAAGCCAATTGACATTCAGCCTGGAAATATCTTCAGCTAAAGCTACAAGTTTATTAGGCACTTTTGTTTTTACTCTTTCAAATTACTTTAAGGAACAGCTTTGCAAATTGTTACTGCCACCACACAATGCTGTTTGTTCTTTAGTTTCCTCGCTATTTTTTCTGCCTCCACCAAGAACCGCCACCATGTTATCTGCCCAATCCTACAGTCAAAGCCACCCGTTTCAGATGTTTATTTTGACAGCATCTCTCTTACACGTACCAATATGCTTCCTCTGTAGTACCTTGCCTTTGAATGTGTAGCTTCACATCTCACTCTTGGAAAGCCGCTGCCTTGTGAATAAACCCGGCCAGTTCCCTTAAGGCTCAGGAGGCCTGTGGGAAGAGAAGGCACAATTGGAGTCAGGAGAAAACTCAGCTCTTGAGCTTTGCCAGCAAATCTGGCTGAGGCCACTGGATATGAGAGTGGGGCATCTGGGACCATGAGCCTTCAGGTGACCAGCACCTGTTTGCAAAGGTGTGTATGAACCAGGAGAGGAGCAGAAGAACCATCCAGCTGAGCTTAGTCACACTACTAACTCACAATTAATGGTTTGTCTTTTAAGCCACTACCAGTTGGGGTGTTTGCTTTTCAATAAACAATCATTATCTTTAAAGGTTATTTAATAAAATCTTTGTGAATAAAAATATGTTTAGAGCATATTTCAACTGAATATCAATATAATTTTATTTAAAAAGATTACTGCAAGGAATTTCCCTATTGAATATGATGTACAATGCCAAAGACAGTGAGTCTGTGATAAATGCATAAAGTGTGTAAATTTCAAAACGTGTAGAAGAGGAAAGAAAAATCAAGGAACTGGATTTTTGATTTTTTAAGTTGGTTGGGGTTAAATGCTTGCTGAGTTTTGTTTTAACCTGTCTTTCAGCATCTGTTGGTTTGGACATAGACAAAGATGCTGCTAAAATGTACATCATTTAATAACATTTTCATCATCTCACAGAATAATTATGGTTGATTTTTCTCTCACGAACAAGGGTCTCTTAAGTCTTGGAGTTCAGTTGAGTTTCTTCTCCACTGTGTATTTGTGCCCTGCTTTGGGTAAACACAGATCTTTATAACATATTGACTTCAGCCACTCATGACCCAAGAAAGGACAAAACTTGAGGGAAAAGCCCCCCTCAGATAACTGACCAGTGACCAAGCAAAGAGGAAGATTAATAGGAACTCAAATTTACCCAGCACGTAGATATTTTGTGAGTTAACAGTTTTGACTCTGTGGGCCTTAAAAATGTTTAATTCCTCTGTTACTGTGGCTAAGGTGCAATCTTGGTTTAAGCAGTTTCAAAAGGAAGAAAAAATGTCATTTTGTCTTATCATTTATCTTAGGGGAGCAGGTATCTGGTGCTCATTCCTACTTTAATTATTGCCCATGGGGGTCAGTCCCATCTGTGCTGAGCTGTGCATGTCAGAGTGCCCTTGGGTTTTTCATGAGTACTGGCACACAGCAATGGGGATTAGGTCACTCTGCTTCCAGTGCTGATTCTGTACCTAAGCACACCCAATGATTTCACTGTGCAAAAATAAAAAACAAAAAAACAAAACAAAACAAAACAAAACAAAACTGAATTTAAAGATTACAGAAGGTAAAAATAAAATGAGTACATCCAGTGTAATTTAAGGTCAGATGGATATTCATAGGCTGGAAGGTGATGGCTGAAACATTAGGTCAAAGTGTCTGATCTAGCTTACTGATATGAGCTTGTTGTGTAGACTTCCTAACACTCTTGAGCATTATTCACAGTTTAGGAAGCATTCTCATTTGTTTTTATTTCTCATTTTAATACTGAGATTCTAGTTGCCAACACGAACATTTCAAAACTATCAGGAAAGATACAGCCTATGTGGACTGTGCCAGCCAGAGGAAATTAAACTACTTCCAAAATTTGAGCCCATGGGACTCCTGGAAAACAGCTGTCTTACATACAGCTATGTCACTTGCAGTGTTTTATGGTTTGGATCTGGAATGTCCCCCCAAAGCCTCATGTATTTGGGTATGGTTGGATACCTATGGAACTATGTGCTGTTGAGATGTGGGGTATGGCTGGAAAGGGTAGATGCTTAGGGCTTGTCCTGAAGGGATTGTGTCAACTAGTTGAGATTGGAGTGGAGGGTATCTAGGGCACAGCTTTCAGGTATGTGTTACTGATTTATGTGACAGGAAGTGAGGGAGGGGAGGGCCATTTACCTTAGGCATAGAGGCCCAACTGGAAGCTTGAACTAAACAGAAGAAAGGAAGAAGAAACATTATTATATTTGAAGGGGGGGAAGCTCTGGCCAGACACGATTCCTTCCTCCTTCCTCACCGGGCTTTCTCTCTGCCATGCTGTGAAGGGCTTTCCTCCAATTAGACCCCCACTATGTTCTTCCACTGTTGCCAGCCACCTGTGAATGGACTGTGTGAGACTTTCTAAAACCGTGAGCTAAAATAAATTTTTCCTCCGTTAAGTTGTGGATGCTGATTATTCTGTCCCAGCAATGAGAAAGTAACTAAGACACTGTGTCTATTGCTGTGACTTCAACATAAAAGATACTAAAGATTAATAATATCAGCTTATTATTACAGACGTAGATATAGCAAGTACAGGAAGCTTTCAACACAAATTTACTGATGTTCCATCATTTTATATTTCCACATATTCCTCTGCAATATTTTTCTAAAGCTTTAGTAAAGTATACTACTACAAACAATTTAATATTTTGCAGTACACAAATTACCATGCCTTTATCTTATTTTCTTTCTACAGAGCCAGTGAGACATGCAAGTAAGTATTAATTCCTATTTCTTAGAAGGGATAACTGAGGAAGGCCAAAGAGATTAAGTGATGAAAAACTGAAGTCCCTAACCCCTAAGCCTACCGTCTTTTCATGGTGTGAGGATGCCTTTCCCATGCCTGATTAATGTTTTTCCTCGCCTCCCTGTGTCAGTGGGAAGTGGAGCAGGAAGCCTTCTTTTGGTACTGTCACTTCATTACAAGTTTCTGTCCTTATCTCTGGTAATTATGGCCTTGGGCTAAGAAGTAAAAATGAATTTCTTTATTAAAGATCATTTATTAGGTAGCTTCTAAAATGTGTATTTTTCTGGAAAACATTTTATGACCTCTCACAACAGCTAGGTATATAAAATTGTTAGAAGGCTTTAATTGTTTCAACAACACATTCAACTCTCTAGTGAGTTACAATGTCAATGGCAAATCACATTTCACATGATTACCTTGAAGTCTCTGTGGTTGGACTCTAACCAACTTCTCCAACTTTTTATCCTACACTCCTTTCCTGCTCATTCAAAAATCTCCAGCAACAGATTTCTTTTTGTTTTTAATATATGCCAAACTCAATTCAGTCTCCTGGTATTGGCACTAGCTGTGCCTTTCTGGAACACCCTCAGTGTCTCAGATATCACACAGGTAACTCTATCATTCAATACTCTCCCTAAAGGCCTTCTTGAAGAAGCCTCTCTTGGCCTCCCTGTTGAGCGAAAAAACCAAGTACAGAGTAGTGTGTCCAGTGTGCTTCTATGTTGGTATATTTTCTTTTTCTTTTCTTTTCTTTTGCTTTCTTTTCTTTTCTTTTCTTTTCTTTTCTTTTTTTTTCTTTCTTGAGACAGGGTCTTGTTCTGCAGTCCAGGCCGGTCCTGAACTCACTATGGAGCCCAGGCGGGCCTTGGACTCATGGCAATTCTCGTGACTTAGCCTCCTGAGTGCTGGATTACAGATGGGTGCCACTACATTCAGATTGTGTGGTGCTTGGGAATTGAACTCAGGGCCTTGTGCTTGCAAGGCAAGTGCTTTAACTATGGTGTCATCCCTCCTTCCCTGCATATATTCTAAAAATAAACAACAAAATAATAAATGTGGCTTCTACAAGAGAAGAGAACAGTAGGATGAAAGTGGGACCAAATTATTTTTAGTTTTGGGGATTTTGTGAGTTTCTTATCATATGCATGCATTATTGACTGAAATAATTCAAACTTATTTTTAAAATAAGAACTAAATCATTATGTTTTCTGGAACTAACAAAGTAGAACTAGAAGAGTAACAAATATTTAGTATTTTGTTTACATTCAATAGTTACATTGTGCAGATCCTGGTGAGATAAATCCTGATTAAAAGAAACTCATCACACTAAATCTAAGATAATAGTGACGACAGGCTTCACCTGACCCAACCATTTGACTAGATGAAGGTAGTAAATACACATTCTTCTTAAGTGCACATAGGACATTCCCTAGGATAGATCACATGTTAGGTCACAAGACAAATCATAACAAAGTTAAGATACCAAGGTCAATAACACCAAATTTCTTTATCAACCAAAATGGGATGAAAGTAGAAATCAACAACAGAGAGAAATTTTTAAAAATTCGCAAGTGCAGATTATAAAACATATTTAAACAAGCAATGAGTCAAAACTAAAATAATTATTTTGAGACAGAAGTGAAAATACAACATAAAACTTAGTGGATGGAGCAAAAGCAGTATTAGGAGGGAAGTCTATAGCAATGGATACCACTTTTTTTTAAAAGAAGGTTTTTAAACAAGCAAGTATGACTTCATATCTCACAGAACTTGAAAAAAGAACAAATTAAACCTAAAGTAAGCATGAGGAAGGAAAAATAATTAGAGGAGAGCTAAATAAAACCAAGATTAGAAAAACAGTAAAACAAGCAATGTACTAAGAGTTGGTTGAAAAAATAAAAACTGATGAACTTTTAGCTAAAAAAAAATCCCTAAGAACAAAGATTCAAATAAGTAAAATCAGAAATGAAAGAAAAAAATATTAAAATTGGTACCACAGAAATAAAAAGGAAGACACTAATATGAATAATTGTATAATAAAAATTACATAATGTAGTCAATATTTCTAGAAAATATAACCTTCCAAGACAAATAGAAAATCATTAAGAAATAGAAAATCCTATTTTTTAATCCAAAACCTCCAAACAACAACAAAAAATTGAGTATAAGATGATTTCACTGGTGAATTCTTCCAAATATTTAAGAAATTAATGTCGAACATTCTTGAATACTTCCAAAAATTGAAAAGAACACTTCCAAACTCATTTTATGAGGTTAGTGTAATCCTCATACCAGAGTAAAAAAAATCCACTACACAGAAAGAAAACTATCACTCAATATCCCTGGTAAACAGATGAAAACACTTGCAACAAAACACTAGCAAACTGAAATCAACAGCACATTTAAAGGATCATAACCCATGATAAAGTGGGAGTCATCCCAGAGATGCAAGGATGATTCAACAGATGAAAATCAAAGAATGTGACACACTATCTTCACAGAATATTGGACAAAAAACTCCACACGATTATCTCAATGTATGCTGAAAGATTCACTATTATTTTCATGATGAAAGTGCTCAATAAACTTGGAATAAAAGGAAACCATGCCAACATATTAAAAGCAACAAATGAGCACCTTACAGTTAACATTATTCTCAATGGTGAAAAGTGCAATTTTTCCTCTAGATCAGAAGCAAAGCAAAGATGCCCACTCTTGTCACTTCTATTTAACACAACACTGGAAATTCAGTCAGTATAATCAGGCAAGAAAAAAATGTATCCAGCTTAGAAAGAAAGTAGTAAACTATCTGTTCATACATGACATATTACACATAGAAAAGTTTAAACACCCTATAAAAATAAAATTAAAACTGAATTCAGTCAGGTTTCAGAGTATAAAATCAACATACAAAGAAATATCTTACATTTCTAACAACAAATAATCCAAAAGTGAAAATAACCCAAAATAAATAAAGTACTTATGAATGAACTTAACCACTGAGGTGAAAGATTTGTATACTGAAAACTACAAAATTATTGACAGAAATTAAAGAATAAAATAAATGGAAGAATACCTATGCACATGGTTTAGAGGAATTAGCATTGTTAAAATGTCCATGCTACCCAAACATTACATTCAGTGCAATGCCTATCAAAATATCAGTGGAATTGTTTTATAAAAAATGTATGTGGAACCATAAAGGACCCTGGATAGCCAATCATATGAACAAAGCTGACTTCACAACACATTCAATGCCACAGTAATCAAAAAGTATGGTACAAGCATTACGACAAACATATAGGCTTAAAATAGAGAATAAGAGCACAGAAAGGAACCTGTATGATATGTTTAACATAGTTTAAGGTTTCTCCTTAAAGAGTCACTTGGTCCCACGGTTAGAATGTCGAGAGGTGACCAAACCTTTGGGTGACGATGTTCAAAGAATGGATTAATGGATACTGTTCTCAAATAGCTATTGTGGAGTGGGGTTTTGTAAAAAGAACACACTGTCTCCTTCCTACTCTCTGTATTCCTGCTCCATCACATAATCCCTCCACTTGAACTTGCCCTTCCTAGTGTGACGTCACCCACTGTGAGGCTCTTCCTCACCAGAGCTGAGCAGAAGTTGGGGCCAGGCTCTTGGATCTCCAGAACTGTGGGTTATTGCTGATGGCAAATAGCTAGAGAGGGAAGGATTTCTCAGAGTCTGTCTTTAGAGACGCAAGAGGCTGAAGGCATGGACATTATGACTTGCTTCCTAGAGAAAGGGGCAGCCAAGATCCCTGCCTGTCACCGCAAATTCTCCATATTTACTGGCAGTAGAAAGGAGGGTACCAGGAAGAGGGAATCGGGTTAAACAATTCAATTATGAGGGGCTTTGGGTTTTGGGCACAGTACAGGATCATTCAATGAACAATTACAGGAGCAAAATACATAGGAGATCAAAGACAATGACATTCTTTTCTTTGATTATTTGTGCTTTAGGTAAAAGAGGCATGTGGAGCATTCTAATCTCATATAATCTGAGGCCAAACTACCTGCCATGGGCTGGTGTGTCATGTGTGCCGGCAGCACATGTGATGTGTCTAATACATTGTTTCTAAGCTATTGCTCAGAAACAGCATTTGTTGGTCTTTTCCTTGTGTTTAAGCTCCTGTAGCTCCACAGTGAGCAAAATAAATTTCTTTTCTTTACAAATTGTCTGCCTCAGATATTTAATTACAACAGCTGAAAAGACAAACACATCATGTGTACATGGTCAACAACTTTTTAACAAGTGTGCCAAGAGGGCACAATGGGGCAAGGAGAGTCTCAATAAATGGTATGAGGAAGACTGGAGATCCACATATACAGGAAGAATATTGAGCCCTTACCTCACACAGTCGCACAGGCAACAAAACAATAACAAATAAACAAAACAATATAAAGCTAGCAGAAATACATTGAATTAAAAATCTTCTGGAGAAAATAGTTGTGTGCCATAAATCTAATAAAAAGTTAGTATCCAAAATTTATATGGAACCCCTAAGACTTGATAGCAAAAACAAAAGACTAAAAGCAACAAAATCCAAAGAAATAATGTGATTAAAATGAAGAAAGGATTTTTGAGTAGATATTTATCTGAAGAAGACACACAATCTACCAACAGAAGTATCAAAAGACCCTCAGTGCCTCTCTGTAACCATCAAAGAAAAGCAATCAAAATCACAATGATATATGACCCCCAACCTGTTAAAATGGCCTTATAAAACAAATCAAAAAAAAAAAAAAAACCCAAGCATTCATGGGAACGTAGCAAATCTGAAACAGTTGTGCATTCTTGGGAAGAATATAAAACGGTGTGACTACTATGGAAGATGGCATGAATACTCATCAAAAAATAAATTATATCTGCCACGTGAGCCAACAATTGTTCACCTGGATATTTGTCTGAAAGAATAAAAATCAGTATTTCAAAGAGCTGGTTGTACCCCTATGTTCACTGTAGCATTATTTATAATAGCCAACCTAAATATCCTTCAAAGATGAATGGGTAAAGAAAGTGTGGTATACACATACAATGGAATATTATTCAGCCATAAAAATTTTATCGCATACTACAACATGGATAGATTTTAAGTCCATTGTACTAAGTGAAACAAACTAGTCACAGAAGGACAAATAATTGGCATGATTCACTTGTATGAGGTATCTAAATAATGAGACTCATCAAAGCAGAAAGAAGGATGGTAAGTTGCCAGGGGCTAGAGAAGGGGGAAGAGGGAATTGCTGTTCAGTGAGTGTAACGACTCAGTCATGCATGATGAAAAAGTTCTGGAGATCTGCCTTATAGTACCCCGCTCATAATTAACTAAACCAGTGCACGTTTTAAAATCTGTTAAGAGGGCGCAGCTTATGTGCTTTCACTAGAATAAAAAGAAAGGGGGACTGTACCTCAGAACTGCAATCACAGAAATGCAAATTTTAAAAAATCACCTGTCAAATCAGTAAGAATTTTAAAATGCTGGTGAAAGTTCCTTACGGCAATTATTGGTAGTTATAGTATAAATTGAAAAGCTTCTTTAAAAATAAAACCCAAATGGTCTTAAAAGTGTTTATACCCTTTGATGCAATAATTTTACTTGGAGAAATATGTTTTCATGCGATAACTAAATATATTTATTATTACATAAGGAAAAAATTTAAAAATGCTTCAAATGTTCCACAAGAGAGAAATGATTAATAATTGTTAATACCAATCATCAAAAAAACTCCAAAACTTTTTATTCACCCTCCCAAAAGCCCTGTTTGCAATATAATACAGTGAAAAGGGCAGTTAAGAAACATCGTAAGGGGAGATTACACAATATTATCACTCTGTCAAAAAAAAAACTATGAAGAAAATAGAGAAACATGGTATGAAGGGTATTTCTGGGTTAAAAAAATTACAGATAATTTCCAACAAGATTCTTAAAAAATACTTTTTTATGTTTTCCAAAATTTGACAAAAGGACTCATTGCATATTTTTTTTTTTTACCAGAAAACCATCAGCACAATGTAATTTAACAATTACGCATAATATAAAGTTCCTCTCGAAACATATCTTGACCAGTTGATCTGCACATATGTTTTCAAGAATTTTCTAACTCTGTAATCTTTGCAAACAAAAAAATATAAGATAAAATGTAGAGTGACCAAAAGTTAGGCTGTCATTCTAGAAATATTATTGGATTCTAGAAACAAAATTCTAGAAATAAAATTTGATTTTATTTAAAGTATGGTTAAAACAAAAAAAGTTTCACTGAATCTTTTAGTTCTAAAGTAAAAGAAGTGGACATGCTATGGAGAAAAATCAAGAGAAAACATTAGATTATTCGCAGAGTGGACATACGGTTTCCAGTAGTCCAGCAAATAGCGTCAAGTTCTTACCGGACGCTGTGAGCTACCTTCTTCATGGGAGTGGTCTAGGGGGGCACGAATGGCACAACCAGCAGGAAAGGAAGGGAGGGTCTGTCCTGGCAGCAAGGACAGCCAAACCCACCCTGGCTTTCCATGGATTGGCAGATGGCACAACCAGATTGTCCCACCAGCCTGGAGCTACTAACTAAAACAATTACATTCAAGAGAGCATAAATTCATGCTACAACAGGTTTCTAATATTAGCCAGGATGGTATGAATGTGTTCTTGTGGGGGCTGTCATGTTCTAATTTGTTTAACTTGTGAGCAGATAACTCTGGTACGAGACAACTTAACGGTACAAGCTGTCTTCTTCAGGGACACAGGCCACCAACTCTCATAAGAAAACCAAGTTTCCCACTGCCACCCACCCTCACTATTTGATCCCACCCAGGAAGTGTTGTTTTACCTTTCACTCATGTTTCCTGGAAACCAGAGAAAACAAATTAGGATATCTGGGGTACCATATTGAAAATAGACATGGTTTGTGTGGACCCATGCAGTGTTTATCACATAACAAAAATAGCTTGAGTGAGTTGTTGACAATTCAAAATGGGGAGACATGGCGTAGTCAGGATCTGGGGCTTTTTAAAGAAAGTTTAAATCAGGGAAAGTAAGCTGCTGCTGTTAGAATGGCAACAGCTGGCCTGAGAGGAGTGGCTGACATTCCCTTTAAATGGCCCAAGCCACCAATGGGCCACGATCCTTGCTCCGTTCACTTGCTCACTTACATTTCCGTGACCCAGGCTTGGATGTATTCCCGACCCTGATCAATAGAATTGCTCTCACCAGCGGAAGCTTTCAGGGCTTGCAGTGACTGATGGAACTGATCTACTTATAAACCCACAGCTGCCTGGGATCAAAAGCCTTCATTGACACAAAAACTCATTCAAAGCAACACTACCTCTAAGTATTAAGCTCGTTGTATAAACATGCCCACATTTAGTCTGTGAGAGTAGAACCATGAAACCCAAAGTCACAGGTTCCCTGAGTGTTGATAGCTAGAAAGACAGCTTTTGAGGAAGACTCAGGCATTCCTTTGGAAACTCTCAGCCTGGTGTTTGGAACTTAAAAGGAGGTTAATAAATACTTGTTTCCATCTTCTTAAGAGCAGATGCAGAGCACAGCAAGAAAGAAATGGCGCCAGAAGCCGGTAATACAACGCACAAAAGCTCAGCATGCCCGGAGGGAAAAGGTAATCGTAGCCTAGAGATCGGCAGTGGTAGCAGAGCAGACCTCAACAGTTCAGATGACAGGGCAGGTGCCATACCGGGGATGCCCAATTGCAGCCCAATCCTGACAGTCTTTGGCAGTCACACATGTATATGGTCAGTGGCATACAGTACCTGAAAATAACATTAATCAGGCAGAAATCCAGACAAATCGCATCAACAGTGGTGTGAAGAGTAAGAATTCAACCCTCCAGTGCAAGACTGATGATTAAAGCTGGAATAAACTTTTCATAACATAAAAACACAGAGAATGTGTAACACGTGAAGGACAGCAATGTCTAGTACGGCGTTTCTGCAATTGGCTGAAATGAGTTAGCCGGTGAATAAAATGAAGTTTTGGCTTATCAATGGTGTGGTTTTACTTACTTTTGAATTCATTTATTTCTAAAGCTTCACTTAAAAGTCGTTTACTATCTGAAATAAAATTACAAGCAGCATCATGTTATTACAGTGATAACCTGTCAGAAAATGTTACACAAGGGGTAGTGTGCGGCAGAACACAAGGTGACAGATGCAATTGTTTTTCTTTAGCCCTTTCCTTAGGGTCGTATCCAATCAGTCTCCGTTTATACGTAAAGTAGCTTTTGCAGAATTTATTTCTTCAAATATTTAACAGTCTTGCGAGTCAGTGACTGGTAATAATACATAGAGTTTCTAGCATGTTTTGAGCACTTTCCCAATGTTAAGATAATAAAATCGAGTATGATGAAAAACAGCAGTCGGTAAACCTGTTATAGTCTACAATATTTAAAAGCCACAGTTGTAACCATTAAAAAAATATAAAAAGCACAGTGCATCCACTAATAAACAGTGCATGGTAATAAAGGAACATTTATATTCATTTAAAAAAATCCACCCAGGTAATTTCCTCTCAAATTCCTTAGGGGGCTGAAACAGGGAACGTAGTAAGTGCATGGATTTAGCACTCCCCCGCCCGCCCCGGTTTTCTTGTTTTGCGGCTCTCTGCCTACAGAAGCACCTAAATGCTACGGAAAGGCAGAAAGCTCGGAGCGCCTTCAGAACATCCTCGAACTCGGCGCCAACGAGCCACGCCCTCCAAATTTCGACCCGAACTCCGAGCTTTGAAGGACTTGGTCTTGCGAGAGGCGACACCGAGGAGCGTGCCTGGGCGCTCGCAGATGTCGGGCGTGGGGGACGCGGTGCCGCGAAGAGCGGAGGGCTCTGGTCCAGGGAGGAAGGCCATTACGCGCATCTCCCTGAGCCCGGGAGAACCTAGGCTAGGAACTAGACCGCGGCGCTCCGGGCCCCGGGCTCGGCCAGCCGGGCGACTGGGCACCCCCCACCCCGTCCAACTTTCGGGCACGAAGTAAGGACAAAAACAGAGCTGCGCCTTTAAGAAGCGCGCTTCCCTTTACTCCGTGTTTACATAACACGGGCCGCGCCGCCCCGCCGGCCGCGCGCGGGCGGGGCTCCACCTGCGCGCGGGGCGGTCCGCGCGGCCCCGCCCCGGCCCCGCCCCCGGCCCCGCCCCCGGCCGCGCCCCGCCCCTTCCCTCCCGCCGCCCGCGGGCTCGGCGGCGGCGGCGCTCGGCGCGGGCAGGTCCCCGGCGGCCGGCTCGCAGTCGCTGCCTGGTCCGGCTCGGGGCGGCCGCGCGCGCGGAGCTCCGGGGAGCCGGCGGCGGCGCGCAGTCACGACGGAGCAGCCCCGGGACTGGCCGCCCCGCGCCCCGTTCGCCGCCGTGCCCTTCCCGGGCGCGCTCACCCCCTTCTCGGGATGGGAGAGTAGCGGCGGCGCGGACTCGGCGGGGATCGCGGCGGAGGCGGCGGCGGCCGAGCGGGGCTCCATGTTCTCCCCGGGCCAGGAGGAGTCCTGCGCCCCCAACAAGGAGCCGGTGAAATACGGGGAGCTGGTGGTGCTGGGGTGAGTTCCGGGAGCCCGGGCGGCCGGGCGAGCGCTGTGCGCCCCGCGGGCGCGGCGCGGGATTCGGGGCCTCGGCCGGGCCGCGGGGGGCTCCGGCGGCACTTGGCGCGCGCCGTCTGGGCTGGCGGGGCCGGAGGCCCTTTGTCCCCCGCGCCCGCGACCCTGGCCCGGCCTGGGGCCTCCGAGTGGCGCGTCGTGGCGCTTTCCGACGAGCTGACCGCCGCGGGCGGTGACCTGTCGCTGACCCGGCGGGCCAGACGTCGCGCCCCTCCCCCTCCCCGGGGAGTGACCGCCGGCGCGCGGGACCCGGCCGCGCGTGGCCCGGCCCGACCCCCGCCCGGCCCGCCCTCCGGGGCGCCCTCTCCGCGGGCGAAAGCCGCGTCTCGAAGATAGTAATTATCTCCCGTCGTTAACCGGCAGCGATTAGAGACTTCGTCCACTTCCCGAGTTTCCCGGTGACATGTCTGTTGTTTTCTTTTACTGAGCCCGCGGATTGGAGCAGGCCGAGGTGGGCAGTGCGGGGGGCTGGAAGGGGCGACCTGGGGGGCGTGAGGGTCGGAGCGGAAAGGACTGCTTTTTCCTTTGGATGTGCCGCTCCCGGAACCCGCGCTTTTGTCCTTCCCTGTTAAAAGAGCTGTGTTCCCAACGTCGTGGGTGCTGATAGGTGGGCTCCGGCGCACGTGAGGAGTCCTCGCTGTGGAAGGACTCAGGAACTTGGGAAAACCTGATTTGACAAGTGGAAGTAAGTGCGGACTTGAAATTAAAATTTGAGGAGTTTTTAAGAGAAGCTTGTTGGACCTCCCCTCAAGTTTCTTAGTCTTGTTGCTAGAGTGGCAAGTGGAACCGGGAATCTCGTTACTGACTTTAAAGCTATATGCAGATAAGCGTTTTTTTTTCTCACCTGCGTGGGAATTGCACTCAAAAGACAGATGTCTGTGTTCGCTGAGAAGAGGGAGGAATGTCGGGGGAAAAGCCACTGTTGAGTCTGTCTTATGTAACTTCAGCCCAGCCTAATTTTGTAGAGTTTGGTTTCGTTTGTGTGGCTGACTTCAAAGTATATTTAACACTGTGAACTCGACATGGAAGATTAATTTACGCTAGGACTTTATTTCCTTTTGAGGCAATCATGGTTGAGATGTTTCAGAAAAGCAGTGTGCGAGCAAGCCGGGAGAGATTTTATGCATAGCTGGAAGCGCAGGACATTCCACAGCCAAAAGGATTTATGCCTTGGGTTCTCCTAGTGTCAAGGCTCAGAAGTAGGCTATGTAAATAGATAACCGGTCGCAGGAGCCCTGCCCTTTGCTAACGCTTTTCCAGCAGATGCTGCAGATGACATAATTGCCTCTTTCTAATCCTGAGGCCAACACTGAGGCACTCTATTCCTGTACCTACTGTGTGTCTTCTTTTTTTAGGCAGTGAACCTTTCATATCAGTGTGGAATGATGGACAGAAAGAAACATGTGAATAAATGAATACTAAATGACATCAGATGTTACAGATTCTCAAAGAAGCCCAACCTTTTGCTCATCCCATACCTTGAGACAGGGTGCCTTTCCCCTTAAAGCAACAGTGGCGTTCAGATACAAAATATGATCAACTTTTTCTGCTGTATTCCCGGGGGACATAAGTATTGGTAAATTGAAGCTGTCTAGATTTTCTTCTTAATGAAATTATTCTTGAGATCAAAAAATGCCCAATGCTTGATATTGATAGAATCTATTGTTTACATATACAATGGTTTGTTTATTTTAATTGCTCTATGTGTCCTTTTTGTTGTCTTCTAAATTTCATAGTAAAATGTAGTTAGGAAATTCCGCAGAGCACACTGAATAGTTGATCAGGGTCTCTCTCCATGTAAATACCTCTGCATCTTTTCTCGTGTCATATAATGTTAAGGAAATGCCATGTAGTTAAAGTTTTAGTGGGGTAATTATTCCTTTTCTGGCAGATTGGTGGAATTTAAATTATTTTACAATTCCAGTCGATTAATGTATCACAGCCACAAGTCTTTGTTGTGTTCAGTACATAACTGAGGGCAGAGAAAATGGCTGGTCTAGTCATTAGGTCTTCCTTGCTGTTAAACCTGGCTAACATTTTAAAGTTGGGAAAGTGCCATGGGATTCAAGAGGCAGTGAGTTCAGTGAAGTGGGAAGAACACGCTTTGATAGTTGGAGGACTTACTTGAAGTCAGCATGTCTTGTTGAGTGAGTGGTTTTCCCTTCTCTGTTTCCTTAGCAATAACAAAATAGAATTGCTTCGGGTAGTCACCAAGAACGGTCGGTTTGTTCTTCCTAATTGTGTTCATTGGCTCAGATGTGGAAAAGGTATAGCTAAGTTACAAATTCTAAGTAGCTTGGTATTTGTGAATGTTGTATGTTCTTAAAGTGATCACGTTAGAATTCAAATGCCGTGACTCCTTCTTATAAAGTAGACGTGCACAAAACAGGCTTTGAGAAAGCTGCGATGGTATGCATTTGTGTGATTCAGTGAGTGGTGTCAGGCTTACCTGAGAGCACTCACGTTGAAAGGCAGGGATATTTTGAAGTTCAGCTAAGACGACTAAACGAACTGCCGTAACGAGCAAGTAAATAACCTGATGATGGAATTGAGGACCTGAGAGATACTGGTACATATCCAGCTCTTCTTTTGTATTCTTCGTGCTCCCTAAAGGGAGTTTGGTTGGTGTCCCCAGTCCCCTGGGCTGTGCTGAGCTGGGTCATGAGGTACAGGTGTTCCCCCTGCGGGCCAGCCCCTGCAGTACTGTCTGCAACTTGAGCAACCTTTCTGGATTCGATTGGAAACTTGCAGCTCTCTTACTAAATATTACTTACTTTCCTAGTTCTTCTCACCTTCCAGTTGAATGGACAGCGTCTTTTGCAAGATTTTATTCTTCATTTGATGCTTTACAAAACACGTTTTTATTTGCTGTCTTGGCCAAGAGTTTTTAAGTTAAGACCCGTAGGTAGAATTCAGGGAATACACAAGTTTGTTCAGGGGATTTAAAGAAGTATATATTTTTTCCCCCAATACTCCCACTGAAGTTTAACATTTCACTTAGTTAAGCAAAGGCAACATGAAGAATGGCTGCTAAATTTATCATTTAGTGTTTTAATACAGAAGTACATGTGTGATTATTTCACAATTTAAAATTATTTTGATAACTAAGTGTAATTCAGTCACTTGTAATCCTTTTGCATTTTATTTTTTTGCACCGAAAAAGCTGTCTGTGATGACAGTTCTGTAGGCGTCACTAGACTCCAGAGGGATCCTTGGCACACAAAGATGCTGAGAACCTTGGGAAATGAAGGTTCCCAGATGTGACTGGAAAATGACGTGTGTTGGTGAAAACGGATTAGACATTGCATAGACAGGAATACTTGGTGCGTTTTCATCGGGGAGTGCAGCCGTTCCGCCAGGTAGGGTCAAGAGGACTCTTTCTTGAAGAACTTATGGTCTTTATTTTATGGTTTGAAACAGCTTCCAATTTCAATATGCTTTTTCTGCTGTGCTGTTGGGACCTTATTTCAATTGCTCCCACCTTTTGTACTAGTAACCAACTTTAAAATGCACCCTGACAGTTTTCTTATTCTCCACGCTAATTTGGCCCAAATATATCGAACTAGTATCTCCTACAGACTGAAAGGTCTTTGAACTGTTAGAAGAAAAAAGAAAAAAAAAGCAAGCAAGCAAGAAAGAAAGATAGGAATCTTTGCCTTCCCTCAGTATATGGTGTGCACTGAAGAGCTCAGATGTGTTTGTGTAGATGGAATGTCTTTTTCTGTGGCCTATTAAGGGTTATGATGTTACTGGCTTTGAGTTGCTATATTTTCCTTTACTAACTTTAGCCTTGTTTGGAGTATGTGGCTGTCTGTGTGGCTTTGGGGCTTCTGATCCGGCTTCCTCAGATTTATTTGTTTCCTTAACATTCCAAGACCGAACCCTTTAGTAGCACTTTTCATTTTTAGGTATCTTTCATCATATGATTGATATTTAGGGATGCTTTTATGTAAACAAAAATAAATGTGTTTTCTCCAAAAGATGAAACACTTGGACACAGGAGACCAAAACAAAACAAATGAAACATTAGCAGTGACCTTGTTTGGGGAGACTGATATCATAGAGCAGGAGGGGTGGGTCTGGACTGCTATGCAGGGGTTGCTGTGAGTAGATAGGCTGTAATTTGGATTTTGAATAGAGACAGCAGCAGCTGGTAGGCTGTGTTGGTGTGGGAGAGAAAGAACTGTAAAAAGGAATTCCTGATGTCTTTTGATTTAATTAAAAAGGTTTCTCCTGGGGTGTGCAGAAATCTGTTACAAAAGGAAAAGTGAAATGTAAAGTGTTACTGTTATTAGTTTTTTACTGAGCTGACTGTCACCTTCATCTTCTGGAAAATAAAATTACAAGAGCAGAAACTGCTTCATATTTCTTAGCTTTGTCTAAAACTCAGCTGTTCTCAACCACTGTCACTGCTGCCTCCTATGTGATGATCAGCCTTGAGATACATGACCAGTAATTTATAACAACTAATAACGGATGGGTTTTTCTCATAATTCAGAGATATCCTTTTAATCATGCCTTTTTTTCACCCATGTAAATCCTGATCTGTGTTCTCAAGTGGGAGAGAAAAGGATAGAATCACACATCAGGAAAGCCAGGAATTTGTTCACTCAACAAATATTTATTGGGTATCTTTTTTTTCAAGCTGGGGAATACGGCTAGGGTGAGGCCGACAGGATTCCTGCCCTGGTGAACTGCTAGATATTCTCGTCGCAGCCCCTTAGTAAACAGCCACTGCTAATGTACAGTTCATGTATTTATTCCATAAATACTGAGCATCTGCAAATATTTGTCAGTTGCTGTGCGTGGCCCTAGGAGACACTCAGGAGAAGCCCTCTTTCTGCCCCTGCTGAACTCACAGCTTAGTTGGGGCAAACAGAAGTCTCTAGGGGAAGGCCTAGGTGCAGGGGAGAAGGCAGGAGTGCCTAAGGAAGAAGACACCAAGTGTACTGAGGCCTACAGGGGAGCTGCACGTGGCTCCTTAGCAGGGCCAGGCCCAAGTGGCTGGAACAGAGTGGGTGAGTGAAGTAGCATGAGAGATAATGGTGGTGGCAGGGCAAGAAGGGTTGATAAATTATTGGAAGGGATTTGAATTTTTCTGCAAGGGCACGGGAGACTGTTGCACAGTTCAGTATGCAGAGGAAGTCCTCATCACAGTGGACACCATGCCCATGAAGGGAGAAACTGAGGCTGAAGGCCACCATTTCCCGCCACCACTACGGAAGGACGCAGTGCAAATCAGAGGCAGTTCTTGGGTTTCTGACTCTTGCTTCCTCTTGGACCTGGTGCCCGGTGGCTTCCCTGACCCTGAGTTCTGATAATTGACCATTCAGTGACTCAACACTGGCTGAAGACTCGCTGTGCTCCTGGCCATAATCCTGGGCTACATCTAGAAACAGACAGCTTCCTTGCCAGGCCGTGTGCAGCTTACCTTTCAGTAGAAGAGGTGGTCAGCAAGCAGGTAAATACGAAGTGAGATTTCAGGAGTGCTCTGAGGAAAGCACAGCAGGGTAAAGGGGAGAGTGCCCGGGTGAGTAGCGGAGAGGGGCGCGCAGCTCGCAGGGCTAGGAGCTAGGGGGGCATAGTTGAGGGGGACCTTTTAGATAATCAGGAAAAGCGCTCTTTTTCTACAAGATATTAAGTCACCTGAAGTAGTGCAAAACCTCTTGCAATACTGAGAACTGAATCCAGGCTCTTGGACGTGTTAGAAGTCCTCTGCTTCTTAGGTGCATCCCAGCCCTTCCTTTTTCAGTTTTAGCTACACTTTTTTTTTTTCCTCTGCTTCTGCTGCTTAGGGTGGATTCTGCTCTTACAGCCAAAAACTTCCAAGTATTGCATTATTTAAGGAGGTAAAACATATAAGCAGTTACCAAAGGGAAAATAGAAGTGCAAACAAATGTAATGTCAGGTAGTTAGTGTCCCTAAACACAAACACAGTTTAGTTCGCAGTGATGTTTACCATGTGCCTACAATGGTAATTGCGTTCCACCAGCATTTATTGAAACTATCTGATCTTCCCTTTAAGCTTGCCCTTGAGGGCAGAGACCCCTAGCTCCATCCTCTGTGAAGTGCCCGGCAACACTTTTGAGGGTGCAGTTAGGGTCTTGAGGAAAGGGGTTTGAAGAACACACGCAGTGCTCCGTGCACTCTACACGGAGGTATCACCAAGGCTCAGCGGATGTTTTTCTGATTTGGAAGGAAGACTGCTTCTGGGGCACAGGTGCAGTTCTGTAAACAATCCTGCTGGCCTTCAGGGCCCATGTTAAAGTCACACTGAGATACTAAACCACATTACTGACATCAACTCTCCTGATTTCAACTTTTGTTTTTCTCTTTTTGTGAGTTACGGAGCAGTCTTCTTGTCACCTGCAGAAAGTCTGCCTTGAAGGAAAGCAGGCCATCTGTTGTGATTCCAGCAGCTGCTGCTCACTGCATTGCAGTGCGCCGTGGTGGCACTGAAAAGCTGTGGTCATTAATGCCTGTTAATGATTGCTGGAAATACTGTGGCCTACAAGCCTTTGGGATGACAAGCCTAATAAATATGCATCAGGGGCATTTTCGGCAGCAAGCCTTCAGTCTCATTGAGGTTTTCTTTCCAGCTGTCCGTATAATGCTTCTTACCTTCCAACACTTAAATCTGCCTGCTTCCTGTTTTACTGCTCATGCAGAATCTCTCTTTAGTATAAGAAATCATTAATTGAGCTTTGTACTTCCATTTTGATTGGTACCAGCTTAACAGACTCCATCCACACCAAGCAGCTATTTGTTCAGCTTCTAGGCTGTTGGTATGAAGTAGATGTTTACTGTTACTAAGCGCTTCCAGGAACCTGAGAGGTCCTCCTCTCTTCTCCTACCTGGTTTTCCTGGGCTGTGCTTTCTGCCTTTCCGTTGCAGGACACACTAATCAGATCTGGAACAAGTGTTTGACTGATTACTGTCAGAAAAGTTTTCTCTGAGAAAGGACCATTGCCACAAAGAAATATGTTTTTACACCAGATCCTAGGAAATTATGCAGACTAGATTTTTATACTTCTCGGGATTTTTTTTTTACATATTCATACTATTTATACATGATAAACTTTAAGTTATTTGATACTGTCCAGTGAAAAAATTGTTACTGATAGGCTGTATTACTAAGGTGGAAGTTACCTGGCTTTCTCAGTTGGTTGTGCAGCTGGTTAGCGATCACACTGTACTCGGGTTTTCTTACCTTACCGTATATTCTATCAGCCCCACAGAGTTGCTTTTACCTTCCTGTGTGTGTGCTGGACTTACCCTTAATGTACAATTGGGGCTCCCCTCCTTTTGAGTTGGGCTGGTTCAGTGGTTACTGTGACAGGTCCCTGTGTTGCAAGTGATGCTGTGCTGCTTTTGGGTGTCGCCTTACCTTCATTTTTTTTTAACCTTTTGTGTTCATTTCCTGGGGCTTCCATTCCAAAACACCACAGACTTGAGCGGAGAGGCATTAATGACAGAAACTTTTTTCTCTCTGACTTCCAGAGGCCAGAAGTCCAAGTTCAAGGCATCAGCAGGCTGGTTTCTCTGCAGGCCTCTTACTTTGGTTCACTACCACTTTCTCACTGCGTCCTCATGTGGTCATCGCACCATGTGTGCACCACACCTGTGATTCCTTTTTCTTCTTATGTACTAGTCATATTGGGTTAGGGCTTCCCCATGACCTCATTTAGCTAGGTCCTGCAAGTGCAGTCACACTCTGACGTTTATCTGGGAGTTACTACTTAAACATAATGGATTTAATTGGGAGGGGCACAGATTGGGCCATAAAGTCCTTTTAGAGGGGAGCTGCCTTGTAGATAGATATCTGACTCCCATATGGTGTTTTTCTGCCAGCTGAGAGATTATAAAAGGGGGAAGGCTCATCATTCCCACCCTTTGGTATTCCAGCCACCCCAGTGGATGTGAAAGTGAAGCTGTCTTTATTCCTGTGGCTTGTCAGGCTCCCCTCCATACCACACAGAGTAGAAACAGCTCTCTCTTCCACCCTCTGCCCAAGGACCGTATCACGAGCAAGGAAATGACAGTTGTTTGAAGCCACTCCCTTTTCAGGAGGTTGTTCCGTAGCATTAGGTGACTCAGATACAATCCCATGTTTGTGTGTGGTTTAGCTGTCAGGTCTGACACTTTTCATGCAAACCAAATTCATTGACTTTTGTATTTTGTTTCATTTAGATTATCATTTTAATAGGCTTTTTTCAGCCTTTTGGATAAATTATTCCAAATGTTAAGTACTGTATGGTTTGAAAATCTTAGCTAATAAAAGCTAACTTTATTGTATGTAAGGCATCTGTGGTTTTCTTTGATTCATTAACCTCCTAGATCAATATTGTCTTGAAAGCTTGGGGGAGAGTAGGGGAGTTGAAGAATAGCCCAGCTAAGCCGAGAACCATAGATCTGGGAGACTTTCATATAAGCAGCTTTTACCCAGGCCAACTAAGTACACAGATTTTCAGGCTTTTAAAAGGGCTCTCAGCATGAAATAATAGAACTAGCAGAGATTTCAATAGGGAAAGTAATCTATACTAGCATCCTGCGTGTCTTGAGCATCGAGTGGACGGAAGAATGTTTTAACACCACAGTTCGGTGGTTAAATGATAGGAGGAAAAGCTCATTTATATCAGTTGTACTTGGCTGTGACGGCAGGCAGTGAGAATGTAGCACAGTTCCCGAATACTTAATGTGTCTCACATATACTGTGCAGAACAGGTCCGTGCCAAACCCAAAGCAGGCGGAGATGACAGGGTTCTCCTGCAGGGGATCTCGGGGTGGGTCAGAGTATTCTCTGCAGTGAGGTGGGCACTGCTGCTGCACTGTGCACAGCATCCAGGCTGAGGGATCTGCAAGCAATGATTTGCCATGGGAAGAAAAGACTACTGTGACTAGTTGAGAAGAGCGTGACTTCTAAAGCTTCCCCAGATTGTCTTGGAAAATTTGAAGATTCTCCACCTTTTATCCCCTCTAACAGGGTCAGCTCTGTAGCCCAAGCTGCTACTGAACTCATTGTGTGGCCCAGGTTAGCCTGGGACTCACAGTGATCTTCCTGCCTCAAGCTTCTGAGTACTCTGATTACAGGTGTGTGTCACCAAGCACAGTTTATGTGTGTCAAGGAATCGAACTAAGGGCCTTGTGCTTGTTAGGCAAGTGCTTTAACTGCTGTGCCATTCTTCCAGCCCCCCTGTTCTCCACTTTTAATCAGAACGACTGACAAATGGAAAAGCCAAACTTCTGCCTTTAGAATTGGTCAACTAACTTTAAATTTCAAAGTGATATGTTTTGGAAGTTTGTAGCTTTTATTATTTTGTATTGTTTGATGGTTTGAACTACAAGAAGACTTTAGGGACTATAGATAAAATTTCATGTGTCCTGCATGTGTATGTTTAATTAAAAGAGGAATGCATGATGCATACAGAAATTGAGCATTGTCTGTACGTGCACACTAAACATTAACTACTCAGTTTGTGGTGGGCGATAATATATTTTGGCTTTTTGGTGATGATGTTTTCAATTAGAGGACCAATGTGGGGAAGAGTTTCTAACTCAGACATGATATATATGTGCACAAAATACTAAAGGTCAATGTGAACATTTCTGACCCCCCTGTACGCCCTCTTCCCCACTTACTCCCACTACCCTCCACTGCATTTAGTTCTGCGAAATGACTATATTTGAAGTTTCTCATATTAGAGAAACCATTCGATATTTAACCTTCTGTGTCTGACTCACTTTACTGAGCATGATAATATCAAGTTGGGTCCATTTACCTACAAAAGCCTCAAAATTATCTGTCTTTACAGACAAGTAGTACTTCGTTGTGTACGTATACCAGTTTATGTATTCATTGGTCTGTTGATGCATTAAAGAAATGCAAATCAAAACGTCACTAAGGTATTATCTCACCTCTGAGAGAATGGCATTTTTCAAGAACTCAAAAGCAATCGCTACTGGTGTTTTAAACATACCAGTGTGCCCTGCAACTGAATTATTGTCTTATGATTGTCTGTTCATGTACTACGCTTTACGTAAAGAAAGACAGTGCAAGTCACTTTTCCCCTCTGATGAGAGAGACAAGACACAAATCTTCATCACGTTAATAATTCATATTGTGGCCCCTTCTTGCCTTACTCTGGCTGTCAGAGCTCGTGTTTTGCGTTTCTAGTGGGAAATCTTTTCTGGGATGTTACAACATACAGACTGTGTGTGGTGTTATAAATAGAGCTGTGCCTGGACTGCTCCATTGTGGTGGGCTCAGCAGAGGGCTTTCACTCTCTGGGTTTTCCTTCAGGAGGCAGGCAGGGCTTTGGGCCTTCACTGTGGGTAAGAGGCGCAGTGGAGGGCCCAAGTGCCTGCTGTTTGCCAGATGCACCATTATAGAAGGCAGTGTCACTGCTGGACAGTGAGGAGGTGGAAAGCCCAGGGCACTGGGTAAGATGGATGAGGATGCACAGTCAGTAAGGGATTTTGACCTGAGGAACTTGAATCTGGGTCTCAAATTCTAAAGCTTTTGCATATCTGCTTCTCAAAGCCTGTATAGATATCTTATTCTTATATGTTAAGTTTTAACTTTAGATAAATAGAGCAGAGGGATGTAAATCTGTGGGTCTGGCATTAGGTTCTAAAGTTGTGACTGTCAGTAGGAAAGCCGGATGCCCCCCTGCTGACCAGGCTGGGGTGGGTAGATGACCAGGTGGCAGGCCTCTTAGGCCCTGATGGAGAGCCCTCCCAGGCATGGCTCTGCAGGTCAAGTCTCTCTTTGCATTCCTCCCCTGGAGCCCAAGGAGAGGGTCAGGGAGGTCTGACTGCGGTTTCCTGCTCCCTCCACTTCAGATCCACGTCCCTGCAGCAGAACTCCCTCCTTTGTGGGTAGAGCCTTTTGTACCCTTTGAACTCAGTCTGTGCGGATCTTTGATCCAGTTGGTCTTTTTATCCCCGTGAACACATTATCACATTAGTTGCTGGTAAGTCATACCCTCTTGGATTTTCTTGTGAAATTATTTCATCTCAGTTTCTTGTAAGATAACTTAGTTTTAAGTTACAAATAATGGATTCTTACAACTTTCAGATGTTAACACTAATCATTTAGCTTTTCTTCAGTGAAAAATTTATAAATGGAATTTTTAAGGCAGATCATTTGTATTCAGATAATACGATATTAGTTTAAAATGTTCTGTATGGGGCTGGAGAATAGCTCAATGGTTAAAGCCCTTGCCTAGTACGTTCAAGGGCCTGAGTGGCATGGCATGAGCTGAGTGTGGTGACACATGCCTGTAGTCCCAGCGCTAGGGAGGCTGAGGCAGAGAAGCCCTGCTTGATCCAGCGGAATTGGAGTCATTTAATAGGAGCGCCCTGACAGGAGGCAGAGCTGCACTCCCCACTCACCTCATGCGGCCTGCTCCTCTCCCTTTGGCCAGGCCGTTCCAAGGCCACTGACGCCAGTGTTGAGGAACCTGGCTTAGAGGAAGGAAGGTTTTCAGGGCAGTAAACTCTGTAATGCATTGTCTAGGCAAGCCTGTGATAATTAGGTCCTGCTCATTGCATCTTCTCTCCCCTTGCTACAGTGACAGGTCCACGGAACGCTGTTCCCCTTTTCTCCAATGTCTTTGCTTCTTCATACTGAGTTTCCGTCTTAATGGTACAAGTGCCTCTGCCACGGTGCCATATCCTGCTCACTTTTAAGGTTGCAGGTAACTTAGGTATTACCTCCAACATGATGCCCTTTTGAACAGCTCCTTTTTTTTCACAGTCCAGGAGCAAGGGTTTCCAGTAAGCTTCTGTATCTTATAAATTTCCCTTCCATATTGTCTTATAAATGTCCCCTTCATATTGGGCAAGGAATAGGACATTTTCACTGCACTGTGTCCTAAGACTTGTAATGGTACCTTACAGCAGATGAATGAGCAGAGGAGTCAGAGAAGAAACACTCCTTTTTCTGTAGGTAGCATTCTACTGTGGATAGCCTCTTCCCCTTCTCTTTGCCTTCGCTCTGTTTTTAAAAATGTATTATTTACTCTAAAGTATGTGTATAGTTTACAATAAGCTTCCTAAAAGATTCTCCTGTTTGTCTCTGCCAAGGTAAGGTAGATTGTGCAGTTCTTCAGTGCATGTAGTGAGTGTTCACCAGTTGACTGAGCCTGAGGCAAAATGGACTGAATTGAAAAATTTCTTTGTGCACTTTAAAAAGAGAAAGGGTTAAAATGGCTGAGTACAGGGAAGTGACCCGAAGCTGTCAGTAATTTTAGCTTTTGGCCTTAAATGATCTTTCTTCATGTGTAGTATTAAAAATCTCCTTAGAGAAATCCACAAACCCAGCATATTTTGTCAGTGATAAATCTTTATTTTTACTCAAAATTAGTTGTTCTCACAGATGAATATTTTTTCCATTATTTTTTCCTGATACTTATCACAGCTGGCTTTTGCATTAGTATGCTGGCTGGGTTATTTGAGTGTGTCTTCACTCTTCCACCCTTTTCCTTTGATTCCTAAGAACTTTATGTTGTCATGCATATGTGTACTGCTCAGGCAATTTTAACATTTTCTTTTTCATGTCCCTACAGCATACTTGTATTTGTTGACTCTTCTCCCGTCCTCCACCGCCATCGTACTGTGTTGAGTGCAGCTTGTTTTATAGTTGAAGCAAAGCAGCTGGGTTAATGTGAAGACCGACTTCAGTTTATTTTTCGCTCTCTTTCCTTTGTGTCCTGACCCATTATCGTGATGAACCAGAGATCTTGCCTTAAACTTACTTCTTTTTACTAGAGAAAGTTTTGTGTTGTAGGGGACTGTAAACCATCTTCTCTGTTTTTCTTTTATCCTGCGTCCCCCACCCCCAAGTGTCCTACCAAGCCTCCAGTTTGTGGGCTTTTCAGATGAATATTCATATTTTTTATCTGCTCTTGCTCCAGTTTTTATAGGGACCATAATAGATGAAGTGTTTACAATTCAGATTGTTCATGGGATTATAAGAAATAAAAAGGGAAATGGGATGATATTGAAGAAATTGTGAATGCATTGGAGAGCAGGAGGAAAACAGTGACGTAGATCAATGTGGATTGAGGCCCTTGTTTTTGTGGTGTCTTTATGACCTCAAAGTGAGCTGTATTCTAAGTGCCAAACAGGTACGCAAATGCAAATCTGTGAGCATGTGCACTGCCTTGTGACTTGGTATCAAGTAGAAGGGAAATGGCTTGTTGTTCAGCGTGTGTGCATGTCATTGGGAAAAAGCTGCCGTCCAAATGATTGGTGAACTGTGGTTTTGTAAAGTGGCTTAATGAATTTCTGCATTTAGTTTTGATTGGATTATAATACGAGACTTATGGTGAGTATCTGGTCAAATTATTTTTCTCTTACAGATTTTTTTTTCTGGTGTATGATGGGCACATGTTCTCAATAAAAAATGTTCTAGAAATTGCAAGTGTTTTCTAGAATGAGAAATAATGCTCCAGGGCTGATAACCTGGAGATTTTGGGGTAGAATGTAGGTAGTTGATTAATTTATTACTGGAGCTCTCTCTAAGGTGAATTTTCTTTTGAGAGTTGATATTTTTGGCTTTCTGTTGTAAATGTATTAGCTAAATATGATGACATATTAAATTAAATTGCATATAGGTCTTTTTGATAGTATATTTCAAAATCTGGACTACTGATTTCCTCTGCACTGAAAATAACTGGATTTAATCTAAAGACAAGGGCCAATAGTGTGATATGCTGAACATTAGCTCACTAAGAGACTGAACTGAGCAGTCTCTAACCTCAGGATTCCCCAGTGAAGACCTCAGTTAACCAGCATGCAGTAGGCCTGGCATGCCTACGGACAATGGAGGTTTTATATCAGTTGAGGATTTAGCAGAAATCTCTATAGGATATTTTGTTTTTACATTGCAGCAGATGATTTCACTTTTTTCAGACACAGAATTTGAAGTCTACTTGAACCTTTCTTTGATAAGTGAGTCTGGCTTTGTGGATCTTTCTGCACATTATCAACCATTGAAGGCTAGGACCTAAATATTCTCTGAAAATTCCTTTCAAACATTCTATTACTGTAAAATTTAAACAGTAAAAGTCAAATGTTAGCAGCCACATGGCCTCTGTAAGGGAAGATCATAGGGAAGGCATTTTTCCTGGCAGTTCACTCACATTCCGCAAGGTGGATTTTTTTTTTTTTCCTTTTTTTAGTGCCTCCAAGGGTGGTGGAGAGACGAAGTCCACTGTGTCTTTGGTTATGCCCAGTCTCTGGATATAGATAGTGTGGCAACAAAATAAACGTGTGCTTGGTTCATCCATGGAACATGTAATTTGGAAGCATCATTATTAAGTACCAGATTATATTTTTAACCTTTTAGGCTGGCAGTTTCTTGTAATGCACTGGGATGTTGAAAATGAGATTAAACGGTTTCAAACAGCAGGAACTGGAGTCCAAAAGGCAGGCTAAAGATGCCCTATGTATTCTGTTATTCTCCAGAGCTATTCTGTTTATTGTTTTTTGTTTAAAAATGAATAAAAATATAATTGACTATTACAGCCTCCTGACCTTGGTAATTACTACATCTATGTAATTTATTAGTGTGACTTATGGAGTGTCAAGGGTTTTAATTGATGCGTACAGCATACATGTATGGATACTTTCTGCCAGTGGTATCGCTCTGAAGTTGAATATGTATCTTTTTTCCTCTCTTTCTCTCCTTACCCCTTCCTCTTCCTCTTTCCTTTCCTCTTTCTTCTCTCTAGGTTTGAATTCTGGCATTCTTTTCTGAGTAGACTGAACAGATTTGCCTTTTGCAACTTCTAGAATTCTTTGTAGAGAAAACCCCACAGTAGAGAATTAGGCTATTTTTCAATTCCCCTTTGAAAAAAATCACTTCTCATGTCCTTGCCTTCTGGTGGAGGTGGCTCTTTTATGCCTTCTGCTCTCTGTTCCTACACTGGAAAGGCTCATTTGGTTATTAGCATAACAGTAAATCTTACCCGCCTGGCAGAAACTTATTTTCATTTACTTTTTACACCAAAGGTGATAGTGTCAGGTTTACAGTGAGTGAAAAACAAAGTTTATAGTAGCTTTCAGAGAGTGTTTTGTATCTTATCACTAGCATCGGAATCCCACAGTAACTTTTATTCCATAAAAGGACTATTGAATGTACATAGAAAGACAGTTGTCTCATGTGAAATTTGAGATGTTTCTTTCTTAGATGTTTTGAACAAAGAACAGAGGAAAAGAGAACTTTTTGGAGCACATAACATGTAATTGCTCCATGTCTGGATTAAAGCGGAGGAAAAGCGAGAAAGCCAGAGCTACGTGGAGCTTAGTGGTTCCTTAGAGTCGGTACCATTGCCGGGAGGGCAGGCTCTTCTCTAGGTCCCTGGTTAGGTATCCCGACACTAGTTTTTCGTCACCTCTAGAATGTGACTCATCTGGATGTCTCAGATTTGATTCTTCTGCTGGAGATTAGGGTCATAAATATACAAAAGAATAGTGTAGACAAGGTGGTTTTTGGAATGTTTTCCTCCTATTGATGGTATTTAACAGTAAATTCATTACTAGAAAGTGATCACATACGTTCAAGTGTAGATTCTGATTTTATCATGTAAGTTTGAAAAGCAAGATTATATGTGAGGCTGATTGTTTGAATTTAAGCTTAAACTTTTCTAAGTTTACCTAAGTGATTGATGTACTTTAAGCAGTTGAAATGTACTGGTCTTTGCAGAGGACTTCAGAAACCGTTAGGGTGCTTTCTGGCTCATTTTCACGGATAGGTTGCTCCATCTGGATATTTTGATTTGAAATGGATGCAGGTATACCTGCTCTGAGTTTCTTGCTGACATCAGTTCTTTACTGTAACCTTAAGGAGCACAGTGTGTGTTCTCTGGGGGCAGCCTGGGGGTCCTGTGCGGCAGACATTCCTTGGAGGGGGCTGTGTCATGCATTTTTGGAAGCGCAGAGATGTGATTCTGCCAGGCCGTCTTCTCTGCCAGCTCACCACTGACACCTGTGGCTGCTCCGTGCTTGCTAGAGCATTACAAGTGCTTAGAATATTGTTTCTCCAAGGACTCGCTGTTTTTTGTAGAAAGTAATTATTTCCATGAGGAGGAAGAAGTAACTTCAGGAATATTCTCTGAAAATTGTACGTGTATTTAGCAAAAAGTGCTGAATCTCAAAGCAGTGGCTTTTGTATGACCTTTGACACTAGGGATCATACATTTGGAGTTGTCGTACTGTGGGATCAGAAAAGACATTTTTCAGGATTTGAGCAGTTTCTTCAGATCTCCTGCAATTTTTTTTTTTAACTAAAATGACAAGTGGTTTAAGGTTCTTCTTGTCTTTCAAAACTTGAAAGTTATTCTTCACTTATTCTCTGTAATGTCTATCTCTGCAGGAAAGACCATGGATTGGCAGGTGCCAAACAGGAATATTGAATAATGAAGGATTTGCTCATTTGAATTTATGAAGCTCTGACTTTGAAACTTTGCAAAATGCCCTTTTTGGCACACTTGTTAAAAGTCAAGTTTTAGTATTGGAGGTACGTGAGTAATGATGGAATATTAACATTTTAAATACTTGATCCGGCACAAAGCTCATCTTCCCATTTATTCTGTTTTCTCTCAGTGAATGATAGGTGGCATAACTACAAGAGCACATTGTTGCCAGTCTGTTGTCATTCTCCTAATGTCTGTTCATTCAACTTCTTTGAATCCTTGATAGCCTGATTATAGAAGTTCTTTGTTCGTGCGGAAAGAGTTACGTCTCCTGTGTTGCTGTGTGTGTTTCCTCAGGTGCCTTTTCCCAGCCTGGCTTTTCCTTCTTCCCTGCTGACAAGGTTGATGGCCTTGTGGGGAGGCAGGGAGAAGGGGGGGTGTTAATGTGTGATGCAAGCTGGTCCAGCTGATAGAGAGCTGAAGGGATTTCCAGAATGCAGGTGGCACATCATGGAGGCAGCTGGGTGAAGGTGGTGTCCGTGGATGAGCCTCAGAATGCTTCGTTATCTGACCCATTGCTTTGCCTCTGGACACCTGCTAGGGTGATGGGACATGACATATGCCGGTGTTCTCTGTGGTCTGGTGCTGCCCAGGGTGCGGAAAGGAAGAGGAGGATGGAAACGAAACATGGGCCAAGGCAGGAGGAAAGGGGAGACGATGTGATGAGATGAGAGATTGGGGGGCTGCTGATTATAGAGTGGGTTTTAAAAATATTTGTGTTTTATTTGCATCTAGTAGTTTCACTAATTATCTTAGCCTAATTATGAAACTAGGTGAGAATTGATTGTGATGTATTTTGCGCATAGTTGCTTGCTTATTTTCTAAACAGACTACCCTATAGTTTCTTGCCTAGAACCATTAAAGTTGTTCCTTTTTAATGAACTTCTATTGACTGTTTAAAGTTCATTTTGTATCGAATTGACTTTTTTGTTTGCCTGTTTGTTGTTCTTTTATCGTTGTTTACTTTTTCTTCTGTGGGCACATTTTTATGTTGTTCTGTTTCTTAAATCTCAGTTCACGTTTGACTCAAGCACCTGAGCACCTTTTTCTTTTTATGTTGACTGCCTTTTGTGCATCGGCTTGTTTCCCTCCCCCTTTGTTTTTATTCTTTCATGTTACAGATCTTTTACAGTTAATTTTCTAAAAATATGATCTTGGTAACCAGTGAGACTCCACTAGCGCAGCTGAGAAGCAAGCCCTTGTCCGCAGTCCTGACTGCAGCCATTGCACATTCCCAGGCAGCAGGCCTTCTGTTGGGTGCAGCCTGCCTCCTATCTTCGAAAAGGATGGTGCAAACCAACATCTTTACTACGAGCAAGAGGTGGGGCTTGGGAGTATGGCGTTTCATCCATGTTGAAATTGGCCTTTGTCAGAAATGAATAATTGTGTATGGAGCTGTGTTTCTTTACGTGTGTAAAGAAATGAACGTGCCCTCTGTTGAGGATGGCTGAATCCCGTGTCATGCCCTGTACATGATAATTCAGAGCTGAATGCCTCCTTGAAGTGTTCTTGAATCTGAGAGTTATGATTTTACAGAAACAATCACATCCTTAACCATGCATGACTTTATGATTTATAAAGAATCGAGATCTACTATCCCTGAAACAAACTCCTCCCCCAGTCATGGTTGGTGGTTTACAGTGAGTTAAGCTGTAATAGTGATCACTTTAAGTGAAACTCATTTGAAGACATGTTTATTAGGTGCAAATTCACCTAATTTTTCAGAAGCAATTTAAACAACAGTAAATACCAGAATAATATATCTTTACATTTTATTTTGCCTTTATGATGAGAGGTAGGAATAGGGTATTAACTTTAAATAAACTTTTGCATATGACTCTAGCTTCAAAAAGAAGTTACTTTTCAGAGTTTACTAGTCAAGGCCATTACGTTAACATTATGCGCACATGTAGCACGGCCCCCCATAGAATTATTGAATGCCAGATATTAGCAGGGAAAGACATTGTTGATGGTTTAAAATTCATTTCAGTTTTTAACTTTATGCCAAGAACCTGATAGTGATTTCACTTTGAAATTCTCTTTTAAACCCAGGGTAGGGGAAAAAAAATGATGATACCAAAACTAGCCCTGATGAGGTCAAATGAGTGGTGGGCGTTGACTTGCTATCAGGGGAGCATCCCAGTTCATCCAAAGGTACAGAAGGGGACAGCCAAGAGAATGGACAGGTGGGTGGAGCTGGCAGCTTCGCTGGCAGGAGCATGTGGAGGCTGGCACAGCTGCTGAGTGTTGGTTTCTATCCTCTTTTGCTTGCCACTCTATTGTTTAATTGTCCTGCAAACCAAAGAACGTGAATTCCGTGCTACTGTGTGAACTGGAGATATGACTGGCTGTGTTGGTGCTCCAGAGGTTGGAGGTGAGGCTCAGACTAACATAGTACTGAAGCTTTTCTAGTAAGTCTGGGCTTCCTGTGGACGTATATAACTTGTTTTAATTGGTTTGAGCCAGAGTAATTGTTTGATTCCTACTGATGGTGCTTAACGTTCTCCAGTGGTCATCCTGTCTCTTCTTTGTGAGGGTTGAGGAAGACTAGGTGTAGGAAGAGAGGTTGTCAGAGGATTCCTGTGTGTTCCAGGAGTGGACAGGGGTCTGGTGAGGTGGGACTGGATGATGTGCAATTGATGGGGAGGCACATTTGGATTTGCTCCTTTGTTGCTACCATCCCGCTGAGGTGAATTTGCCTCATAATTTCTAGAAGCTGATTTGTTTCACAGACCATATTCCTAGATTGGAAGTATCTCATAAAAGGAAAATGCTTTTGCAGTATTGTGTGAAGGTGCTGGCAAAGCTTGAACAAGTTCATGCTTTATTACTTGGGACCACGTGGTACAGTATCAACATGGTTCTGCCCTTTTCCAGTTCCAGAGAGCTCTTTCATGGATACTGACTTCTGATTTACTGTACCTTGAACTCACCATCCCTTCTGAGTGGCCTTTGAAGTAAGAGGTAGCTGTGGGCTCATGAGCAGAGCTTTAGATATTGACACTATTCTGTGTTTTACTTTTAAAATTTTTTGTCATCCTTTAATCAGGACCTTTTGTTGAACAAATAGTCAATGGGTATATTATTTAAAAATCGGGGGGCAGAATTGCCACGTATTTCATTGAATTCTGCCATCTCTGACATGATCTTGGTGTCACGTGTTGCACTGTCTGAACATGAGGCCTTTGGTGACACAGCACCTGGTACCATTAATTATCCTCAAAAGACTCACAGTTGATACATTTCAGAAAGTTGATGGTTTAAATTGTGGCAGCCATAGTTTTCTCAGCTATCTCTGAGCTTCTTTTTAAACTTTAGACACTTTAGGAGTATACTTCATCTGGAGCCATTTCTTTCCAAATGTGAAAATGAACTTGTTCTCTATTCTGTTATGTCCACGAGTGCCATTATTAGAAAAAAAGGATGACGAAAGGAAATCTCAGAAGTTGCTAGAATCTAAAGATACAGTAATGGCAAATTGAGGTACCTCCTAATTTCTTTTTACAGATCATTACCTTTTATAAGCTTTAACATGTTCATTGTTGAAGATGTGGAAAATACAAAATGTGCAAAAGGATCATAAGTCACTTAGAGCCCCAGGTCTCAGAGAAGGTTGCTGTGGTAGAGACAGTGTTTCCCTGGCCACAGTGAGTCTTTCTGCTCCTTTGCCCTGCTGTCCTACAACAGCGGGTTGGCCCTTTAGAGAGAATGAGTTCAGTCAAGGCACATGCCTGTGTAAGCTGGCCTTGGGGGTGTGGCATGTGCTGTGTTCTTTTCCCTGCCTCTGTGTATCATAGCTTCCTGTGTGCTTTATAGACCACAGCATAGCCTGTACAATCATACTTTGGAACTCAATTTCTTTTAAATTCATCAAACTTGGCATTGACACATAAATTTCCTCCTAGAACTTGCTGGTATCAGTAGCCTCATGACCCACTGCCCTTTCCAGCTAGAACATTCTGTTTGATATATGTCATTTTGGGCACTCCTCGAACCAGTTAACAACTAGCACCGATGTACCACTGTATGTTATATTTGCTTACTTTGTTTTTGTCTTTTTCTTCCTCAAGAGCGTAAGCCCCGTGAATTTGGGGACTGTGTCCCAGTGGTATCCTTGGTGAGACAGAACTTTGAATGTTGTCGAGGCTTTTCAGTTTATTGAACAATGAATGAGCAGATGACCCTTGAGAGTCCTTGTCTTTGTGTGCACATGTACACATAGTTATTTGCACATCTGTCCTCTATGAAACTGGGTTCCCGTACCTCCTTCCCCTGTCAGTACAATTTCAGTACAATTTCTTCTCATTTTAAGAGAAGATTATAGCATACTTTTAAAAGAAAGCTCAAAGATTTCTACTTAAAATATTTATGTTTAATAAAAAGTAAGACATATACTCTTCCTATTTTAAATGAAGATCTGACTACTGCAATGTTTTTAGACTTTTAAGAATTATAAGGCCATATTTAGGTCTTTTTTAAATAGCAGCTCTTTTTTTAAACTTTGAAATGTTTTCAATCTTACAGTTGTAAAAATAGTCTAGAGAATTCATGAATGCCCTTTCCCCTGCTTCCTTTGACAACTAGCTTTCATAACAAGGGCACAACTAGCAGAGTAGGGAATTAACATCATTACCACACCAGAAAGAAACTAAACTGCAGCCCTTCCATGAATATTGCTAGTTTTCTTTCATTGTCTTTATTTTGTTGTGCAGTCCAGTGCAGGATGTCACACTGCATTAGGTGACACATCTCCTTAGTTTTCTCCTGCCTCTGACAATTCCTCGATACCATAGCTGTTTTTTTGAGCATTGGTCAATTATTTTGCAGGCAGTCTCTCCATTGGAGTTGGTCTAATGCATTTTCATTATCAGACTGAGGCTATACAGTTGTCTCAGTGAGGCCACAGAGGTAGTACGTTAGTGTATCACATTAGGAGTGCACACTGATGAAATAGCTTACTTTGACCACTTGTCTGTGTAACTTTTTCTTTGTAAAGTTGCTTTTTTTCTTTTGTAGTAGATAAGTATCTCAGACACTCCAAAACTAATTTTCATCTTTCTGTTTAAGCTGTCTTCCACTGATCTTAGTACCCATCAGTGAAGCTTGCCTTTAAAAGTTATCGATTACTGTAGTGTTTGCATGATGGTGGTTTTGTGTTTTTATCCTTTTACATTTATTGATTTGACTTCTTCTATAAGGAAGAGCTGTTCCTTCTCCATTTATGTATTCTTGGTTTTTATCAAAATGGAGTTATGAATATTTATTCCAATGAGTTATAATACACAAGAGTTTGGTGTTGCTCAGATTGCTCCAGGTTGGTCATTCCTGTTCGTTGGCTTTGGTGTTCTGATATGCTCCATCCTTATCAAGCACCTTCTCTGTTTTTGGTACCATGAGATACTTCACGCACTGTTTTCCCTATCTCATTCCAGAAAAGAACCATTTTTTCAGAGGAGCCCCAGTCAGTTATTATTATTGGAGGCTAACATTTAGAGACCAAGATCTGGATGCTAAGAGAGTTTTCATTCGTGGGTTATCCTTGCTTCTCAAAGTCCTCTTAGTAGACAGAGCTAAGAAATTGTATATAAGGATATGAACCTGTGCTGTGTACTCATTATGTTTATTCTATACCTGTGTCTGTCCATCCATCTATCTCTGTACATACAAACTAATGTTTATACTGATGGTGTACTTCTAATTCCAGTCTAACATCGTAAGAGTCATTCTAGCCTTCTACCTTCCCTTACTTAGAAAATGAGAAACCTGGTGTTCATTACTGTAGTGTGTTTATTTATATTTTCAATTCTTTTGTAGTATTGAACAGAACTCATGGGAGATAGATTTATTGCTAGGTATTGGCTTATGCTGTTTTGTAGAGGCTGGTTAGGCAGGTCTCCAGTAGGTAGAGCAAGTTGTGTGGAGGATGGGTTGAAACCCCTGGGTATGACCTGCCGCTGCTGTCTACAGGTACAATTTGTACTTCAGAGTTCTCTCAGCTCTGCTCATAAGGCTTTTCAACATTCTATATCAGGACCTGTGTTTGCCAGTTGTCTGGTACTATAACAAATACCTGAGATATAAACTTAGAAAATGTTGTTTTTTGGCTCACAGTTTTAAAACTCTCTGGCCTTACTGCTTCAAGCAAAGCCAGTACATCAAGATTGGAGGGTGTCATCAACCAAACTAGCACTTCATGGCTCAGAAGTGAAAGAGACAGAGGCTGTGGTCCTACTGTTCCCTTCAAGGCCCCATCTCCACTGACCCAAAGACTACCCACTAGGCTTCATCCCTTAAAGTTGCAACATCTTGTGACAGTGCCATGAGGGAGACAAATTCTTTGACATGTGGACCTCTAGGGGACATTTGTGACCTGAACTACACAGGTCTTGAGAGATTTTCTATGGTAAGCTCTTTTACAAAAGTTATCTGGCTATATGCTTGAATCACATCTATAAAATATCTTTATAGAATTACTTAGGTTAATATTTGATTGAGACTAGGGGTGAGAGTATGGCCAAATTGACACATAACATTGACCAGTTTATGCTGAATATAGTTAGGAGATCATTAATATTTATGGGCATGATTGTAGTATTTATAGACAGGACGAATTTAAAATAGAGGTTGACAGCATCTCTAATTGTCCTCTTTATTTATAATTCTGTTTATTGTTCTTTTTCATTGGTTTCTGTCCCCATTGCCTTGTAGCTCCAGCACTTAGTAAAGTGCCTGGTACCGTGATTAGCTATTGAGTGGATACAATGAACAAGGCCATCCAACCTAATATCTTGTTATTACTGACTCTTCCTTTCGCCAGTGTTTTCTTTAAGAAAGAAGAAGGAAGTTGAGGGCTCAAATCAGAAAGCGAGTAGGGAGAGAGAAAGAGAGACCAAAAAAGAGTGTTAGGTTAAGTCTTGGATTCCAAGGAAATACTTCATGAATTTTCTTTACTTTGTTTAATATTGAAATAGTCTATAGTTTGCTTTTTGTCCCTTCCCTATTCCTTCACTCCACTCCTGTAAATTATGTTAAATTAATTTTAAAAAATATCTCCCCATAGTTTAAACTAAAGCTTCAAAATAGGTTAGCCGAGGGCAGAATCAGATAGTAGCAGTTTCTGGTTTTTTATTGTTTTGGAGTAGCAGTGTAATGCAAATTGTCTTTTATTCAGACGTTTTATAAAGATTTCTTCTATGACATATGGCTGGGCTATAGAGAAAAAAAAGATATGGGCTTTGCTACTGAAAGGGTTTAATAGTCTAGTTGTTTGAATTTGAGTAATATATGGTTCTGTAGTAAAGGGGGAAATTATGCGAAACCTCTAGTGTTAGACTTTAATGTTACTCAGGTATGTAGGAATTTGTAACTAGAAATGAACATCTCATGTTTATATCTTTTGCAACTATAAACAAGTCAGTCTGTAATGAAATATAATACTACAAATCCATTGAAATTTAAATTTACCATATTGATTTAGTGACAGATGATACTGTTTTAATAAAGCAAAAGCGTTATTTGCAATTCAAAATACTGCATTGCCTCATACAGGCCAGGATGTGGAGTTTGGCCAGTGTCTGCTGTATAGGATGGCTTCAGCTTCCCGTCAGAGGTCTATCGGGAAACTCCTGAAGTCTTGGTTTTTGTAGGGAGCTGTATGATTTCATGTGTCATCTGTCGGTCCGCCTCACTTGGTTTCTTGTTCATGCCAGAAAATGAACATGGTAGGTTTGTTTCATCGTGGATACTCAAAATGTAGTGCCATTGGGAACACTGCCAAAGAAGAGTAAAAATGCTTCGTGACACATTGTGGGCCCTCATCACATCCACGGATCTCCCTTGGGGAAGCATTTGTTCAGTAAAGAGAGGTGCAGGCATACTGCGCTCTGTGCTGAACTGGGTCTGTGACCTGACAGGTTGTGGTAGGTGAGGGTAGTAGTTTTTAAGGTTGAAACTGGAAGGATGAGGAGTTAAGTAGGTGGGAGGGCAGTTCATTCAAAGCTGAAAGCGTGTATGAGGTCACAGGCCTAGAGGCTTACAGTCCAAAAAAAGAACATTTGATGTTAAGAGCAGCATTGTAACACAGTTTTCTTTAACGAATTTTTGTATGTTTACATGATGAGGGCTGCTTTTATTTGTGTTATAAAATTAAAGTCTTTATTTTTTGCTTTTGTAGTTTTTCCACCTTTACTGAGTTACATGTGTGCCCTACAATTTATCCTCCATACAGTTTGGTAGTTTAGTGAACTAGTCTACTCATGTATAAACTCATTGCGAAGTCCGGTCGTGAGACACTTGCAGCGCCACTGTACTCCCAGATCCTGCTAGTTTATAGTTTATTGCTACTCCCAGTCTAGCTCTAGACAGTCAGTGGTTCTCTTTGTCCTTATAATTTTGCCTTTTTAAAGAAATCTTACATGCATACATTATGTAATATTTAGCCTTTTGTGTCTTTCTGCTTTCATTTATCAATGTTTTCAGAGTTTGTTCATTTCTTAGCATATGTTCTTTATTCTTTGTTATGACTAAATGATATTCTGATGTATGGATATGCCACATTTGATTTATTCAGTGACCAGTTTTTCGGCACCTGGACTTTTTTTTTCTGTTTTTGGCTTTTATGAATAATACTGTGTAGACATTTGCTGATGAGTCACTGACGTGTCTAATTTTTCCTTGGTATAGATGCTAACTAGTGAGTTTGCTTGGTCTTATGGTAAGTATATGTGTACCTTTTTAAGAAACTACCAAGCTGTTTTCCAGATAAGCTATTTTTTTTTTTTTTTATTGTATGTATGGTCTTATTTGCAGCAAGCCGCGGTGGTGTTGCTTAAGTCAGAGTGCACAGAGGCACGTTGTGTATGGGGTACTAGGCGAAGATGTGAAAATCACAGTGGTGGGATGAGCAGGCTCCTTGTGAGCTAGATGGTCTGAGTTCTTACCAGCACTGAATTGTGTGGAGTGGCATTCCGAGGACATTGCTTTCTTTGTTTTGAAGTTTAATGTTAATAATAATTCATTTCTCCACATGAACTCTGGTTTTATATGAACTATTTATCAGTCACTGGAGTCTGAAAAAAACCTTTGTAGTGGTCCTCAACTTCACTGGAACAAGGCCCTCTGTAACTAACTGTCTTGTGGTAGAATTTTCTGACCCTATTTTTTTAGAAAGTTAGGGGAAAGCCTTCCGTGTGTGGGAGGAAGAGTGACTACTTTGAAGCATGTGGTCCAGGTGCGTCGAAAGGGAGAGTAGTTAAAATCTTTTTGGTTGTTGTTTTATGACCCGTGTGTTGTTTAGACCACAGTATCATTAGTGTGACAGATGACCTTTGAATCAGAGTTGGTAGAAGACTGACCGTTTCATGTGTGGCTGGCTCAGGCACAGTCAGGTCCTGTTTGGGGCTGTAGTTGGGTTCCATGGGAAGAGAGCACAGATCTCTCTGTGCCCTGAGGTCACAGTGTGAAGTTGAGCACCGGGATCCTTCCCTGTCCCCTTCAGCTGTCAGCACGGTTGGCACTGGAGGCTGCAGCAGGCAGAACCTGCGGGTCAGTCAGCCTGGTCCTTCCCCCACCTCCTGTGCTGTGTCTGTCACCGAGCTTCATTTGCTGCCTTGCAGTCTGACATGCTTCCATCCTGCCATTGGCTGTAGCCTCTGAATTCCTTTCGTCTATTCTCCATCCCATTCATCTTTTATTATTGCTGGGGAGAACTATCAATGGTAACATTGTTAGCCATGCCTCCTAGTCTTCCATTCCCCTGGTAATCTATGGTCTCATGGAATGTGTGGGGCTTCTCACATGTCCCCTGCTGTGTCTCCTCCAGGCCTTGGCAGATTCTAGTCTGGTTGTCTGGGAGACACTGTCTTATCTAGTCTTTATCCACTTTGAACATGTTTGAACGTGTAAGTTCATCCTGCTAAGACTTAGTGTAGGTGCCTCAGCTGCCTGAAACCTTCCGGACACCCAACTCCCCATCCTGCCTTTCTTCCTGGATACCCTTAACACTTTATGAACCTCTCTCTTGACTTTGCCCCTAAACACTAGCTGTGTATGTGCTTCCGTTCCCCTGCTGCCCTTGTACTTCTGGGTGGCAGGAACATTTGTATGTGGTTGCAATCCTGGCACCTAGAAGCCATCATACTACCAGCTGTGTACTCATTAAGGACCCACAGATGGAGAGGAAGGAGGAATCATGGATACAGGGGTGTGGAAGTGGCAGATGCTATGAGAAAAGAGAAGCAGTCCTGCACTTTGAGGAAGCATGGGAGGTCACTCTGCCTTTCAGGAAGTGGGGGACCAAGCTGCTGACCGAGGGAGAATCTTAAGAGATACTGTCTCCTTAGATTGCTTGCACCCATAACCAGAAGTGCATGTGCCCAGAAAGTAGAAACTGTTATTTTACCAGAATTCTCTAAGTTAAGCCTTAGTGTGTAGACCTGTCTGTGAAAGGAAACATTGGCACCAGAGTTGTAATCAAATTGAAACAGGAGTTGTGCAGCTAGATGCCAAAGTGCGTGTGAATCTGGTAGACCAGTTTATGATAGGTATCTGTGATGATGAAGGAGTGAGCCCTAGGAATGCACCATATGTTTCCTTTCCCCCCTCTGCATCCTTTTTTCTATTAATTTGCATTTGATTTGCATTTCTATAGTGGCTAATGATGTTTGTATGCGACACATGATGTTTATATTGAACTTGAATGCATTTTGTGCACATATGTAAGTGCATCAAAATTACAAACCCTTCCCCTCTCCCCTTTTGATATTCCCACACCCTCCTCCTTCCCCTAACTCCCACCAACACCCCCATTTGGTTCTATAAAATGATTGTGTTTCTGGGTTGGTCATATTAGAGAAACCATTCTATATTTAACCTTCTGCATCTGACTCACTTCACTGAGCATGGTGGACTTAAGTTGAGTCCATTTACCTACAAAAGCCTCAAAACTATCTGTCTTTATTATGAGTCATATTCCATTGGGTATATATGCCACAATTTTTGTTTTGATCTGTTGATGGGTGTTTTGGTGTCTTCCACATTTTAGCTATTGTTAGTTCTGCTGTTACGATCATGGGTATACATGTATCTCTCGTATATGATGGTTTTAACTTTTTCGGAAAGATACCCAGAAGAGCTATCACTGGATCAAAGAGAATATTTATTTTTCAGTCTTTTGAGGAGTCTCCACACTGCCGTCCATAGTGGTTGTACCAATTTAGAGTCCCACCAGCAGTGCCAAAGGGTTCATTTTTCCCTACAACCTTGCCAGCTTGATCGGAGTTCTTGGTATACACCATTGTCTCTGGGGTCAGATGATACCTTAGTGATGTTTTGATTTGCATTTCTTCAATGGCTAAGGACATTGAACATCTTTACAGGTGTTTACTGTCCATTTGAACTTCTTCATCTGAGGTCTGCCTATTCACTTCCATTGCCAATTTTTTAAATTGGGTCCTTGAATTTGAGAGGTCTGTTTTTCTTCAGTTTCTTGTACATTCTAGTTATTAGGCTCCTATTTGAAGTATAGGTGGTGAAATTTTTTCCCATTCTCTCTGTTCACTCTTCACCTGTGCTTTGCAGAAAAGTTCCTTTTAATTTGATATAATCCCATTTGTTGATTCTGGGAGCTTTCTTTTACATTGGGTGTCATATTAAGAAAATCCTTGCCTACACCTATCACTTTTAGATTTTTGCCTAATGTATCTTCATGGATGTTCAGTGTTTCAGTTTTAATATCTAGGTCTTTGATCCACTATTATTTGATTTTGATGCAGGTGACAGGTGTGTGCCTAGATTGATTCTTCTGCATGTGGACATCCAATTTTCCCAGCACCATTTATTCAAGAAGCTATTATCATTTTGGTTCCTTTATCAAAGGCCAGGTAACTGTGAGAGTACTTGAGTTTATCTCTGCATCCTCAGTTCTGTTCCATTGCTTAATCTGTTTTTGCACCAGTACCATGTGGTTTTAATAATTGTTGCTTCATAATATAACTTGACGTCTGCAATCATAATGCCATCAGCTTTTGTTTTGTTACTCAGGATTACTTTAGCTATTCTAGGTCTCCTTTGGTTCCATATGAATGTAAGGATTGTTTTTTTCAAGTTCTGTGAAAAAGGTTGTCAGTATTTATTTGATAGGAATTGCATTGAATCTGTATACAGTTTGGGCAGTATAGGCATTTTGACAGTATTAGTTCTGCCTATCCAAGAACAGGATGTCTTTCCATTTTCTAATATCTTCAGTTTCTTTCTTTAGTATAGTATAGTTTCTTTGCAGAGGTTTTTTACTTCCTTGGTTAGGTTTACTCATAGGTGTTTAATTTTTTGATGGGCTAGTGAGAATGGAATTATTTTTCTGAGCTCTTTCGCAGTGAGTTCATTGTTAATGTAGAGGAATCCTATTGATTATTTTACTGTTGATTTTGTATCTTCCAATTTGGTTGAGTTTATTATTTCTAAGAGTTTTGTGATAATTTTTGGAGCCTTCTATGTAGATAATCATTTCATCTGCAAATAAGAGTAATTTGACTTCCTCCTGTCCCTCATTTGAGTCTGTTGCCTAATTGCTCTAGCAAAGGTTTCGAGGACTGTGTTGAAAAGGAGTGGTGAATGTGGACAGCCTTGTCTTGTTCCTGTTTTAAGGGGAAATGCTTTCACTTTGTTTCCACTTACTATGATATTTGCAGTAGGCTTTGCGTATAAGGCTTTTATCAGTTTGAAGTAAGGCCCTTCTATACATATTTTTCTTGGATTTTTATCATGAATTGATGTTGGATTTTGTCAGAGACCTTTTTCTGCATTCAGTTGATCATGTAGTTTTTGTTCTTGCTTTTACTAATGAGACGTATTACATTGATTGATTTATGTTTGTTAAACCAACTTTGCATCCCAAGAATGAAGCCCACTTGATCATGATATGTGATCTATCTGATTACTTGCTGGATTCTGTTTGACAATATCTTTTTTGAGTGTTTTTGCATCTATGCATCTATGCATCTATAGTTTTCTTTCCTGAATGTCTTTGTCTGTTTTGGGTAATAGGGTGATGCTAGCCTCATAAGATGAGTTTGGTAGTGTTCCTTCTGTTTCAACTTCATAAAACTGTTGGAGAAACATTTAAGTTAGGTCTCTTTGAAGTTCTGAAAAAATTCCGTGAATCCATCCAGTCCTGGACTTTATTTGAGGGGTAGAGACTTTATATTACTGTCTCAGTTTCCATGTGTGTTATGAGTCTGTTTAAGGTTTAATGTCTTCTTGGTTCAATTTTGGTATTTTGTATGTGTCTAAAAAGTCTTCCATTTCTTCTAAGTTCTCTAATTTGTTGGTGTATAAATGTTGGAAATAGTTCTGTATAATTCTCTAAATTGCCACAGTGTGCCAGTGTGCATTGTAATTGCACACCTCTTTTGGCTCATTCTGCGGTTTGTGTTCCTGTATTCTGCAGATACCTTTTGTCTTTTTTATAAATTTTACAATTGCCAGGTATCATCACACATAACATTATACCTTAAAGTATGAGTACATCCCAGAAGTCCAGGGGAAGATGCTGTGAGGGAGGAAATGCAGGGATGCATTTCATCACCAACAACCTGTCCGTCTGGTTGTATAGTTCCATTTCCTTGGAGTTGTAGCTTACCTTGTAATTTTGGGTTTTTCGAACCATATGACAGCTGTCTTGTCATTCTGCCAGATTGACTCTTACCTGATTTCTGGGAGTAGGATCACCTGAATTCACCTCCAGGTTATCTTCATTTGTAGCATCTATGAGTAAAATAAGGGGTCAAGATACCCACTTAAGATCTTGTATACTTTCTTTTTTTGTTCTTGGTCTAAGAGCTTAAGTATCTTTCATATTTTATGTTTTACTTTTGTTATTTTTAAAGGACATTTTCTTTCCTCCACTGTGCAGAGCATACATTTTTCCTATTTCTTCCTTTTTGGTGGTGGCAGAAGTCTTAACAGATCCTCTGTCCCTGAACGTTCTTGTGCTGTCTCCAGTGCATTCTGTTAGAATTACTGGCCTTTTTGGAACTCCATAGAATGGACGTAACCAGTATTACCAAGAGTAAAACTGAATAATCTTCTTAGTGTGGGGGTAAAGAAAAATAAGTATTTCGATCTTCTCAAAAGCAGAATAGTTGAAGGAAGAGATTGTGGAGGGATTGAAGGCCCTGGACAAGAACAGTGTAGCTGTCAAGTTGTCTGCTAGTTAACACGAGGATCTAGTGTTAAATGCCAGCATATACCATGGAAAAATCATTTTCCTTGTATAAGCCAAAGTGAAGAAATGGAGTTAAGCAGGTTTTAAGAATGAAGATACATTTCAGTAAATGCCATGTATGCCCATTAATCTCATTACTGCTGACAATGGAGTATTTGTTAATGAAGTTTTAGGAGTAGGTACTTAAGAATGTTTCAGTGTATGTGAAGGCTTTACAATGCTTGGGAAATGTCTTACTATCCCTTATTTTTAAGGCTCTAAATGTTTGGAGGACTGTCGGGTATAAGGAAGCCAGCATTAATTGCTCCTGAGGAAGACCTACAACAAGGTCTGGAACTCCTGAGCTGCCCCTCCTGTGGTCCTATTTCAGTAGGGCATTTGAGTGACCCTGAGCTCTTGAGCTGCTCTCCCCTGGGGTCCCATTCCCGTAGGGCCGCTGGCTGATCCTCCGCCCCTGAGCTGGTGGGTAGGTTTTTGACAGCACTGGAGCGGCTGGACCAGGTGTTGCCAAGTTGTCTATAATTCTTAACCCTGAGAAACCTTATATAGATTTACAAATAAGACCGAAGCCTGAGAAGATTGAATGGGTTCACTTTTTGAGTGCAAGATTGTGAGAGGTTCAGTCAGGTTTGTTATGTTTAAAGCTGAAATTTAGGAAGAAAAAGAGAAAAGAGAGATAGCAGGTTATTTAGGTATTCCCTGTCATTTTTTGACAGTGGTGTCTGTCTATCCCACCCAAAGAACTCTCTGTAGACTCTTTGAAATGTCTTCTGTAACTGTGAGAGTGTATAATGCCACCCTACCCTTACCTGTTCCTTCTGTTTCTCCTCTTCTACCTGGTGTATTTTTGCTTTTCCTTCAATGTGCTACTCTGCAGTTCTGCTTCCTGTGCACTCTGTCTCAACCCTGGGATCACTGGCCCCTTCCGTACTGTCCCAGGCACTTTGACCTTAGTGCTGCCTTAGAATTTGAGGTTTACTTGCTTTGGAACAGCACTCTGTCTTACAAGTGCTGTCCAAATCTCAGTGGGCTGGACACCTTGAACATGGCGTGTGGCTGTGGGAATTCCTCAGCCGTTGAAACTTGCTTCTTCAGCTAGAACTTGGAATTAGGGCTTCAATGTTCATCCCAGCTGTGCCACTTTTAACCTCTATGATGCTGAGCAATTACTTGACCCATGCCTCCATATCTCATGTGATACATGGTGATATTAACAGGACCTTTCCCATAAATTTGTTAGGAAGATTAAGAACACATACAGAGCATCTGTGTCCAACCTACAGCCTGGGTATGTGGCCATGGACGGCTTTGCTATGCCAGGCCTCACAAGATCATAAACTTTTAACATTATATGATTTTTGGCAAAAATTTTCATGACTTGATTGCTCAATGCTTAAGCTCTGAGTGAGCAGATGACAAGGGAACCAACATTGTGTTGGGGAGGGTGTACTGCGCTGACTCACCTCCCATACCTGCCACACAGTGAAATCAGAACACGCACAGATCGCCTGCTGCTGGTGGGACTTGGCTGGTAAAATTCAGTGATTCCTTATAATGGTATTTTAACCTGCCAACACACTGGTGTGCCTGGGGAGTTGGGTTATTGTTCCTAAGCAGACGTATAAGCTTTCTTACTAAATCTTCACATTTTGGCTTTTGTTATTTTCTTTTGATGTTCTAGTTGATCTTATAAGAATATTACAAATAAAGGAAGTTTTGTACTTGCATATGTTAATTATAGTATGTATTTTATTTATTTACCTTTTTTGAGACAGAGTCTCGTTCTGTAACCCAGGCTGGCATTGGACTCAGGGCAGTCCTCCTGCATCAACCTCCCAAGTGGTGGAATTACTGGTATGCACCACCATGCCCTGTTTATGTGGTGCTAGGGAATCAAACTCAGGGCTTTGCGCTTTCCAGGCAAGCACTTTTACATCGGTGCCATTCCTCTAGCCCCTGTATCATGTATTTAATACGTAGCTAAGAGAATTCCTTTTCACCCAGTGAGTTCTAGGCGAGCCAAGTGGTTGGGTACACATGAGGTAAAGTGTGATTACAACAGTAGCACACAGGGATCTAAGAAGTTAGGGTTGATTTCTGGACTTAAGCTAAGAGCCAGATTTTAGTGAGAGACAAATTATTAGGGGATTTAAGCTAAAGGAATAGCCTAGTGGTTAGGGCTCTTTCCTTGCAAGCTTGAGGCCCTGTGTTCGATTCCCTAATACGACATAAGCCTGGCATGGTGGTGCACGCCTGTAATCCTAGCATTAGGGAAACTGAAGCAGGAGGATTGCTGTGTGTTCGAGGCCAGCTTGGGCTCCATAGTGAGTTCAAGACCAGCTTGGACTGCAGAGTGAGACCCTGCCTCAAAAAAAATTATTAGGGGATTTTAAGAAGACAAAGTTTTGGGCCAAACAAAATGAGATTAAGCTGTTTTAACAAAGGCACTTTAGAGACACTTAAACCTTTTAGAGAAGTTTCAGAGATGTTTCGTCTTTGATGAAGTGCCTCACAGTGAGCATTTCATTGCTGCCAAAGTCCATAGGGCCACTCAGGGATCTGCTTATCTGCTTCCTGCAATATTTCTTGTGAGGAATTGGTCTCACATTGTAGAAACTGTCTCATCTCCAGTCTGTGTTCCAGCCCTCAGGGAAGAGGGTTGGGGACACTGGTTTCAATTTTAAAGAGAGGAGTCAGCAGTTATACCTGCCATGTATGGTTACATCCCATTGCATCCTGTTATCCCCTTTTGTGTGTTGGGCTTGAACCTGTGATCCTCCTGCTTCAGCCTTCCCTCAGAGTTCTGGGATTAGAGTCTACACCACCTGGCCTGGGTGTGTTGAGGGTTATATTAAATTAATATACTTAGAGCCTCCTGGACAGGGACTGACACAAAAGAAGAATATTATAAATGTTAGTAGTGATTAGGTTGATTGTTTTGTTTAAAGGAAAAAAAGGGGAAAGAGATCTGAAAGACCTTCAACAGTCTTTCCCTGGAGGAAAACTAGGGACTGGAGCTCCAAGATCAGCCTCACTACATGGCCTCGGGGCTGTAATTACTGTAAGTCCTAGGAGCTTTTTGCTCAGGTATTATGTGGACCTTCCCAGGTCATTAGATCAAAAGGTTCTCGTCTGTGTTGATGATTTTGACCTCTCAGTTTTTCATTTCTGTTTCTTCCCTGTAACTTACCAAGGAAGAAAGTAAAACATTTGTTTGTAAATACATTAATTTATAATTGTAACATTTATTCTTAGTAGCAGATATGTTTGTGGAAAAGATGGTTGTGAAGTTAAGCTCCAGATGAAACCCATGTCCAACTGTTGTCATTTAGAGGACCTATATTTATGGGGATGTGTTCCAGTTATTGCTGACTTCTGTGTGTCCTTCAGGCCATCATCCTTCTGTGTGTCCTTCAGGCCATCGTCCTGTGCCGTGGTAGACGTGTAGACTGGAGGTGTGTACGCACATCACCCCGGCAGTTGCCGGCCTCCTGCTGACAGTGCTGTCCTAGGAATTGGTGTGTGCCCTGACAGGGGACTGGTAGGTCAGATAACTTGGGGATGTGTGTTGTGCTTGGAGATTGGTAAAGTGTGTTAGAATATATAGTCTTTCACAAAGCTGAGAGAAAGATGATAGAATATAATCCTCTTTTGTTGAATTCATGTCACGACTCACTTGAAAAAGAAGTTTGTCGCTTATTTTTGAGTAGCCTTTCTATACCCCTTTTACACGGGCTTCCCAGGATGTCAGCAGTCTTGATCCACCTCACTGATCTCATCAGACTGCTGAGGGATCCCCCCCCCCCCCATTTTATTGATATTTATTAGTGCAAAGTTTAAGGTTTACAATGAAGTTGAAGATTTGTGCACATTTGTATCTTGTCCAGGTGACGGAGACCTTTCCACTCTCCTTTTGTCCCTCCTCCTACCCACCCTTCCCTCCCTCGCCCACCTTACCCCCCTGTTTCACTTTGTTTTTGGTTTTAAGTTCCGTAATAGTTGTGATCTGAGTCTCTCATATCAGAGAGACCATTCGGTGTTTCACCTTATGCTTCTGAGTCACTTCACTAAGCATGACATTCTCAATGGAAGAAACTTGCTGAGGGCTTTTTTTAATCAGTCCACCATCAGCCCTACAGCCCAATACCCTGCTCACCTCTAGACTCCAGAGGCTAGCAGAAAGGTGGTTCCAGGTGGGGAAGTGACAGTTTGACATTAATTAGAAGGATGAATGTTCTCTTTTAATATTAGGAAGTAACCTAGAAACAAACTTTCAGATTTAAAAATTTACAAAGTATGTCTTTAGGCTCTAGGAACTAATTTTGTACTGTATGGCTATATTTTGTGCTCTAAAAATCTGACTAAGGGTTTATATATTAAAAAAAAAAACCTAATTGTATCCTTGTTTAGAGTACTATGGTAGAAGCAGAAAATGAGGGATTAAAAAAAAAAGTAAATTGACAAGGCCAGTAAGTGTAAAAAGTTTTCTCTAGGATAGTAGCTTCCCCAGCGGTTTTGGATGTTTAGAATGGAGGGCTCACTGGCCTCCTGAGAGACCAGCATGCTTCTGCCATGGGTCATGCAGCCCGGGCCAGGTGGTGGTGTCCAGTGTAGCCAGTTAACAATTTAGATGCTGTGGCATTCTACTGATGTATATTTAAACCTGGTTATCCCTAAATTTTGATTTCACTTCTAGGTCTTACTCCAAACCTAAGTTGAGTGTCATTGTGCCATTAGAAATTAAAGCAGGATACCTTTTTTGATATAATAATTTCTTTTAAAATGTTTAATTCTGATTGAAATAAATATATTCAATATAGACATTTAGACAATATAATAAAGTATCAAAATTAAATCTCATAACTTGGTGTTGTGGTTAGGATCTGGAGTGTCCCCCAAAAGTCTTATGTATCTTAATGTTATGGATTGTCTATGGAACCATGTGATGTTGGTGGATTGGGGTCTGGTCTGGAGGTGTGGATTGCAGTTAAGTTAGGATTAACGGTGTGTAGTGGCCACACCTGGATGCAGGAGGGAGTAATTACTGGGCGGAGCCCTCGAAGGATATATAAGCTGCACCTGCCTTCCTGGAGTACTGGGACTAGTCTCAACTGGTCTCAGCTTGCTTTCCTGTTTATGATGTCCTGAGAAGCTGCCTCCACCTCTGCCTCTGTCCTCTACTCTGATTGCTGCCAGCCGCCCCGAATGGACTGTGACCATATGAAACAGTGAGGTAAAATAAATGTTTCCAAAATTTGTGAGTGTCGGGTATTGAGTCACAGCAACGAAAAAGTAACTAAGACACTTGGTCTAATAACTGCTGATGATATCTTGGTATATTTCAGTTTTTCCATGCATCTTAAATATCTTTAACATTGAAAGATGATGCCATGGTCATTTTGTGTTATTTGGCTTTTATAGTCATTTTTCATTGTGATTAAAAATTTGAGATAGGGAAATCTGGTGGTGCAGGCTTGAAATTCCAGTACTCTGAGAGGCAGAGGCAGAGGCAGGAGGGTAACAAGTTTCAGGCCAGCCTGGGCAACTTAGTGACTTAGAGAGATCCTGTCTCAAAATCAAACCTAAAAAAAAAATGGGCTGGTGACCTAGTTTAGTATGAAGGCCCTGAGTTGTATCCTCCATGCTCTCCAACAAAGGATTCGAGGTAAATTTCATTTCATCATGTGTAATCATATATTCTCATTGAGCAAGGGTGTGTCTCAGTGGTAGTGTGTGTGCTTGGCATTCATAAGGCTCTGTATTTGATACCCAGCACAGAAAAGAAAAAAACACAAATTTAATGTGACTAATTTTTGTTATTTGCCTACTTTTGTCATTATGCATCATAACATAATTTGTGCATAAAACTCAGGTTTCATTTCCACATTATGTTCTTAGGATGGAATCTTTAAACTAGAATTATTAGGTCAGTGTACACTGGCACTTTTATGATGGTGTTGATATGTATTGCCGTCTTACTTTCTTTAGAAATGGTACAATTGATATTCTCACCAGTGATATGATGGATACTGTCCTTTGAACAGAATTTAATAATTTGATTATCAAATAGTATATTTTTGAAATGTCAAATGAGACTGAACATTAAAAAATGTGCTTACTAGCCACTGTATTTTTTCTCTATAAATTGTTTATTGCCCATTTTTCTGTTGGCGTATCTGTAGAGGTGTTTGTTTTTTCCTTTGTTTGTTAAAACATTTGTCTTTTAAAGACAGCACATTTTTCTCATATGATTGCCAGTATTTTTCTCCAGTTTTGTTGGATGTGTAATTTTATAATTTCATATATGCAGAAATTTCAGACTTTTATATGTTCAAGTGCTCCAGTATTTGTTTTATGTTTAGAAAATCATTCCTGATTTAAGGACAAGATAATCAACCTTGTTTTCCCTAATTTTATGACTGGTTACATTTATTTTTGAATACTTAAAGAGTATTGTTTGCTTGAATGCAAGATGCAGCTGTAAACAATTTTTTTTTCAAAGTAGCTTCAGTCTTTTTTCAGCAAAATTCACAGAATAATGTGGGTACTTTCTCACTTAATAGTGCTCTTTTTGTTCATTACTTACTTTAAGTATTCAAGAATGTGTATTCAAGTATTTATTAAGGAGTATATTTCTGTGATATCTCTTCTTTTCCATTGGCTTGTGAGTTTTGTTCTCAAATAATACATTTTTACTTCATTTTATTTTTTATATTACTGGAGATTCAATCTAGGGCCTTGTGCATGCTAGGCAAGTTCTATACAACGAATTATATTCTACCCGTCCCCTCGCGCCCTCCCCCTCCCCGCCCTTTTTTTTTTTTTTCTTTGAGACACATCTTGCTAAGTTGGTCTTGAACTTGAGCAGTTCTGCTCTAGCCCTCTGAGGCAAGTGTTACCATGCTGGGCACATGATTTCTAACGATTGTACCAATAACAGTAATTTTGTATCTTCTTCTTTTATAATAGTTAATACTCATTCTTTCTTTTTCATTTTTATTCAGTAGGCTACAACTTTTAAACAATATTTAAATGATAACAGGTATTCTCGTTTTGTTTGGCTTTTAATCAGAATGCTTTTACTGTCTTGACATATAAGGCTCTTAAAACATAATCTGAAATGCTGAAGAATTTTATCAGATACCTTTTTGGTATATGTAGTAGGCCTGAATTTAGAAGTTGTTTATAAAATGAATTTTAATGGGTAAATCACATTTTGGTAGTAACTTACATTGTAAATTCTGGAGTATATCCATAGAGATAATGCTTCAGACCCACACAAAATACATATTTGATGCCTAAATGTTTTCCTTTTTTCAAAAAGAATTAGAATGCTTTAATTACCAGTTTAAGAAAAAAAAAAATAGCTTCTTTAAATAGAGGTGTTGGTTGAGAATGGCTCCTAGCCTAGTGTTATTTCAAGCAGCACTTTTAGAAATACAGTATCCAAAATTGTCGAATTTTAGAAATCTTGAGAACAAAATTGAACAAAGACTCAAGATTCCTCTGCTGACTAGCTGTGACTTTGAATATGCCTCTTCTCTTACTATGTTTGAAAATCTGTGTGAGTGCTGTCCAGCAGACCTTCCTGCCATGGTGGACATGGTACAGAACCAGGCATCTGCCATGATAGCCACCAGCCACATATGTCGGAAGCACATGAACTGTGTCTAGTGGGAAAAACTGAATCTTAAATTTTATATGATTATAATGCATTTAATTGGAAATTCAAATAACTGTATATGTACAGTGGCTACTATATTGAACAATACAGTGACTTAGTGTATCTCCAGGGTCATATATAGTTCTAAAACTGTGTTGCTGGATTTTGGTAGAAATTACCTAACAATCTTACTTATTTAAATACTAGAGATTGAGGCCAGAGCCTTTGTATTGTGCTATATCCTCAGCCCATTTTTTATTTTTGATTGTGAGATAAGGTCTAACCAAGTCTTAACAATCTTCATAGATGTAACAAATTTGTAAACTGGGTGATTTTGGGGAAACCCTGTAGTATGTTCTGAGGTTCTGATTCTTGAATTCTTTAAAAAATATATTTGAATTTGAATATGTATATGCCGCAAATTCTGCTACAGTTCTGTTACATGTTAGTGACATATAACTTGGGGCATTTGTACCTATACATACCACTTTTTTGGCCACTTTTCTCCATTCCTGCTTCCCTTTACCTCTCCATTCCCAGTCTCCCGTTCTCATTGTCTCTTTCCTTTTCCAAGCACTCCATCTCCCCACTTCCTATCCTGGTTCTTGAATTTTGGTAGCACATTCCTTCTGTTGAGAGAGACCTTAGCTGCCATGTCAGTATAATGTGATATTGTGATAATTGACAAGTTCACTTTTATATATCTTCATGGTGAATATGGAGGGTTTTTTTCAGCGAGGCCAGAGTTAGCTCTGAGTAAGGTTCTTCTGTAGCACTGAAGAGTCAGTTGTGGCAAATTCCATTTTCCAGAGAGATGCTCAGGAGCACTTGTGCAGTGTGACTTTCTTCATATGCTACCTTGTAGTTCTAAAATGCACCATTGCAGAATGCTCTTACTTCTTGAAATGCACTTGGTATTTTTATGCATTTCTGAAAATACTTTAAGTATTTTCTAATTTATGGTGTATTAGTTCTACATAGGTGTCATGGCAGTAGAAAAGTCTCTAGAAATGTCATATGAAAGGAAATGATACATGTTGCATGAACATGTATTATGAAAAGCTATGAATGGCTTTATGCTTTGTAGCTCATTAAAGGTATTTATATAAGGCATACAGTCTCTTGTTTCTCTAAAATTCTGCAATAGGTAATTGAACAAAACTGAAAAAATTTTAACAAATTGTCTTGAGAATTTATTGTTGCATACAATAGCAATTAAGTGTTTGTTTAATAAGAAATTAGGGAATTATTGGATAATGTGCAGAATTGAATTTGCTTGCTTTGGTTTGTATTTCTGGCGATTTAAAAAATTGTCTATGCATGCACTAAATAATTAAATATATGTTAGAATAGTATCTTTTTTGGAGTAGTATGAGAGGCATAGCCTCATTTTTTACAAAGGAAAAGTAATTGTAAGTAATTATTTTAATAGTAAGGATTATTAACAGTATAAAGATCTCCATATTTGAGTTTCTGACTTGCTACTTTCAAATTTTGGTCCAGAAATCAAATTTCTTTGTATTCCAAGTTTCTCTGTTTGCAGTGCCTATAGCTTTCTACATGTTAGATGGTGGTGGTCAGTGCTAGTTTAAGATACTTTCTTTTGTCTAAAGTAGACTTAACGATGCACATTTTTAGAGGTTTCTTACTATAATAACAGTAGAAATTGTATCTAAACAGGTTTAGATGGATCAGTATTTTGCCAAATAATTACTGATTTTATCTTGCTTTGTGTATATTTGATAATATTAGAAAATCAGGCTTTATTATATGTATATGGCTTATTTAATGGACACAATGATTTATTGAAAAGATAAAATAAATTTGAGACCATCATTCTTAAGTGTTCATTTTTTAAGATCTCACTTTTTTGTAATCAATTTTAAGTGACTTCATTTGAAATTATCTCTAATTTTAGGCTTCTTCGGAATGAAAGATTATTCTTTGTACATAAAACTTTCAAAAGGTGTATATTTTAAGTTCAAAATTTGTAGGTACTAAGAAGCTATTTCAGTTAATTTATCTTTGAAATGCCAAGCATAATTAATCATTGCTGTATGTTACCATACAATAAATCATCTCAAAACTCAGGAATGTAAAACAACAATCATTTGTCCTCTGGAGTCTGTGGGCTGGTTCAGGGGACCACCTGAGGCTGGGGTGGACATGCTTTGCTCCACCGTCTGTGTCTCTGTTTGCTTCACATTTGTTAGCAAAGCACCCGTTAACCAGAGCAAGTCACATGGCCTAATCCGAACTCCCAAGCAAGGAGACGAGCTGGCATCATAAAGGCACGAGGCACAGGGCATGTATTCAGGAAGATGAGAGGAATTGGGACCAAATATTGTGGCTTAATACCTATAGTTATGTCCCTGTGGTGATTTTGCTGAGAAGAAAAGAAAATAGACAGCTGTTGAATGATGAAAAAGGAATGTATAGGATTTAATATTTTCCTCCAAATTATTCATTGGTCAGGCTTATGTAACTGTGGGCTGTAACGTGGTCCTAATTCAGGAATAAGAGGTAGTGAGAAACGCTTACTTGGTTGTTCTTAAATTGCAGCAGAGTCATGTACCATGTCAGTTCTACCTCTTGCTACCTGTTGCTTTCTTTTTATGGTATTTTATCTTCTTGAAATAAAAAATTATTGCAGGATGAGGTTAAAAATAATTTTCATTTGTAAGGTTAAGAAAAGACACTTTGATATAAGGTACTAATATTGTAATAATATATAGTTAATTGGAAATATTAGTTGGAGCCAGACAGAGTACAAGTAGTCATAAAGAAGTAAAACTAGTTGAACAGTAGCGTATGTAGCCATCCTGTTCCTGGCACTTTACCCAGTTCAGGTGTCCACAGCCTTCCTGCAGTGCTCAGAAATCAAAGATTCATTGCAATTTTTAAAAATCATGTTTTGTTTTGGTTCTATGACAGTACCAAAGAGAAATTAAAAAAGGAAAATAAGGACTTCCACAGAGCAAGTAGCTAAATATTAGATAATATTCTTTCATAAAGAGTTTCTTGTTTCACTTTTCATGTTCTTTATATGGTGACCCAATTGGAGAAAGAAGTTGAGCAAGTTTGGCTTTCAAGAATTGTTGGGAATTTAATAAAAGCAGGAAAGATGAGAATGTTTGCCCAAGGATCAGCACAGGTGTGCTGCTGATGAGGTTGGGGTCAGGAACCAATGCCCCTGGTGAGCTGGTTAGCTTTGCCTTGGTGTCCCAGTGTAGTGAGTCCAAACTGTAGAATGTACGCCTTTGTACTTTATGGGGAAGAAAAATGACACCCTGAGAAGGTAAGGGACTTGTGCAAAGTCAGTCTTATCTCCCATGTCATGAGAATTCGAGTCTTTTGTACATTGTAGCTGAAGTACAAACAAAAGAGTGGCAGGCTTTACCCTGACAGGATGTCAGTATTTTCGTTGGATGAACTGTCTTATGTGTCCAATGGAAATGTTGGAGAGAGGTTTGGAAATCTTGTTTTTAGACTGAATTTTGTAATTAAGGAAACAGGCCCCTTTTAGTTAAGATTAGCTTAGTTCCTGGCCTAATTAAGGAAAGAGCTAGAATTCCTGTATCATGGTCCTTAGATCACTGTCATTTTCATCACACTAGCATTGCAATTGTGTTATTGAACCCTTCTCTCTCAAGGTGCCAGGCAAAAGCGAAAGAAGGCATGTAAAGAAATAGGAAACTGTTTAAAAAGTGCCCAGTACAAGTGATGGGAGTTGAGATCAACTTGTGTGCAACACAGGACCAGTATAGTAGAGTTGGCTCCAAGACTGGAAGGAATCACGTATCATAGAACATGCCATTAAATGCTCTTTCAAAAACACCCGTGCAGCATCCTAATTCAAAATGTACTGTTCAAGGACTGGGATTGTAGCTCAGTGGTAAGTAATGTGTGACTGTCAGTGTAGGTGAGGGAGGCCTTGAGTTCAGTCCTCAACCCAAAATGACAAAACAGAGAGCCATGCTTTTCTGATTTTTCCCCCTTTTTAATCTGTGTTTTCTTACCCACTGTCACTAGCACTTAGTGTTGGTTTGTATCAGTTACCTTGATTGCTTTTACCTGGCTGGGTCTGTCAGATGACAGGGTACTCTTAGACTTGACCCTTGGGCCAGATATGCCCCATGTACAGGTGTACTTTGAAAGAAATATATGCTTCTTCATAAATGTAGATTCTTTAAAAATATATAGAAAAAATATATATATATATATATATATATATACATACATATATTATTTATATTAAATTATTCTGAAATAGTTGCTTAAAGAAAATTCTACTTCCACGTAGAAAGTAGGGTCTTGGGAATCTGATTTGCTCTGCCAAGGCCAGGAAGATTTTCTGAATGAATTGATGTTTACAAAGCTGTAGCAGGTTATCTCCAGAGGGGACAGATTGTTATGGTGTTGCCATAATTAGTTCCCTGGCTAGAAGTCAAAATCTGTTTTTTACGGGACTCCAATCTGCAGCATTTCTTAGGCACAAAGGAATAAACATTATTGTGTCCCTGGGCTTTCTGGTTCACTGAGGCAAGGCAATCCAGGTCTACAGTTGGCTCAGTCATGAGGGAGTTGGAACTCTGTATGTACACCAGGGTCAAGCCCTGACTGGCATGTGTACATGTTTTTATACACAGGTGGGCCAGTGGGAGGTGCCTCTCGACAGGGTTCCCCTGGCCATGTTTAGCAGACCCTTTTCCGGGCCCTTCAGTCTCTTGCCTTTTGTCTTGTTCATCTGCAGTGCAGTCTTGTTTGGTTACAATCGTTGCTTGTAATTTATTGGTGCCAGTGACAGAGATGTTGTTTCTGAGGGAGTGCGGTGCTTTCAGTCTGTAGTGGCTACCTCTGGAACCTGGAATGTGGTCGTTGGTGGCTGATGATGCCCATGCCCAAAGCCTAACCTTCCTCACTGCATGTGGGTGCTGCTGCAAGAGTACAGGCTGCTGAAGACCCCATGGGATGCCTCCAGCGTGGGGCTGGAGCCCCCAAACTTCTTATTTGTTGTGCCTCCTGTAGAAAATTATGGCCACTACATTTTTAGGTGGCCGGCATCTTTTCAAGACTGTATGTATCTCTGTGTTGTATGTTGAGAAATGCCTTGAGCTGAAAAATTGCCAGTGTTGTCTACTGGAAAAAGTATGAAATTTGCCATCAGACAAAACTGGAAATGGCTTAAGTTCTGCCTGACCTTTTCTAGCTGTGTGTGTTTCAGCCATTCCGAGCCTTTTATCTGCCCACTAGGAGCAATACCCCTTTTAGAGGGCTTCTTGGCACTTAGGAAGTGAATAGCAAATGTTACTAATTCACATTAATATACATGAACTCTAAGTTGTAAATTTAAAAAACTCTAGCTTCAGTTTTTGTTACTCTTTGCAGTCCTCAAAGACCTTTACTATTAAAACCAACTGTTCTGTGTATGTGATGAGTTAAGTTTTTTTCAATCACACATTTACTAAATAAATGGATGTTTTAGAAAGTCTTTAAAAAATGTGAAGCTTGAAAAGCATCTTGTGGGCTTGAATTGAAATACCTTCATTCAGCAGCAGAAATGGTTGTGTCAGCAGCACTTGGACATTTTATTTTTGCAAACTTAAACTGGCTGAAAAATCTCGCCAGGCCAGGGAACATTCTGACCTCTTTTGTGGAACAGTAACTCATTGCCCTTGTAAGCAGAATTTTACATTTATGTCTGGTCCCTATTATACAGAAGACAGCCCTTCTGTCATTTGGCTGACTGGGAGGTTTTGGTGCCTGGTGTGTGCCCTGGTGTACTGTGCCATGCACCTCACTTGCTTGGAACTCACATTCCCTAGGGGCAGATTGGCCAGATGGCCAGGGGGAGGGCCAAAGGAGAAGAGTTGGTGATAATTATCAGGAGAAAGTGGTCGTGCTTGCCTTGAAACAGACCAGGGAACAATGCAGAGGCCATGGAGCAGGGAAAGAAAGATGCACTAAAGAGTTTGGCACAGTTCATTCCAGTTAGTACCCCAAAACCCAGTGGATTAAAACAACAGCCATTTTAGGTGTTTTGCACGTGAGATTCTTCCTACATGACGTCACAGGAGGTCAGGTGATGGTAGTCAGCTGATGGATGCACTGGTCTTAAGAGTTGAGTGGATTCACCTGTGCCCTGTGCTTGCAAAATAGGGCTCGGCTGGGACGGGAGTTCTTCTGTCTGTGTCTTTCCCAGCCTAGTTCTACATAGGTGGCCGACTTTCTTACAAGGCAGCTCTGGGTTCCAGGAGACCCAGGCAGAAGCTCCCAGGCTGTTCCACACCTGGCTTTGGGATTCACAGACTACCATTCTTGTATTTTGTTGGTAGGCAAGCCAAAAGTCATGAAGTCTAGCCCTGGTTTAGGAAGAAGGGAATTGGACTGCACCTCTCAGTGCGGAGGTAAATGAAGAATGTGTGGCCGTCCTTAACATACCAGATTGTTCCTAGACAGGAAGCCAGCAGGAGGCTTCCAGAAGGAAAGGGTGGAAGGGGGTTATTGGGTACATGACAAATAATCAAAGGCACTTTTACATTTGGGAACAAAGGCTCAAGATTTTGGCACATGCCAGAAGTGGGACAATGGATGTGGAGTACTTTTTCAGGGTTTTTGGCTCTGTGAAAAAGATGCCAGGGCGGGTGGAGACTCAGAGGAGATTTAGGGCTGCAGGTGTTTTCTTCTCTGGCTTTGTTTCCTGTGAGGATGGAAGGCCCCTTCTGTTGTAGATCATGGTTGTGTGTTACTGTTCTTGTGACTGACCTCTGAGCTGAGTAAATATTGTTGAGATCTGTCATGTCTTTGGTGATAAAACTTCTTCCACATCCTTGTCTTGCTGCCCATGACTAAGAAGGGTTCTTTCCTTTGTGGTATTGTTTTATCTCAGGCACTGGCCCTGCCTTGCTTCTGCACCTTTTTTTTTTTTTCCTCTTTTGAATAGTCTTGTTTATTCTTATGTTTTTCTCTGATGCGCTGAGCTAGTGTCTTCCTGATCCAGAGCTGTTCAGATCTTCAGGCCTGCCTATGTGGTTACCCTCCACATGTCCCCCTTGGGTGGCCCTCTTAGACCTACTTCTCAGATCTTTCCAGACACCCTTACCCTAGGGTAAAAGCCAAGCTCCTTGTCCTGTTTAATAACCTTGTCTGGCCAAAAGCCTCTGTGATTTGTCCTGTTTTTGTCCCTCACTCTTTGGATCCAAAGAGGTCACAAAGTACTACTTATTTCAAAGGATTTCAGCTGTGGCTGCACATGAGCATTGCCTGTGGAGCTTTGTACATGTGCAGACCTGGACCCCATCCCAGGGTTACTAAATCAGAAACTCAGGGGGCTTACGTTTCCATACTCTTATGTAGCTTTCCATGTGATTTACCTTGAAAACAACTCTAAAACTTTAATACTCTGACTCATTTCCACCATCATTGTCTTGATTCAGGCATTTATACTTTCACGTAGCTCCCATAGCAGTCGTGGTGGCTCACAGCAGCAGATGCTTGCTTTGCTCACAACCTGGACGGCCATGGTCTGGAGCTTAGGTGTGGGCGAGGCCGTGCTCTGTCCCATAGCTCTCCGCCTCATCCAGCTCTTGGGCTGTGGTTGTATTATTCTCCTGCACGTCTCCATTTTCAGGTAGTAAAATCCTCTTTCTGTTCTGTCTCTCTCATAAGATACTTGCCTTTGGATTCATGTCCCCGTCCCCGTCCCCCCCCCCCCCCCCCCCCCAGTAATTAGGGTGACCTCACGTGGAGATCCTTGACTTCATTACATTGGCAAAGGCCCTCTTTCTGAACGGTCACAGTCACAGGTATTAGAGCATGGTCTTGTCTTTTGGTAGGGGCCACCATGCCTCCTACTGTATGCCCCCTCTGGCTATGTTAGATCTACTGGCTGATCAACTCAATTTTGATCTGGATATCTCCTCGAGAGCATGTTTTGTCACTCTCCTGATTACATTGTATATCCGTTCATGTCAGGCATGTGCATGTGCTCTGTCACGCTCCTTTTCTGGAGTAACCAGCTGTTCTGAGCTGGCCCCTGCCAGCCTTCCTTCCCCTGTTTTGCTGTGTTCTCTAGAACATCACGAAGCCCTCTCAGCACTGAACTCCGCAGTGTGTGCCCTTGTCCCACTCCCACCAAGCCTTCAGGTGTAACCTGTAGCATCTTCCCATGATGCCTGCCCTGGCTTCTTGGCTTGTGCTCTGTGAAATTGCTGCTTCTTGTTTTATGTGTTTAGCACATTTATCTCGTGCCTCTGTCTCCTTTTAGGCAGAGAGCTGTGGAAGCAGGGAAGCTGGTACTTATCCTTGTAGCTCTGGTACCAGGCACTATACGTATTGGATGAATGGCCACGTAGCTTAACCTAGTTAGAGACTTGCCTTCTCTTGACACTGGTTCTTCCACCACAACTTATTTCCAATATGACTTTTCACCTGTTATCATCTAGATATGCTATGTTAATCAGTGGGCAGTCTGTAAGTAGACTTGCCCTGTGATGTTTTTATAAAATCTGTGCACAGGCAGTTTAATTTAAAATTTTTCTGCATGTGTTAAGGTTGACACTTGTAATCCCTCCCTACTTTTATGTTGAAGGCGTTGGAATGGTAAATGCAGACACCAACTTGACTTAGCTGAAACTAGAAAGAATTGACCAACAAGGGTCAGAGTGCGTCTGGGATAGTAGAAATAAGAGCTTCTGTTTATCTTTTTGCTCCTTGTTTCTGTTCATCTGCTTCATTCACTTTCTCTGCTTTTTTAGCCACATACAGATTGTGACATCCCCGCAGCTTCCATGTTTACATTTGATAATTCTGGCCACCCACAGAGGCTGATTAGCTATGTCTCCATCCCCAGCTTGTATTTCCCAGGGCGAGGCTGCCTTGGCTGGTTGTTCACATCTAGCCAAGTTCCGGGGTGGTGAGGTGGGTGCTGCCAGGTACGTCTCATCCAGATGTGTGGTGCGGACCTCGCTTCTGAGAGTTTAGGGACAGACTTCAGAGAAGGCTGTGCTGTTGTAAATCGATGGCCTTCTGAGTGCCTGCTGCACTCTCCCCGGCTGGCTGGCCCGATTTGGTTAAGAAAAGGACACAGCAGAGGCTGGGGGAAATGAGGGGCGAAGGCTGATCTCACCAGATTCTGTAGTAATTGTCTCTAGACCACACTAGAAAAGATGTTTCTCAACTGTTTATAGCTTTGGCTTTAATTGGTTCGCATATATTTCCCTTAACATAGAATATCCGTTGTGGGTTAAGTGGTGTGAAGAGACCTTAAAACTGTGGGTTTATGACAGTTAATTGATAGTAGTGATCATACATTCATTTAAGAAAATAACTTAGATTTAAGACTTGAAATAAATTATCACTTTATTCTAGAGTCATTTCTATAACTGAGATTCCTTTGTGAAGGAAATAGATCCCAAACAGTGGGAATAACTTCCAGTGATGATATAGAACCGTTGTCAGCCCGCAGCCACTGACTAAGCTCTTTAACACAAATGCACTCAGAACTGCTTCCTCCCAAGTTGTAGAGTTCCCAATAGGTGTCACAGCCTGCCTTTTTCAGACCTTGCTGACCAAGTTCCTCTTCTGTGTGGAGCTGGACAAGATCCTCTGGACAGAAGCAGGCTAGCAGATCTGCTGCCCCCAAACTTTGGTGTTCTGAGGAGCCTTGGAGCTGCCATATTTATTCATGCACATTTTAAATGGTTTCTCCCCGCTTCTTCTTCTTCTTCTTCCTTTTTTTTTTTTTTTTTCCCTGACTGGACTTTCTGCCTAGGCAGAAACTAGTCATGGTAGCATGGGACAGTGATCAGAACAAACAAGGAGTGATCCATCTGGAAAAGAACTGCCAACTATAATTCTATATTTCTTTTTAAACTCTTATCTTAGCTAAATTCAAGAATTCTACTTAAAGATATTATGTGTTTTTCTGTTGACTCTTAAAAGTTCCTTTTTTCTTTTGACAGCTGTTAAACTAAAAATTCATGTATAGTTTTCCTAAGCTACATTTTGCTACTCCGACAGCATAGGATTCAAATGAAAATAAGAATACATACCGATTTCAGAACTTGTTAAGAATACAAGTAATGAAATTTGGTCTGCTTACAAATAAAGCTCTTATGGTCAACATTGACATGATCTGAGAAATGAGATTTAATTAGTGTGCTATTTTTAACTAGTTCATTTACATATATGTCTCAGGTGTCTCATCGGAGAGGCTGACTGGAGCCAGTGCTGCTGTGGCCTCTACAGAGTGCTCATTTGCTTATTTATACTCTTTGTCTTGCAAGAAAGATTTGAAGAATCTAACTTTATAGAATAGGAAACCTATGATTACTTGCACATCATTCTTAAGTTTCTGGAAGTGCATTCATTTTCGTTAGAACTAAAGTCTGTTTCCCAGCCTTCATTTTCATGGGATGTTTAGTGGGCCAATATTTATGATCATTCTTGTTATACCAACTAACTTTCATCTTTAAACTTTGGAAATCTGTGAGTAAATGGACTCTTTCATCTCTGTCTTTAGGTACAATGGTGCTTTACCGAATGGAGACAGAGGACGGAGGAAAAGCCGATTTGCCCTCTATAAGCGGCCTAAAGCTAATGGCGTCAAACCAAGCACAGTCCATGTGATATCCACACCCCAGGCATCCAAGGTAGGTGGTTATGGCTAAGCTGGGAAGGCCCTGGGGCGCGGTAATGTAGTAACTCCTGGTCAGCTGCTTGTTATCCTTTGGTCTCATTTTCTTGTTGGACAGAGCTTTTCTGTCTTCTGAGGCTAGATGACTTATGAGGGGCTGTACTGTGCATTGCAGGATGGTTACAGCATCCCTGGCTGGGATCTGCCAGAATCCAGCACCTTTCCCTTCTCTCTGGCCCCACAGCAATGTCTCAGGAACTGCAGATGTCTCCCAGCAAAGATGGGCTGGTAACGTCTGTCCTGTTAGGAACCATTGCTTTAGGATACAGAACAGCTGGCAAATTTCACAAGTTAAAATAATTGTGGCTGAAAGACACAAGACATTCTTTATCAGAAAGAGGTTTTGTGTTACATATTGGTATAAACCTCACAAAGATGTGTTGTTTTCTGTCGAGTGCAATAGGTGTTTTCACATAACCTACAAGAGTTGAATTTGTGTAATTATTAGAAAGAAGGGAAACATAGACCTAAGTGACCAAAAGTCTGCTATGTTGATTAATTTCTGTAAGTTTGAAGTGAATACAATTCTAAATAGAGGATTGTTCTGTTTCCTGTCTCAGTCACCTTTGCTAGGCACGATACCTGATGCTCACAATCTAAGGGAGGAAAGTTGTATTTTAACTCATAGTTCACAACATCCGCTGACTGTGGCATAATGGCCTGGCACAATATAACTGCTGGGCATCACAGCAGGAAGCAGAGTCATTGGAGACTAGTCAGGGTCCGAGTGTGTTCTCCCAGGCCTCACCCCAGTGACCTGCTTCTCGCAAACAGGCCCCACCTCTCAGCAATACATGAAATCAGTGGATTACATCAGTTTGATACCAGTAACTTTGATAGTTCAGTCACCTCCCAAATACATGAGGGTTCTGGGAGATGTTCCAGATCTAAATCATACTTTTTCTTCATATGCAAGAGGGGGAAATTTGAGTTTCCCTTCTGGTTAATATTTTCTATATGTTAAATGTAAGGTTTTTTTCAGTGAAATAAATTCCTTGATATGTAATACAGTTTCTTGTTTATAAAATAATTATATACCTTGCAGTATTTCATATGTCGCCACTGGCTTTCCATGTTTAGCATCATGGATTTGGGCTATCTGGGATAAGTAAGTCTTATTTTTACTGAAAATATGTGTTCGGGGAGAAATGGTGACCTTCTGAAAGTAGTATGATATTTGTATATAGTGCAATCACCTTTGTGAAGGCTTTTATACTAAAAAGCCCCCATTGTTTCTAAAATAGGGTCATGGGAAGAGTGTTACAATGTTCTAGTTGATGATTCTGTGCTAATGAGAGAATGCGTAGATAAGGAAGTACCTAGTGCAAAGGAGACTGAGCAGAAGAGATTAATACTTACTGGACAAGTTTTGGTTAGCAAGCCAGATTAAATTAACGTTTTACAGAGTAAAAAACATTTTTTAAAAAGGAAAACAAGGGAAATCCTGCATTTCAAAGGTGCATAAGGAGGAATGTGAAATAGCGTATTTCCTTGTAAGGTTAAAGGAATATGAGAAACATTTTACAGACCAAAAATATTTGGAAAAGAAAAGAAACCAAGACAAATGTTTTTAAGCATGTGATGAGTACCAAAAATGTTTTCAAACTGTGGACGTAATTCTCATGAGTTTGTCTGTTACTTGATGTTTATCTTTCCTTTTCTTTCTCTGGTTCTGTACCTTTTCATATTTACTTATAGTAAATTATAGACTTTGTATTAATAAGTGGCTGACACTTAAGAAATTATAGAAATTTTGCTTTGATTTCTCAAACATTATTTTGTGATGGAATGTAAAAGCTTGCTACTATGGAGAGATTGGTATCTCTTGTGTATATTTTCCGCAGTTCCCATTTCTCCTGTTTTAGACTTTTATGTTTTACCTTTGTGTCTAGATTTTTACTTCAAGTGATGTAGGCTGTATAAACTTCCCTAGTAGTTGTCTCAGTTTGTTTAAATTTATTACCCATGGTACTAAGAGTAGGACAAATTTGGTTTTGTTCTTGACTCTCTTGTAAAAATCTGGTAACATATATGCTCAGAGCCTCAGGTTACTTATTTTAGAACTGAACAGGTTGGTTACAGGTATGAACCATGTTGAATCAGAAAATATAATTTGGTACGAGGAACAGAAACTCTGGCTTAAAACAAAATAAAAAAATGGAGAGATTTTTCTAGGGTAGGGTAGGAGTAGCTCTCAAAACTAGGGAAAGTTTGAGTAACCAGGCTTTTGATTATACGAGCTGGAGTCTGCGATGGCACCACTCTGAATGTGCCTGGTCTCATCTAGAAGAGCTGGAATACCATCTGCACGTGAAGAGGATATTGTTCCCAAAGGTGTTATGAAATGATTTAACTCTAGCTACTGTCTCCTCTAAAAGGTTTGAGTTTTGGAAGAGAATTTGGTAGGCTGAACCCGAGTCACTCAGCCTTTGCCAAAGAGTATTTTTTGTGAGCTGGTCCTTCGCCAGTGCTGTTTGGATCTCATTTATATTCTTACCTCTACCTGGAGGACCTTGCACTTGGTGACTGCCAAATAATAGTTTGGACTGTGAAGAGATACTGAGTTTACCTTTTCTGTCCTGCGTGAACCAAGGACCTCAGTCACGAAACCCTCACTCCGTCTAGTCCCTCTCTGACTTGCTACCCCAGCCCACTTGGTCTTGCTCCTCCTGTCTGGTAGGTAGTTTTGCTCTGTAGGCTCCCGCTTTCGAGTCCTGTTCAGTTGTGAGCAGTATTTACATATTTAAGGTATTTAGTTGTGCACGTCGGTATTTGTTTGAAGCTGTAAAAGTGAAACCTACAAGGGTGAACGTGTTGGAATTGGAGCTCTTTGGGTTGGCTCGGGTGTTCCTTCCTTTTCTCCCATGATGAAGGGACAGAACAGGTATATCCTGTCGGTGTGAGGCAACAGGGAAACATGCCCCTGTATTCATACATCATACAAAAGTAAGTGAGCACACATCAGTTGACTGAAAATAATCAGTCATGTCAGACCACTCACTCTGCTCGACACTCTTCACTGTTTTGTCTTTGGAAAAAACAAACCAGCAAGTGAACAAAAAAAACCCTACTCCATATCCTTTAGTTAGACCTGTGACAGCCCCAGTCCAAGCTAAAGTTGGGACAGTAGCCAAGCTAGGCAGATTACAGTGGCAGGTACAGGCTACCACTGTGTCATCTCTATTTGGATATTCTTTATTTGTGTACATTGCTCTTGGAATAATACAGGTATTTCTCTGATTAAATAATGTGTTTAATCAAAGGTCCTGTTTCACTTTTGGCACTTCTGCTGTATAGCTGTAGGACCTAGTAATTTATTCATCCATTCATTTATTCGACAAATATTTATCCATTGCTTTCCACAGCCAGGCATCGTGCCAGGTATTGGACAGACTTTAGTGTACACATCAAAATGAAGCTAATCACTCAATAATAGGCAGCTGATATGGGATCATGTGCATACATATGTGCAAGCACATTGTGCACAGGGGATGCAGACTGTACATTACATGGATGCAGGGTGAGATTTCTGTGCAGAGAGCATGGGAGATGTTTGCTGAAAGGGAAAACATTGGAAGATGGACTGGGGAGGTCATGGGTCTGGTCTGGCTAAAGTATGTGAGGATTTTTTTCTTTTGAGTTCGAAGAGGGAACATTGAAGAGTTTTTGGGCACAGCAAGTGGTAGGGTTTGACCAATAGTTTAAGTCAGCTTACGTGTGCTCATCTGCTTTTTAATGGTGCAGGGCAACTATTTTGCTATTGTTTGACCAGCAAATATTGTGGTAGGGTTGGTGATGATGATGCCTGTGTCTTATAGGGAAATGTTGGATCAGTAGCATGGTTTAAATTGAGCAGCCTTATTAATGAAAACTCTTTAAGAAGGCTTTTCTTTTTTAGATTATGGTTATTAAAGTCTCCTTTTGGGCATATTTTTCATTCATAAAGTAACTGAAAACCATTTTGTTTTGTTTTTGTTAGTTTTTCAGGTTTTTTTTGTACATACATGAACTCTAAATTCTGTAACACGTTAGAGACATGGGGTTTGGGGGTCATCTATGCCCATCACTTTCTCAGAGATTCACCCATTTCCTAGCTGACCATTGCCTCTCTTTCTACCTTAACATTCACGTTGGAACCTTTTTATTTCATTATTTTTGTGCGTTTCATACCCAATCCATCCATAGTCTATCTTTTGTGCTTGGTCCATTTCACAGAGCATTATTGACTCAAGGTGGCCTCATTTTCATTCAAAAGCTTCATATCTGTTTTTTGGTGGCTGCATAGTATTCCATTGTGTATAGGTACCATATCTTCTTTAACCATTCCTCCGTTGATGGGCAGGTAGGTTGTATCCAGGATCTGGCTGTTATGAATTGTACTGCTATAATCATGAATACGCATGTGTCTTTTTGGTATGTTGATTTTATTTCTTTTGGGAACATGCCAAGTAGGACGATAGCTGGAATTTTTATTCTCAGCTTTCTAAGGAATCTCTGCTTTCCATAATGGTTGTACCAGATTGCGCTCCCACAAACAGTGGAGTAGAGTTCTGTATCAGTTTGGGTTCTTTCAAAAGGCAGAATATACAGAAATTATAACAAAAAGGATCTATTTGGAAGGCTTACAAATCTGAGGATAGAGACAGTCCAAGATGGCAGCCTGCACGTGTAAGAGCTGGAGCATCCGAGGCTGCTCAGTCGCAAAGTAGGACACCCATCTGGGACTGCAGGCCGGCCGGTGAGAGTCTGCTGCGGATCTCGGTTGTCTGAGGAAGAGTGGCGAAGACAGACTAACGATTGGTAACTGAAGATGGGCGACGGGCAGACAGCCGCAAGTCCAGTCTGGAGCGCATCTGTGATGAAGAACGGCGGTGTATAGCAAGTCAGAGTCCGTAGACAGTTAGGAAGGGGAGAGCTTTCCCAGAGGGAGAAGCTGTGGCAGTCTTTCTTCTTTTTCCCTTTTAGACAGTTTGAGTTCCCAGTTGGCCCTCCCACATCCAGGTGGGCGCTCTTCCCTCCTTCACTGACCCACAAATCACTCACACTCCAATCCAGGCTGGAGCTCAATTCCTAGGCTAGGTGTGGTTCCCAAAACCTATCCAGGCGTGGTTCCTGATTGCCTCAAACTGACATCTCTTTAATGGTCACGTGTGTGTGTGTGTGTGTATCCCCACCAATAATTGTTTCTTTAGTTCATGATGTAGGCCATTCTCACTGGGGTGAGGTGAAACCTCAATGTTGTTTTTATTTGCATTTCTCTGATGGCCAGTGATGACGAACATTTTTTCATATGCTTGTTGGCCATTTGTAGTTCTTCTGAGAAGCTTCTTTTCATTTCAGCTGCATATGTCTTGATGGGATAATTTATTTTAGGGGGTTTTATGCTTTTGAGTTCTTTGTGTATTCTAGATGTTAAACCTTTGTCTGAAGTGTTACTGGTGAAGATCTTTTCCCACTCTCTGGGTTGTCTCTTCACCTTGCTGATTGTTTCTTTTGCTGTGCAAAAGCTTTTCAATTTAATGTTGAAAGAACCCATTTGTTCATTCTTGCTGAGATTTCTTGTGCAGTTGGTGATTTGTTCAGAAAATCCTTTCCTGGCCCTATTTTACCTATTTACCTATTTAGTCTTCAAGTAAGCTCCATGTTTCTGTTTTGATGTCCAGGTTTTTTTTTTTTTTTAATCCATTTTGATCCTGATTTTAGTGTGTGGTAACAGATAGATGTCTGGTTTCATTCTCCTGCATGTGGAGATCTAGTTTTCCCAGCACCATTTGTTGAAGATGCTGACTTTTCTACAGTGTATTTGAAAACCATTTTGTTCCAGTTAATCTGTTTCAGAATGGAAAATATCAGTAGTCTTTGAATGATAATTTAAAGATAGATTAGGGCTATTTCATATGATTTCCATGTCAAGGGCTATTCTTTACTTGTTTTAACCCTCTTTCTGTTGCTGCAACAATGTATCCAAAGCTGGATTCTTTATAAAATAAATGGGTTTTATTTGGCTTGCTATTCTGGGGTTGGAAGGTGCAGATGGCATGACATCCACATCCTGGCTGGGTCTCAAGCCAGGAGAAGCAGAAAGGGAACTGGCTGCATGCAGAAGCCTTACACGCAAGTAAGGAAGCCAGAGAGCAGGAAGGGGCCAGGCTCTGTAATGAGTGGCTTTCATGATACCTAACCCAATCCTCTGAGAGCTCATCTGCTCTTGAAGACAAGCATTCATTCCTGAGAGGGTAGCACCCCTGTAACCAGTTTACCTTCCACCAGACCCTACCTCATAGAGATCTACCAACTTTCCATGTCAGACTGGGCACAAAGCCTTCAGCATATGAACCAGTGTAACAGCACACCCATCCAAGCCATACGAGCCTGTCTAAGCTGGTATGACTCAATTGATTGGTCAAACATTGAAACTTTTTTTTTGTGAGTTAATTTTTGAATAATGTAACAAACCATGGGAAGTGGTAAAACTAATCTATTTCTCAGTGTAAACTTATTAGCTCAAACTGGTTTCGTAAGGAGTGAGAGGTCTGCTTTGCAGCACTCGGTCTGCAGCCCTCATCTCGGTGGTCGTAGATGCCGTACCTGTGCGCATCTGTGTGAAGGTGGAGTTTTCTGTCTTCTAGGGAATCTCCAGTTCATCAATAATTTCAGGCTTTGTAATTGCTACTGCTTTGAAATAGTTGGGTTTTAAATAGTTCTTGTTTTGTTTTCTTTCATAGTTATTGCATTGTAATTCCTGGGTCAATAGTATATGATGTTTGATATTCTTAAGTTTAAGAATTAATGAAGGAAATTACAAATTTTAAGTAATATAGTGAAAAATTTGGTAAAAGAGGCAACTATGTTTGGATGAGATTTATTCTTTTAGATTCCATAAATATGATATTTTGAATCATAGAGAAGGAAAAAAATAGTATTAAATTACAGACCACAAAGGTGCAATTCAAAACTAGACATTTTACCATTTCTCATATGAGAAACAACTTTATTTTTTCAATAAAGACATAAACATGAGTCAGTTTCTAAAAGATGCAGTACTTTCAGAAGCTTTTCATCAATAAATACTTGATAAAGCAAAGAGCATTTATGAAGTTCTAGTGTAATGTGCTATACAGTTTGAAACAAAGTATTAGGACTTTAAAATACAGTTTTTATATAAACTTATAGTGTCAGTTCAGATTTGTGGTCCTGATTGTTGCAAAACATGTATCCACTGAGAAGAAAAACTTTATACTCAGGGCAGTAAAATTTCAATCATCGTTGACAAAGCTCCCATTTCACATAGAAGTACTTTAATAATTTACTTAAAAAATGCAGTACTTAGGATTTTGAGGATGATATCATAGTTTTTGTTTTCAGGGAGCTAGAACAACATCTGAAATGTATTAAGCTTTATTGTCATACTCAGGAAAAATTGTTCCATGAGAAATATTTACATGATAACTTTATGAATTTTTCACAGGTGATAGAAGTATCTTAGCTGATGTTCTGGGCAAGTTTCTGGACTTTGCATTTGATACTGTCTCACTGTGTTTCGTCATCTCTAATAGTCGAAAGAGAAACCAGGGAAACCACTTATTCATGTTCCTTGAAGATTTTTGTTACCTTACGTCAAGTAAACACTAGAGAATTAAGTAACATTTATTAAGAACACAGAGTTGCAGTAATGGAGTATGTAAGCCTTGAGGTGAAGCATGCGGTCCTATTACCTGCATGAACTTAGTTTGGAAATCATATAAATATTTGAATGTCCACATTAGCAGAAATTGTAATATAGCAGTTCAACAGTTAAATTGTTTGAAGATCTGATATTTTGACCAGTGTTGTTTTTTCTTTTGTTTTCAGCTATTAACAAATTTAATTAGCAAGTAATTGAATATAGAACATATAAAACCAAATATAGGAAACTGATAATCAAAAAATACTAGAAAAAAATTTGAAATGAACAGCATAGTAATTCTAAGAAAAAGCTATTTAATCATCAAACAATTTCACAGATGTGCACTTACATGATGACAGATGTGGAGAATACAGTTAATATTTTAATCACATCATTTTAACTTTCTAACTCTTAGAACTTGGCTTGTTGATGTTTTTAAACACCATAGATTGAAAGAGAAAATCTGGTTTAGTAGGTAATTTTAGTCATTTAGGTCATAGCAAATACATGAATATAAAAATCTTGAAATTATTAGTTGAGTCCAGTATTGAGGTTTTTACTGCTGTACTAAGCCATGTTGCGGTAGCCTTCTTTGCACTGTAGTAAGATCAACAGCAGCAGCATGTATTGCCATTTCTCCTTACAAATTTTAGGAAGAATCTTTCAGGTCAGTTTTAAGATGTTTTATAGTATGTTTAAAATTAAAAATTGAAGTATGATTTATACTGTCCACTTTCAACAAGTCCAAGAAGTAATTCACAGTATCATGTTTTTAAAGTTTCAGCAGTTAACTACTTAGTTTGACAATCTTTTTTTGTTTTCCCTAACTCTTCTAACTTAAACAGCTCCACCTTCTCAAACACCGGCAACTAATTGTGTGTGTGCATGCGTGTGTGTGTACATCTGTGTATGTACACTGATATTTGACATAACCTCTACTTTTCTGTTGGGGTAAGCAGAATTACTATTTATTTTCTAGCTAAAGAGTCACTTGTCCTCTTTTTCTGTCTTTACTGTGTGACCAGTGGAGAGGATCCTTCTCCAACCAAAGGTGTCCATGCATTCCTTTATCTCTTGGACTTGAATATGTTACCTTAATGGTAAAAAGGACTCTGCAGATAGAATTAAGGTCATGTGTTTTAAGCTATGTTGTGATACTGTGCTGGCTCGTTCAGCTGAGCCCCTCGTGATCACTAGCTTCTTTACCAGTGGAACTGGAGGATAGACTAGGATCCCTGGAACTGAGGCGGCTTTGAAAGCTGAAGATCTCCCTGGCCGCTAGCCGGCAAGCAAGCGGGACTTCTGTCCTAGAATTACATGAAACTCATCCCCATCAACGTTGTGAATATCCCTGAACATCCCTGGAAGCTCCATAAAGAAAAGGATCCTGGAGCCATCCTGGTAATTCCTTGATTTTCACTTTGTGAGACTGGTAGAGAACCAGCTAAGCCTGCTGGACTTCAACTGGAGGTCATTTGTGTTGGCTTTAGTTGCTGGTACTATGGTTTAGCAGCAAATGAAAACATGTATAATATTTGTAGGATATTAGAGCAAAAATACCTGGTATTTCTGAGCAGTTCATAATCTTGCATTGGGGGAAATGAAAGAATAGGGAAGGAAGGGATGAGAAAAATTAGAGGGAAGGAAATATAGTGCTTTGGATCCAGGATGCTATAGCAGGAAAGGTGGACAACCACTCAACAGCTTAATTACCAGTGTAATTAGCTGCATTACTGATATATAGTAATTATATATTTGACTTGATATTTGTCTTAGTTGTGCAAATCATTCAATATTATGTTGCCCTTTAGGCACAATTTTATTAATGACTTGCTTTTAGCATGTCAGTGTGGGAGAATGCTTTTATTTATATTTATACTTATGCTTTTATTCAAACTTACTTGAATTGTGACTTGAACCAGGCACTTCTACCCATCTTCTGCAGCATCTTTTGCTGTATTTTTTCTTTTTTCTTTTTTTTTAAACTAAGAGCATTAAAGTGAAGCAAACTTTATTCAGACTGACTTCATGTTTTATAAATGAGAAAGAAGTTCAGAAAAGCCCAGTAAGTGGTCTGAGGTTACTCACCTGAGCTGTTGTTACTCAGAGTCCTGGAAGCCCGTTGCTAGGGAAAGCAGGTGGAAAGTGCCCTGAAAGGTGAGACCAAAGCTGAGTTCTGCTCCTCAGTTACCCCCTGCCCAGGAGTCTGACTTGGAAAGTTCATTTCCAAGGTAGGATTGCTACAGTGATGAAATAAGTTAATATGACCTTTTTGCCAGTAAAAAATGAAGTTGTTTTATGGCTGTAGGGTTTGTAGCACTGTTTCTGAAACCAGGTACTTTGCAGAGCCTTTACTACAGAAGGAACTGGGGTGGAGACTTGAATTCAACTAACCTGTATGTTCATAGTTGTAGTTCCGACAGTATTTGTGGCTGGAAAGTTACTGTCTGCAAAGAAGGATCACAGAGATATCCTTGGCAGAGTGAGAATGGCTGTCACCTAGTCGGTTACATGTTTTGCATGGACGTGCATGCTTGGCCTTGCCTGTTCTGACAATACTTGATGGTGACACATTCATGGGAGGACTCACATGCTCTTGGTAGTCTGCACCTGTGTTCTAGTCTGAGTTCTACGCGAGGCGTGAATGAACAGCTTCAAGAAACTTTTGAGGTTTGTTGTTGTTGCTGTAGGTTTTTAGAGGAGTTGTGTTTAGGAGCTCTCAGGTGGACAGTTCTTTGGAGTTCCACACACTTTCCTAATTCTGTTGCAAGGAGAGTCTGCAGGACTGCCCACTTTTCTGCTTTGGGTTCTCAGGTGGCCATGTTTCTCCTGGGGTGATGCCCTCATCTCATGGCAGGTGATGCTTCCATTGCTTAGGATACACTGTGGCCTCGTATAATTAACCTACATTGCCACCAGCCTGTCATTTCCTCCCAGAAAAAAAAAAAATCTCCTTCCTTCCCGGCCCTGAGAAGAAATCCATTGAGCTCCTACTGTGTGCTGTGTGCTCTGACACTGAGTTAGAGTTGTGCTGGGTTTTCTTGACATTCTGCATAGAGCAAGCTCTTTAAAGACAGGGGCTGTCTTGAATTTCCACACTGCCTTTGCCTAATGCAGTTGGTTGAATAAATAAACAGTGTCACCTTCCTTAGTCATGTGGTGGAACAGCAGGCAGTTCTGGCGGCAGTGACATCATCGCTCACCGACTGGCTCAGGAGAAACCGTTGGGCATACCATGTGCCTACCAATGCTGCTGTATTGTATGCCACTGTTTGGTAGCGATTCACTGATTAGCTAATATTTGTAACTGTTTTTCTGTAAAGTACCACTTGCTAGAGCAATTTATAAATGGGTTCAGGGTATAATTAAACCTAGCATTCGTACTTACCTTTAATTGTACAAAAAAAAAAAAAAAAGAAAAAAGAAAAAAGAAAAAACTTAACCAGTGGCGTCCTCTGTCAGTACTGCAGTTAAAGTTTATGGGGGCCAAGGGTGTGGCTCAGTGGTTAGAGCACTTGCCTACTGTGTGCAAGGCGTCGAGTTCAATTCCGCAGCACCATATAAAGCTGGGCATGGGAGTGCAGGCCTGTAACCTCAGCACTAGGAAGGCTGAGGTAGGAGGGTTGCCATGACTACAACCTGGACTACGGAGTGAGACCCTGTATCATCGTCCCCCCCCCCAAATTAAATTTTATTTACTAAATTAATTGTTTTAGATCACAGCAGTGAAGTTGCTTAATAATGAACAGTTTCTGAATTATCCAACACACTAACTTTGAAATCAGAGTGTTTCCTCACTGGAGAATGTACTTACCAGTTAGAACATTTTGATTAGACATTCTTAGGAGAACGGGTCTGGCTTACGTTGCTTCTGTTCTCTCATGCAGTCTTTAACCTACCAATGTTAGTTTCATTTCTTGCTTTTTGGACAAAGGAGTGGTTTTGTGGATATTATTTTTCAATGTAAAGCTGATCCTTTGTTTCATATGAATAGTTTGACTTTTAGAAAATTATTTCTAAAGTATTGCAGTGCCTGCTTGAAATTACTTATGTGTATATCATTGGTGTGTTCACCAGTCTTTAGAAAATCCTGAGCTTTGAGTCCAGGGCCTTCTTCCTGAGCTGTATACCCAATCATTTTTTTTTTTTTTTTTTGAGACCAAGTCCACTAAGTACTAGCCTTCAGCTTGTGATCCTCCTGCCTCAGCCTTTAAGAGTGTTGGGATTACAGGCCTATGCCACCAGGGCTGGCTTGCCTCCCTGATTTAAAATAATAGATTGGTGTCTGGACTGTATATAAGTAACATATGCTTGCGTACTTTTCTCTTTTTAGTTTATTTATGCAGCGTTGCATTTGTGATGAAAATACCCATGGTTGGATAAAATGGTTCATTTCTGTTTAATACTCTGTGTGAACATTCCTTCCTTCCAGTAGTTGATATGCCTTAAAGTTTTGGTAGCACTAAAGCCTCAATTAAATTTTTATAATTATTAAAGTTTTTTAACAGCTGTTTTACTTTTAAGATGTAAAGTCAAAATAAATGCATGTCAATAATAGCTATCAACAGTCGTGTGTAGCTTGCAGCAGTTGGAAATTTATTTGTTATGCAAATGAAAAATATATCCTTACTTAGAAAATTGATTAGCCTGCTAAAACAGTCATGATTTTACAGAGTTCTAACTTGATGCTAAACTTTCAATTTTGTGATGTATTGTTTTCCTTTTCTGAAAAGCATCAACCTCATGTTGGAGCTGGGGACCTGTGTACCAAAATTTCCTTTGGTTTTCTCTGTTTGTGAGATGGAAGGTAGCCTGACATAGGAGGCAGGTGTCATATGAGGCAAAGTCCTCTTAGCCCTGTTCTTTGCTGACTGTGGGGCCAGTGCACGCCCTCTGTCCTCCTCCTCTGAGGGTAGTAGCCTCTTCAGAGTCATTGAGTATGAGCAGGGTGGAGACTCCACACACCTCCTGCTGAGGGAGGCGCTGGGACATCAGTGACTGTTCTTTTGGTTATTGAGCAAGGAGGTTGTAAATATGTGATGGAATTACATGATCTTCTGAAAGTTACTCTGTATACCAGTTGTGTACGAAACCACCAGGGTATTGAGAAGACTTTAAATACCTAGATGCCCATATTCATCGGCTGTGTAGCTTGATTTCAGTATTTAAACTATAAGCAAATCCTTAATATTTAACCCCTTAGTAGCACAGTGAAAGGATGAAACAAAAAATCCTTTAAACTTGGTTCTGAAAGGAGTGATAGTCTGTGGAGGTTACGTCCTTTGAGTCTGTATTCTAGTGTCCAGTCCTCGTGCCTTGCCCTGGACCTAGTCTTGACAGGCCTTGGATTAGAAGCTTCCCCTCAACACAGTTCGCTAGAGGGGAATGTCGCATACCTGAGGGAGTGGACAGCTCTCTATGACTTTTAAACTTTCTTGCTTTTCAGTCAGTTTACCCAATTTCATGAAACCTAAAGGTAACTGGAGCCAGACACAGAAACAGGCTTTTATGAGGAAATACTTGTTTCTAGCTTTCCAGACAGTTAGATTAATTGAAATATTTTCTTCCTTGTGAAATGTAATGTTAAGTACTCACATGGAATCTTCCTGTGGAAAAATGAAATGTGGCTGGTGGGTAATGATATTAAGTCACCTGAGAGGAGGCAAGAGGGCTCTGGCCAACAGAGGTTGTAGCTATGTTGTGAAGTGTTGCTGGTGGGCATGCAGGAGAGGGGTTGGGCTAGATCCCTACCTAGCAGCCAGTTAGGTAAGGCTGCTGGCAACATTTAGGAGAAGGAAACATGCCCCCAGGGCATTACTAGTACCATGAGGGATTCGCCTCTCCAGGCCTACCCCACCGGACTCAAGCCTAAGGGTTAGACAGGTAGTATGACATCACGTGGGAGAGCTTCTACCCCTTTGTTATCTTCAAAACTTGCCAATCAAAATGTAATTTAGAGAATTTTTCCATTTGAACTATGATGTAATTTGTAAAATGTTTTGGTGCTAGTGGCTACCTTTGCTTTTGTTTTAATCATGTTAATATTTTTATTTTTGTTTAATGGAAAGGCACTTTTTTGTTTTTGAAAAATTAAAACTTTTAGTGTCAATGTACTGAACTTTCTTTTGCTTTATCTGTTAGTGCACTGTTAGGCATCTAGTATATAGGTTCCTTGTGCTGCATTATTCCCTAAAGGAATTCATAGGGAGCATTGGTGAAGGAGGGAAAGATTAGGGCATTTGGGAGTGCTCTTTGTAATTCAGGGTTGAGGATTTAAGGGTTGTTGATCCTTTTAGCCAGATAAAGCTCTGTTGTGGGTGGCAAAGCTGTGAATTACATGATAGAGTGCTTCTCAGTGTCTCTGGCCTTTACTACCCAGATGCAGGAGTACTTCCAGTTCCCTGTTTTGACTGTCAGAAATGTCTCCAAACATTATTGAGTGCCCCTGAAGGACAGAATCACTACAGTTAAGGAACAGTGATTTAAACTTTTAAGCTATAGTAGTATGGGATGTAGTACTAATAGTACAGGCCCTCAGGTCACATGCCCATGGTTAAAATTCCAGCTATTCTTTGGCCAAATGACACTCATTTTGACCATTAGATTTCTCATCTCTCAACTGGGAGAAGACAGTATTACTCAAGCCTTGGATTGGAATAAATGATGCACACGCATGCAAAGTTCTTAGCCTTAACAGTAGCTCCTCACACCTTGTAAATTCTCAGTAAATACCAGCCATGGCTGTTGTTATTACTATGAAAATATGGCATATCATATTAAATCTTCTTTGCTTTCAGCATTCCACTGAGTGGAGTCTCAGGGGAAATCGTAAGTTAGAATTTCTTAGCAGATTAATTTTTGTTTTAAGAAGCTGCTTTGCCATAGGCAGCACGGCAAAGTGAATGGCTGTCAGACTCCTTTAGCAAGTTCCTTTCAGTAATTCAGCGCTGCTTCGTGGAAGCCATTGCTGCAAATCAGGCCTCGTGGAGAGAGGGGGATGCTGTGCAGATTGACTTTCAAGTGGAGTTAATCTGCCTTGGCTGGATTAAGAAGAGCTGGTCTCCAGTCTCTGAGCCTTTCTCTTCCCAGGGCAGATCTGAAGACCTGAGTCTAGCCAAGGACTGGGTAGGGAGAAGCCTGCAGGTTGAGGATGGGGTGGAAGGAACAGGTTGTCCCTACTGTCTCAGTCAGTGGATTCTCCCTTTGCCCTGAATCCAATTCATTATCTGATAAGAGTGAATTCATTTTGCCAAAGCCTTGGAGGTAGCAGTGAGTGCTAATTTTGTAAAGTAAAAGAGCAGGTTTGAGTGGAAGAGGAATGCAGAAGGAACAGCAGAGGTTATGTGGAGGGAAAATGTTTCCCTAAAATTTGGATGTAGAAAAGAAAGAGGAAAGAGAACTGCACTTAACAGTGATACATACTAAAACAGGCTTGATAGGTTAAATCAATGAAATATCCCCTCTGATGGTACTTCCAAGTGCATTAGACTCTCTACCTTGTATGTTAAGAAAAATCCATAGGATTTCATCACAAATAGGTTAATGACAAATGTTATTATTGTAAAATTGTGGGTCTGATCTGAGGAGCCCATTAAACAGCTGAGGAGAGTATGGCAGTGGAGACGTTGAAATGACCTCTGGGGACTCATTCTAGAATGCAATCCACTTTATTAGGGGAAAGTGAGAGTGTACATAGGGTAGAGTAAGAGGAGGCTCCTAGAGTCCATGTAAAGTTCCAATTATCCATTTATCTCAAAGAATCAGAATTATAACCTCATATGGGAGTCCTAGGAGCCCAGTGTGCTAGGCCAAGGTGTTCCAGATGTGAGCCAAATATGCTTACATCTATCCCAACCCTTCCACATTCAATTTTATTGACTTTCTGACTTTTAGAATACACTTTAATTAAAGAACTACATTATGTTAAGTTAATGCATTCATAAAGGTAACTGAACTGTTTTGTCAGATAAAGGACTACCGTTCTCCCTTGGGATTAGTGGGGGATTAGGTCCAGGGCTCCCTGTCAATAAGAAGCCACAGATGCCTGTGTCCCTTATATAGTTGCATAGAACCTCTGTGTACATCCTCCCATATACTTTAAATATCTCTAGATTATTTATAATAGTACAATGTAAATGTTGTGCAAATAGGTACTATATTCTGGAGGGAATGCCTAACTATCATTTGTGTGGATTCAGTATGGTGCTTGGCACATGGAAAATTCAAGTTTTAATTTGGAAATTTTTGAAAGAAAAAAATTTTTTGAAACAGTATCTCACCATATAGTCCAGTCTGGTCTCATATTCATGATTTTCTTGATTTAGCCTCTTGAGTGCTAGGATTATAGGCTTGTGCCTGGCCGACTTCTTTAATTTTTTAAAAATATTTTGTATATCTTTGACCCACGTTTGGGAGAATCTGTAGATACAGAAGGCCAAATAAGTATAATTTCTCGTGGTTTTACGTATTTCCATAATATGACAAGGAAAGTTCGGTGCTTATTTTCCTCAGTGTGAAAACTGAAGATCAGCATTTTAATGCCTTTCTAGGATTGTTTAGTCTCAGGCTGTTATTTCTGTATTCTTTTTTCCAATCCTAACTTGGTTTGAGAAGTTAATGGAAATCATCTTACCTCCTATGGTTTCTAAGGATTGTGGACTCACATGTGGCTCTCATAACATTGGAGCTGAATGTTAAGAGATTTATAATTTATGGCCCGAGACATGGGGCACTGCCCATAGCGCACAGCTTACTTCACACTGCGGCACAGCACTTTCCATCATGTCCCTGCGTTTCCTCCTGTTAGGACAAGTCCCCGTTCCTGGCCTCCTCCACATGTAGGCCTGGATCTACGTCTGCCCTCCGGCTTTGCCGTCCTTTCTGTCTCGGGCTGCGGTTCTGTCTCTGCTTGCTGGTAGCTGCGGTGGGAGACTTAATCTTTACACGTGCTCGTCATTTCTTTCCTCGTGCCCTAAGGAGCCGCGTGACTCTACACAGTCTTCTGTGACCCTGGCTGGGATCCTAGGTGTCAGCATTTGTGATGGGCCCTGGATGTGTGGGCAGGTGGTTGGTGGACTCCCCAGCAGTTCCCCGCTCACTCTAGGTCTTCGTCTATTCATGCCAATGATGGGGACTAAGTGTACCGAGTGTGCTTCAGAGGTGACGTGGGACTCCACCTCATAGTCCTGTGTATCTGCATAGTGATGCCACCTCACACTGATGGAAGCCTTGGCTGTTTCCCTGTGCTGTGCAGCAAGGGCCCCAGGATGGTACACGTCTTACACTCTGTGGCCTCTGTACCTTTCTAGCCTTTCTTCATGTATGCAGTTTCTCTGCTTCACAATTCAACCAGTAGGGAATTGTAAGGGGTTGGTATGTTTAAGGTTTTTGTCCTTTTATGTAGGTGAAAATAAGGACCCAGTGTTGTTCTTGTTATTAGAATTCAAGAGCCATCTGTGTGGAATTAAAATGCCCCATCCCTCATGGTGTGTGGCAATGACCCTAATGAATGCAGCAGAATTCACTTCCCACTGGTGGGAATTTAATCTAAAACTGTAAACTGAATGCTCATTAATGTAATGCTTTTCCTTGACACATGTTTCTCCAGCTTTTAGTAAAATGTTTGTAGGCATCTGTGCAGAGGCAGATGGATACAGGGAGTCATGAGGGAAATAAGTCTGGAAAATGAACAGTCTCTCCTTGTGGTTCCTTTTAACCATCCTAGTAACAAGGGATCCTGTCACCCCTCCCCTGACCAGGATGCCTCTGAAAGCCTCGAGGCCCTCTCTTGCCACTGTTGGCTTGTGTAACGTTGAGTCTTCACGTTCGCTTCTTACCATTTCTCTGACTCTGCTTCTCTGGAGGGGTGCGGGCACAGAGAAACAAATGCTAGTACTTGGGAGAGCGCTGTGTCCCCCACTTCCGCATTTCTCTTCTTCACTCTTGGGCCTGGTCACTCTGTCCTTCTCCCTTCACAGCTGGTTCTGAGGCAGTTTTCTGTAGCAGATGTTCACTGTGGCAGTTCCAGGATGAGCTGGGCATTGCAGCCATCATAAAAACCAGCTTGCTGTGTGAGAGACCATCCGGCAACCCAGCTGCAGGGTTTCACAGAGATGGCAGTAATGAAACAGGTGGGGATATCTGTCCTGCAGGTGCTGCCATTTCCTGTGCTAAAATTCCTCACACTGCACATTTGAAGATACTCTCCTGCCTCCACTATTCAGTTTATGCTGAATGGTGTCTTGAATTTGGGAGATTTTGTTTTAATGTGGATCAGATGCCTGAGAATCTGCTGTAGCCAGGGTCTCCACTGTTCTCAAGACACTAGCAGGACATCACTCTCTGAAGCCTCGTGTCTGTGAGAGCTGCGGGTGGCACTTGTGTCTGTCAGGCTGCACACACAGAGGGTGTGTCCCCACCGTCAGTTCCCATGCGGCGGAGCATGGCTTTTATTAGACTCCAAAATGGCAACAGATGGCTGCTGCGATGGGGACTCTGATGAGATTGGGTGTTGACTGCCCTAACAGATGAGGCTGGGAGAGCACAGAAACACTGAAGATGGTACCACTGTTTGATTGGTTTTGGCTTTTTGTCTTCTTAGAAATTATTTTATTTTATTTATTTTGGTGTTACTAAGGATTGAGTCCAGACCTTTCATACTGAGCTACACTACCATGACAATTTTAGTTGATTGAGACATGCTTGATAGGTCACTAACTTGCCTGTGTGGACTTGAACTTGGGATCCTCCTTACTCCATATCCCAGAGTGCTGGGATAACAGGCCTGCACCACCAGGCCCCTCACATACGGCTGATTTTTAAGTACAACTTCTAGGATTGTGGAGGTTACATTATATAAATAGAATCAATTCCAAGTATATTTAAAGGCTAGAGAGAAACAAGAGTTTTTATTTCATTTATTTAATTTTTTGAGACGATGTCCTGAACTCACTGTGAAGCCCAGGCTGGCCTTGAAATCAGGGCAGTCCTTGTGCCTCAGCCTTCCAAGTGCTGGGACTGCAGGCTAATACCAGCACACCCAGCTTCTGTGGTGCTGGAAAACAGGACTCAGACAGGGCCTTGTGCTTGCTAGGCAAGCACTGTATCCATTATGCCATTCTTTAGCCCAAAAGAGATTCTTTACAAGTGATTTCTACTTGTGCCAGTTAATCATGCTTTATCCACTTGAATGAATTTAAGAAACACAAAGATCAGTAGGGTACAACTTTGGTGTATTTATGGATGACTGATATATGTGAGTCAGCAGACTGAGGGAATAAAACTCACACTCTTCATTTACAGAATTTCCCTTGGATCTTGTTTATAATAATTTCTATTTCTTTATTCATGTTTCTTGTTACGACTTTCTTATCTGATTGGGCCATGAGTGGCACCAACCAATAGGCTTGTAGCATAGACAAAGTAATAGGAAAGAAAAGAAGCAAGAGTTACCTTTTTTTTTTTTTTTTTCCTGGAAGAACTTCAGTCTTCACCATTGCCTGTGGACACTGCTGTCCAGTGCAGACTCATGCTGCAGTTCCACAGTGAGCCCCAGCCTTTGACCTGGGACTGGTGCTGCATCCCTGATCCCCTTGTCCCCCTAGTGTTGCTGAATAGCCTTTGGACCTTCCGATTCTTCCACATGGGGACAATCATTTTGTATTCTTTCCACCTCTGACTTTGTAAGCCTTCCTAATAAGTCCTGTATGTAGTGTATTTTCTATTGATTCTGCTTTTCTAGAGAACTCTGTTACAGTTTGGATCTGGACTGTCCCCCAAAATGCCTGATGTTTTTAGATGTAATAGTAACTGTGTGCTGTTAGGAGGCGAAGCCTAGCTGGAAAGGGCAGATGCTTTGGGATTTACGTGGAGGAATGAGTCCTAGCTCCTCCCTTCCCCTTGTACTTGGCTCTGTGCTTCCATGCCCTGTGGTTTAGAAACCTTTGGAAATGGTTTGCAGCAGGGGTTTGGAAAGCTTTGAGGATGCTACCTGTGATGATTTGCGTCTGGAATGTTCCCCCAAAGCCTGCTGTTCCTATGGATACTATGTAGGGTCAGGAGGTGGGGCCTGGCTGGAAGGGGCAGAAACTTAGAGCTTGTCCTGGAGGGGCGTATGCTGGCTCTGCTGTTCCTCCCATACTCTCTGTTTCACCATGCTGTGAGGATTTCTGTCTCCCAGGTAGCCATTGCTCTAGCTGTGGCCCCACCATGTGATTCCACCATTTCCCAACCATCCACCCATGAATGGACTGAGAGCTTCTGAAACTAAGCTATGATAAATCTTTTCTCCCTAAGTTGTGGGAGTCAGGTATTGAATCACAGCAACTAGAAAGTAACAAAGACAGGAATTGGTTGCAGAGAAGTGGGCTAATTGCTATGGTTTTACCTGATTATGTGGTTTAGAAGCCTTTCAAACTGGTTTGCAGGAGGAATTTGGAAAGGATTGAGGATGTCGGTTGGAGATGCCTTGGAGTGTTCCGAGCTGAGGTGGATGGGAAATTCTGGTCAGAGCTCAGAAAACCAGGATGCTGATAGAAGTGTGGATTGGAAAGGCCAGGCTCAAGAAGTTTCAGATGGGAAGGAGCACTGTATCAACAGGTGGCCTAAAAACCATGTGTGCTGTGCTCTGGCAGATAGTTTGTCAACATTTTGCCCTTGTTCAGAGACTTTGCCTGAACTCAGATTAAGGGCGGTAGACTGCTTACTCTGGTGGAGGAAATCTCACAGTAGACTGATGTTCAGATGGTTACATGGCTGTTGTTTGTGGCTATCAGCCAGTTCTGTGATGAAAGATAAGTTAAAATGATAGAGAAAAATTATATAGAAGGTTAGCAATGCCAGGCCAAATGGCCTGCAATGGTGGGGCCAAAGAGCACAAGGAATATAAAGAAATTAGCATTAAAAAGAAGCATCTTCGGGACCATAGGAAAGGTGCCTGAAGGGCATTTCCAAAGTCATCAAGACCCCTCCCTTCACCAGCTCAAGAGTGGAGAGGCAAAAGACTTGGCTCTGAGAAGTGTACCACAGGGCCAACAGAAAAATGTCTTTTAGAGTTCAGTGACCTGGAGTTCAACCATTTAAGAACTCGGAGACTTCTACAGCATGTGTCCAAGGGGGCCAGGCTTCTCCTGAAGCCAGTGGCAGACCTTGGCGATGTCCCCATGGTCTGGCTTTCTGGGCTTGCAGAATGCATTTGGAACTGTTTGTTATTGGGTTGTAGAGCCTGCCTGAAAGGGGCAGGTGTCTTAAGATTCGACCTGGAAGGATTGGAACAATTTTTTGAGATTGGAGATTGCCTAGGACAGAGATTTCAGGTGTACGTTACTAATTTGTGCGCCAGAAAGTGAGGGAGGGGCATCTGGCGCTTAAAAGTACTTGAAAGAAGGAAAAATGTTGTTGCAGCTTCTTCCAGGGAGAGCTCATTGACCTTCTCCTGCTTTCCTTGGCTTCTGTTCGCAACAGGGTGAGCAACTCGTCAGCCTCCACCATGTGCTTTCACCATTGCCAACTGTCCCGTGAATGGACGGTGTGTGTGAGAGACCTTCAGAAATTGGGAGCTAAATAAATCTTTTCTTCCGTAAATTGTGAATGTCAGGTATTTTGTCACTGCAACAAGACATATAACTAAGATAGTCCAGTTGCTTTCTGTCCTCCTCTTCCTTCCTTCGCAATGGGAATGTTGACCTTGTGCCATTGTATGGTGGAAGTGCTTAACTCTGATTTTCAAAGGGACTCACAACTGAGAGTTTGCCTTATATCTCAGAGGAGACTTTTGAGTTGCACTTTTTAGCAGTTCAAGAACTGTTAATATTTTGGTAATTCTTAGATAAGAACTAAATGCATTTTACATGAGGAGGTGGTTGTGAGTCTTTTGAGGGCAAGAGGCAGAATGGTATGGTTTGAATCTGGAGTGTCCCCCCCTCCCCAACCTCATGTATTTAGAAATAATAGGATCCATGAACTGTTGGGAGGTGGGACCCAGCTGGAAGGCGCACATGCTTGGGACCTGACAGGGAGGAGTGTGTGCCAGCTCTGCCCTTCCTCCTCACTTGGCTCTGTCCTGCCATGCTGTGAGGAGCTCTTTCTCTGGCTCCCACCCTGCTGTGTAGTTGGGCCGTTTCCAGCTTCCCACCCATCTTTCCTCCCTAAAGTTGTGGGCTCTGTCTCAGCAATGAGAAAGTAACTAAGACAAGCCCTAACTAATACACCCCTTAAAGTAGCTATTTCCTTTGAAAGCAGGTTTGTTTTACTTTTAGTGTATGGATTGTAAATCTTAAAACTAATGCATTCTAATTTCTGAAGAAGATACTTCCATGTTTATTGAGCAGTTTGAGTCATACAAAAATTTAAGTCCTTGATATTCTGACATCTGCTTTGAGACAGTAATGATGTCACAGAGAGAGGTGCATACACTTGACACACACACATGAGACAATTGGACTTGTTACACATTGCAGAGGGGGATTTTCTTGGAGCCCTTGCTTCCCTGTCCCAAATTTCTTTCTCTCGTTGAGCTGTCTTGCCACTGCATTGGAATTCTGCTTCAATCTTTAAAAATATTTTTCATTTTTATTTCAAATATATTCTTTTTAATTTTGCCATTGGGAGCTGTCTGATTGGAATCTGTTGATTCCCCTGGCAATCATTTATTAACTAGCTGGTGTTAATAAATAATCCTTGTCCTTTTTATTATTTTTTTTTTCTTTTTGCTGGTGGTGGTGGTGGTACTGAAAATTGAACCAAGTACCTTCAGGCTAAGCTTCAACCTCTGGCACTTTAAAAAATTTTTAGCTAAGTCACTGAGTTTTCTACAGCTAGGCTTGAACTTGAAGTCCTCCTGTCATGCTCTACCAGAGGGCTGGAACTACAGGCATGTGCCACTATGCTCCACCTTTGCCTGTGGTCAAATTGTCAAATTGTTACTCAACCTCCTTTTTCAGTTTTAAACTTACATGACTTTTTGTTGTATTCTTATATATATTTTCTTTGACTTTAAATAATGTTTATCCTTGATATTATCAAATCTGTAATTTGACTTTAATTTTTTTATGTTTCCTGTAAGAAACACTTACCTTTTCCAGAGTTTATTCTTTTCTTTTTAGTAAACATATTGTGATTTTACTTTAGATTTTACACTTTTTTCCTCTTGGATTTTGATGTTGCTTACTTAATTAATGTTGATTGAACATTTTCTGTGTGCCAGTCCTCTGTGATGAGTTAATATAAATATATAAATATGGTCCCTGTACTATTGGAGATTTAGTGGCAGAGACAGGCAGTAAATAAGAAAACAAATAAATATGTAATATTCATCTGTTTCCCTGTGTCAAGCAGATTAACAGTGGTGGAGAATACTGTGAGGGTCAGGGACACAAACTTATGTTGTGATTAGTTATCAGTGTACACACAAAATTTGCCTTGTAAAGAGAGAGGTGCAAAAGTGTGCCTGACTCATATTCCAAGACCCTGGGCAGACTTTTAGGTTGGGTTCAGAAGTAGTGAACCCTCACAGTCTTGGGAAAGGACCTTGGTTTTGATCTAGGTACAGACTGAAGCTGTGGGAGGTTCTTGGAAAGAGTTACATCAAGAGGATATTCTGGCTTTAATATAGAAAGTAGGGAAGGAAGCCAGACTAATTAGGCCATTGTAAGGGCTAGACCAAAAATGAGGTGGCTTATGCTATGGTTATGGTTAATTTTATGTCTTAATATGCCTCAGCTACTTGGCTGCCCGTGGAAGTAGTCAGACATTATTCTAAATGTTTCTGTGAAAGTGTTTTTGGATGAGATTAAATGTTAATTAAATTAAAGGATTAAATGTTAACCTAAGGGATTACCCTCTACTCTAAGAATGGGCCTCATCCAATCAGAGGGCTTGGCTAGAACAAAAATCGACCTCCCTAAGCAACAAGAAATTCCTGAGCAGATGGCCTGTAGACTAGAACTACCCATTGACTCTTTCCCAGGTCTCCACCTCTCTGTCCATTCTGAAGATTTGGGATTTTTCAGCCTCTATAATCCTGTCAGACAATTTCATAAAAAGTAAACAAACAAACAGATCTTTGTTTGTTTGTTTATATATCAAAGAGCCCTGTATAATATAAATAGAGTGGTAGCAGTGGACATACAGAGAAGTGACATGTTTTTAAGGCAGAAACAACAAAACATTGTTAGGGGAATAACTAATTATAACTCAAAGGTAGTGAGGCCATTCACCTAAGCAAAGGAAATACAAGGAGACAGTGTAGGGAGAAACTTGAATTTGGTTTGGGACCTGTATAGTTGGGGGTACCCATGATACATGTATGGAAAGATGAGGACACAATTGTATATGTGTTTCTGGAATTTAGCAGTATAGAGAGAAAGAAGATTTAGGTCTGAGCACTAAATCCAGCCTGCATTTAAAAAGTGAGAAATGATAACCAAAAAGGAGAAAAAACAGGGAGAGAGCTTGGCATCGTGGAAGAGAGGCAGGGAGTCCTGCTGTGCACTCTCAGGAGTTCAGTGAAGTGGCAGCCACATTCGGCTCCTTGCAAGTGGGTGGGTGTGGTGGCTGAAGCACATCTGATGGAGTGGTGGGAGCAGAGTTGGGCCTAGGGTGGGCTCAGGAGTGGGTGTGCCTTACGACAACTCCTTGAAGAAGATGTGTAGGGAAAACAAAAGTAGAAGGGGCTAGGTAGGCAAGGCTTTGGGAGTCAGAGCGATGTCTCTCTGCCACCGCCCAGTGATGACTGAGAGGAGAGCGTGTTCAGCAGCTGATGAAGACGACCTGGTACGGTGAAATATGGATGATGAGACGACAGAAGGAGAAGGGAAGGAACAAGTCTTTGAGAAATAAAGGAAGATGTGTCTCATAGCACGTGTGTGTAACTGCATGGATAAGAGTCACAAGGGATAAAGGAAGGCAAGAAAAGACTTCAGGTGTGGGAAGCTTGGCTCGTAAGGAAAGTGCAAGACTACCCAGCTGTTGTTTTGTTCTTAACACTAGGATGGGAATGCGATAGTTGGAAGGAAGTTTGAGAAAAGTAGGAAAAGATTACTCAAGAAGTGGAATTACAGGATAATGGTTGAGAGCTGACTTGAGGGTTGAGACTCTTCTTAAAAGGACACTAATCTATATTTTTCCAGTGTAAATATTTTGCAGCTTAGCTGCATCTGTGGAGAAAGGAGAAAATTGGGGTAGAATCTGACAGTCGGAAGTGAGGCAAAGGTTTTTGCAGGAGTCATGGAAGTGGTGGGTGAAATTTCAGTTTGATGAGAAGGGGACTGATGAATAGTCAGAGGCTACCTAGGAACCACAGTGCCGGGAGTTGACTGCATAATGTCTACGGGCAGAAGTATACAAATGGTACAAAGCAAGGGGTTCTGTTGTACTCTCTGCTAGAGAAATGGTGATCCTCAGTCCTTTCTTGAAGCTTCATTTTCTTCACTGACTCTCTTGGCTTCTGTTCTCATTGCTTCACATTCCACCTAACAGTCGGATCCCAGTTTGGCTCTTGTTCGTGTACCCCAGACCTCCCTGCCCCTGAGGTGCTGGTACACACTGCTTTATGATCAGACAGAGTAGTTTCCTTTAGGTACACATGCAGAAACTTGTTTGGCCCCATCGCGTAGAAGGGTGTGCTTGTCAAACCAGAAGTCTGTCCTCGATGCGGTTGCAAAGTTGTGCTCCAGAGATGAGTGCGGCAGCTCACACTTCTGCCAGCAGCGTTTCTCTCCTCTGCATTCTCACAGATACCTGATGTTATCAGACTTGATAGTTGCATTTTTAAGAAAATCATTTCTCATTCCATCCTACTGGGAACCAGAGGTCTCAGATTTCAATTTCATCAAGGTCAAATCTGTCTGTCGTCACTGCCCTCCTTTTTAATGGCTTATGCTTTTATGTCTTGTTTAAAGATCTTTCCTTACCTTCATGTCACGGAGATTGTTTCTGATACTTTTTTGTTTTTAAAGGAAATTAATTTATTTGTGCACATATTTTGACATCATAGAGTACCCAGATTATTCATGTGCTACTCCGTATGTTTGCAGTTGACATTCCAACATTTAAGGGATGTTTGAAAGTTGCCATCATACATATTTCTGAACAGCAACATGTTGACTGCCATAGTCATGGTGTCTCTGTCACTTCCTAGACCTTTGCTCTGACATTTGCCCTAAATATAGAGCTGTTCTTTTAGAGATTTAAACAGGAATATGAATACTAAGAAATAACATAGCAGGGCCTGGTGACACTTGGGGAGGCTGAAGCAGGAGGATCTCAAGCCCAAGCCCAGCCTGGGTAATTTAGTGACTCACTGAGATTCTGTCTCAAAATCAAAACCAAAGACTGGGCTAGGGATATAACATAGTGCAAAGATCCTGGATTCTGTCTGTACTACCACCACCACACATGTGCATGTATACACACAGAACCCTCTGGTATCACATATATTATTACATTCACTTAATCATAGCACATAGTTGTATGTGTGTCACAAAATAGACCATAGGATAGTGTAACTGATTAGAGCACATTCACATTAGGTCAGAATCCTTTCTGATGTTTAATAAGTTAGTTGTGTTAAGTACATTTCCCACTTGTGTTCTTTTCATCACACTCTGCATTTACGATAGCATCACAGCATTGGAAATAGAAGAGCATCTGGATTTTTAAAGGCCATTGCCCTGTATATTGTAAGACATACTTAACAGTCTAAATAAGGGATCGGAAAGCCCAAAATAAGCCCAGTGAGACAATGGAGTGAAATTCACACTCATATCACATCTGAGTCTTATGAAGAGACAGGTGCCTCACTTCCAAAAGGCAGTGGTGTTCCCCAGTGGCTCAGGTAGAACGCGATAAAAACAACCTGCTTGTGTTAATGCGTCTTCTACCAAATAGAACAGATTGACCGAATGAAGACCATTCCCCTCTTCTCACTAATGCCGATAGCTAACAGTTCTCATGAATTACTTTTCCCTTTTCTGCATTATTGCAGCCTTATAGGTAGTATCTTGAAGGTTTACTTTTTCATAGGTAGGATTTTGTACCATCTGCAGTTTGTGTGAGTAGTAAACAGTATGAGAATCCAACTTTATTTTTATCTATGAAAATAAGCAGTTTTCTCACCTTTCTATCATTAATTTGTAATACTTCCTCAGTCGTATGTAAAATATCTCTGAACACAAGGGGTCATATGTGTATCTGTTCTCTCTCATTCGTTCATTTATTCTACACCACACTGTTGGAATTACTGCACCTTTATGAGATGTCCTGACGTCTGGGGAGGTGTATTCCACCCACCTGAGTCTTCACAAGTTTCTTGTTGTACTTGTCTCTTTATTTTTTTCTGTAGGAATTCTAGGATCAAATTGTCAGATCTCAGCAAAAAGCATGTTTGAGTTTTGATGAGAATTGCAAATAATTTATAGATTTTAATTTGGGGCAAAACTGTGCAATATTGAACATTTCTGTCCATTAGCATGACTGTGTTTAGGTTATTAATAAAGTTTACCTTCATGGGGATCTTTCATATCCTTAAATTAAACATAGGTAACTTTTGGTCATGATTGCTATCAGAGTTTTTTTTTTGACATTGTGTTTGACAGTTTTTGTGTGTAATCTGTATTTATGAATTGTGATTAAAAATAAAGTGAATGTTTAAATTTTTAAAAGTTATTACAGTTAATCACACATTGCCAGTAGTCTCACTCAAAATATGTACTCTCGCTTTGAACAAATCTGTCCCGTCGTCTTTGCCTCTTCTAGAAGCAGTTCTGGAAGTCCTTTCCTGTGAGTGTCTTTAGTTGTGTTGTCTTGGCTGCATTGATGTCTCAAATTGATTCAACTCCTTTATCTTTCATGCTTATTCTGGCTTTGAGGAAGAACCAGAACACAAGTTGCTCGCACAGTGCCAGAGCCGGTGGATCGGACGCCTGAGGACACATCCTCATTTTCCCATGAGCCTCCCTCTGTGGGATGGCATTTAACAACAGCAGCTTTCACTGCAGTTTTGATTATACCTTGTACAGACAGGAAAGAAGGCTTCCAGAACTGCTTCAGAGTATGGAAAGAATAATGGAATATATGTGAAACGAGGTGGAGTATTTTGAGGGGGATTAATGGCAATGAGCCTTTTTCTGTAGTAATTTTTTAAACACTCAACATATCTTTTGCTCATACCTCATAGTTTGTGATTTCTTGTTTTCTGCATGTTTTACTCAATTTTGCTAATTATATGTTTTGTTAGACAAACTTCCCTTTGCTTTGAATTTACTGTTATACATATTGTACACATTTCTCTTAGTCCATGTAATTATATCATCTTTTCCCTTCCTAATGTAAATTTTCTTTTCCTTTTTCTTTTTTCTCTTTTCTTTTTTTGCTTAGACATCAGTTTTGAATTTTACTTATGTTTTCAAAGAGGCAGATTTCAGCATCACTTTTTTGCACTGTTACTTATTTTCTTACATTTTACTTTAATTCATATCTCTTCCCTCTCTCTGACAGTCATCCTCTAAAGAAAATAATTTTATTACTGTCATGTGTGAGCCAAAAATTTCTGTGTTGTTGCCCAGGGTCTTTCTCATGAGAGCGATCATGTGATGTTTCTGAGTCATCTTGAATGATTGTCCTGGATGGCTCCACATGTCCATGTTTGGACTTGAATGTAGCAGTTCTGCTTGAGCCCTGAGAGCCGTTTGTGTTTGTTTTTGTTTATATAAGAAACATTTTAGCTGAGTCGTTTCTCTTCTTTATATGTTGTTACTAAGGGAAAATCGAATGAACTAAAATGTTGGAAGTGTCTAATACCAGAGGGTAGATCCCTGAATTCAATTAAAAACCATTATTATTGAAAATGCTGGAATGGAAGATTATGTTTATAATACATAAATTAAGTTGGCCTAGTGCTTCATAGTTCTTTCTGTAAATTTCTCAGGAAGTAGACAGTGATGAAGCAAGTTTTACAACTCGTGAGTATGAGTGAGATTCCCCCTTGCAAAGAAGTAAATTCAGTGACTAGTCTGGCACATCTATCCTGATTCAGGCACAAACCCTACTGGTTATATAAGCAGATAAAAGTTGCTTTGGAAATTAAAACCTTCAGACATCCATGATAAAGCAACCAGGTATTTCTTCAGTATTCACAGAGAATTTTCAGTCGGCTTGCCAGGAGCTGAGGGTCTCATTAAGCTCTACCACAGGTTCTGTCAGTGTCATGCTATAGGCAGGTGATACTGAATGACCCTTCGCTAACTTGATGTTGATAGAGTGTACCTGGAGTTTGCCTTCACTATAGATGACCTTACATGGGTGACAATACTAGGTACTGGTCTCCGTCAGGCTTAGGACTCCTGGCAATGAGTAGTGCAAGCAATTAATGAAGAGTCTACCAAACAGAGAGCAATGACTTGAAGCTTAAATCTAAGGCTTCAATATAAATGTTGATATTCTTGATAATCTGTGTCATACTGGCATTTTCCAAATGTTTGTTGTTCCTGTTGTCACTTGAGCAAAACAATGGACTTCTGCTGACTTTTCTTTACAGTACCTCACTGCTATAATATTGAGAGCTTCAATATAGAGTGCTTCCTGTCTGCAATGCACGGTGCCATGAGCTTTGCGTGTGCTTCCTGTCTGCAACGCATGGTGCCATGAGCTTTGCGTGTGCTTCCTCATTTCTCCTTGTCACAACTTCACGAGATACGACTTCTAGCATTTCCATTTTTGAATGGGGGGTTTGAAGCAGATTTGTTAAAACACTTCCTCAAGGCCACAAAGCTGATGAGAAATGGAGACTCAACTCTGGATCTTTCTGATGCTCAAGCCTGCTGTCATAACTGCCATACTGTCTAGTAATAATACCTTTGTACTTGTGTTTCCTTTGGTAACATCCTTGAAAGTGGTGCCTAAAAAGGAAAGAGCTCATGTTAAAATGTAGCAAAATGGTCAGTAGCGTTACCATTCAGCGAAGAATACAGACTCACGTATTGAAATACTGAATTTTCAATCATTGTAATGTAGTGGTTTAAGTGAACAGATTACAGATCATTCTTATTTGAATAACTGAATTCAACGCTGGCTTCTTTTTCTAACTAAACTTCCAGTTAGACTGTTTTTTAGTGTGATAGTGGGCCTTAGAAGAGGGACTGTTAGCTTCTTCATTAATTATCTTACCTTTGCATTTCAAACATAACACTGGTTGCTTGGCTCAGGGATTTTTGCCTGATCTAGACAGCACTAGCATTCATTAGTCAGGAAATTGTCTTGAGAATTTAGTTTCCTTGAATTTCATTAGGACACCCATTTTATGTAGAAAAAAGCACACAAAGACACCTTTAATATCAAAATGCTTCTGATCTGGCATAAAACACAATAAAAGTAACATTAAGCTTTGGGCTTTAAGCATGAGCCCAAAGAAGAGCACTAGCCTGTGAATTTGGAAGCTTGGAATTTACTTCCTGGCTCCTGAAAAAGGAGAAACTTTCTGTAAATTATAGTCAGGAGACTATAAAATGCAACTGTACATAAGTCCTATTCGCATGAATTTCTTCAGATTTTATTATTCTGTCAAAGAACAATTCTGGATTTGCTGGTTGTTTTTCCATGAGTATGTTAAGAGAAATGTCTATAAGATGCAGACATTTTGAAACTATGGCACCATTTTTTGGTTCTCTGAGTTGTCTCCTAAGCTGCCTACTACTCGATGTAGCAGTTTGTCTTGGAGTTGTGTACAGTGGTATAGCTGGTGTGAGAGTTATCTGGGAAAAATTCTAAGGATTTTAAAAAAGGGCTTGATTTGTACTCTGAAATTCACATCTTTTTGTAGGGAGACTTTTACACACATTCAACCAATATTATTAAAGGCCTACTGTGCGATTCATTCAGTCATTCATTTGCTGTACCAAGATAGAGTCTGGGGCCTCGGCAGTGCTAGGCAGCACTCGGCCACCGAGCTACATTTGCAGCTTGGAGTTGTTTTTAAAGAGAGAGAGCACACCCACCCATGTGCAGTTTTATTGAAGTATGTTGTCAGGGTCTGCCTGCAGCTATTTGTTCTCATAGGCTCACACCCACCTCATTGTAGAGGAAGGTTAAATGTCTTTTGCTCTTAGTGGGTGTTGAACTGGGGTGTGGTAATGGTATTGTGATTCTGTACAAAAGGCGAAGTGTCATAATGCCTGCAACTGAGTCTGAAATAGTTCAGTCAAAGAAGTACTGTGTATGTATATCTCTTTTACTGTCTCTTCACATGTTCACTGTCTTAGTTACTCTTACGTTACTATTACAGAATACCCAACACCCACAACTTAAGGGAGGAAAAGTTTGTTTTAGCTCACAGGTTCAGAAGGTTTTGGTCCACTGATGGATGGCTGATAATGGTGGAAGCACATGGGGGTGTCCTAGCTGGAGGAAAGCTGTTCACAGGATGGCAGACAGGAAGCCAAGTGACCAGGGAGGGCTACAGCTAGCATAAACCCTTCCAAGTCAACATTTCCAGTCCCCTTCTGGGTCAAGCACCTTCCAACCTGGCCCCACCTCTTAACGTAACATGGTTCTCTAGGTCCTCTACGACATCCAAATACATGAGGTTTTGGGGGGACGTTTCAAATCCAAACCATGGTATCCACCCCTGACAGAATAAGCAGTATTAATGTTTATTTCTCAGGGTCAAACAATGAAGGACAAAGCAGCAATTGAACATTTAGTAAAATATTTGAACCATGATGTTTATAAGGCTGTTTATAAGCTTCATAAGGCAGGGCTATGCAGAAGGAGAGATTGAGGTGCGTCCTGCATCTGGGGAGTGGGGTTGGTACAGGGACAGAAGCAGGAAGCTGGGCTGAACGCTCAGGATCCCTCCCAGGCATCAGGCAGGCACTAGAGACTGTCTACCGAGATCTGATCGATGGGACCAGTTTCCGTGTTAGAACAGTCACATTGATTATTATTTGAACCCGTAGAAATGATCAAGTTTTCAAGTTAGTGAATACCTGTAGATAAAATAGAAGTTTCTGTCCAAGCAGAAGGTTGTGATGTTGTAAACTGAATTTATGACAGTGCAAACAGAGAGCTGTGGTCAGCCTGGAGCAATTTCATGGAGTAGAATAATCTGGATGCTTAGATCCTCAGACAGGTTGGATGTGTGTAAGAGAGGGCGAGAAGCCTTTGCCGAGTCTAGGCTTCTGACTCGTGGAAGAGGAGGGATAGTGGGAACCCGAGGAGACTTCTAGTCTCTTTGTCAGGAAGAAGATGATTTCTCTTTGGAGATGGTGAATTTGAGGTGTTTCTGAGATTCACATTCAGAAGGATGCCTGTGTGGATCTGGAGCCTGTGTGGATCTGAAATAGTTAAAAAAGTACCATACATATGTATCTGTTTGGGTGCAGCTGCAACGTTTGGGTCTTATCAGGGAGTTTGGGCCGACAGCTCTTGCGTGGAGAAGGAGTGAATGGACTTCCCTGGAACAGCTTTTATACAGCACAGGGAAAAGGACCAGTATGTTTAAAGGTTCTGATATGGGGAAGTGCATTTGAGCTAGAATTCAGAGAGTGGAGAGAAAACCTGGGGGCTCCAAGGCCAGGAAGTGAGAAGAGATTCAAGGACTGCGAGATGATGGCGGGGGGTAATGAATGTCCTCCCAGCCTTACCAGGGTGAGGCATCCCCTCAGTGTGCTCCGTCACCAGAACATGGAAGGCTGGGGCAGTCCCGGTACAGACTGGATTGGGAAGCTTGGGGGTGGCATGGCGGGGAGGTGAAAACCCAGAGGTGACAGCCAGAGAAATCTATTTTCTCTGACTATGAGCAAATGAGAGTTTGATACTGGATGGAAGTAGAGTCAAGAAGGGATGTATGTACGTATAGTTTTGAAATTTGGAAGAGTCCGAGCATCTTTAAACACCCAAGGTCATGAGCCTTTGAGGAATGGGAGGTTGGAAATACAGGACAGATAGTGTACTGGGTAGGGTCCTAGAGAAGACCAGAGGAGTGCCTGACCTTAGCCAGGACTTACTGAGGAAACACAAAATCTTCTCCCAGGGAAAACGTGGACATAGAGGGGAAGGTCATGACTTAATAGATAATAAAAATAAATATTTAGAAAGCAAAACTATGCAGCAGTTTCAAAAGTAAATAAAGCTTTGTTCTTTTAGAAAGTATTCCTGTAGATCCAAGTCACATCTCAACCAGAGCACCCTTCAAGGAGCACCACGAGGCCCTCTGATGGCTTCATTGGACACATACTCATCTTCACCCCTCACTGTGTGCAGGTACGAGGCCTTTTTGTTAGGCAATAATAGGAGAAGGGGAGCAGCAAATTAAATGCAGCTCAGATAAAAGGAGTGGCAGTGATATATTGTAATTTAGAAAATACTTGACAGAGCTCCATATCAAAGGATAATAGCCAGTACGTGAGAGCCATACACTGAGAGGGAAATTGGCATTAAATTGATAAGATACAGAACAGCAGGAAACAAAGGAAATGTTCGAGTTATTGTTAGTGTCATGGTGTTTTTAAGAAGAGTTGGATTTTTTCCCTACTTGGACTAATGGGTACCCATTACCTTGATGCAAAAAAAGACCACAGATAACCTAAGCAGCTGTCATCTTTCAGGTGGCACTCCTCAGTGAGGAGAGCGGCAGCTATTCTCAACACACTGTTTTTTGTGGAGACTGAGCACCCAAGTGGCACAGTTCATTTAGTAGGATATTTGCAGTCGGAAGGTGACCTACTTAGAGCAAGTGGTAACCTCGGGAACTCTCCTGTCTTCTGATCACAGGCTCTGTCAGTGCCTCAGATTCCTTCCCTTTACTTGGTCAAAACTGATGAGTTGTGACTTGTTAACAGAATTAATGAGAGCAAAACAAAAAGATATATTAGAATGTGAGTTTGAGTATCGCCCTTCTTTTCCCTTACATAGAAAACCATTAAGTTACTCCTAGTTGACGAAGCTGTTTTGTCCCCATCTTACCAGTCAGCTTTATTTACCAAATGATCAATCTTTGTAAGCTTCTCGAAGCTTCTTTTCAGTTTAACCTTACTGTTTGGGCCGTGACAAGTGTCTCACTAAGCTGTCATTTTAGAATTTAGTAAATGACTTTTATAATATGCAAGATTGGTGGTGATACTTATGTTTCTAGTGTTCTATTAAAGACCACTTTGCTTCGTTGATGGTTCTACATTCCTAAAAAATGCATTCTGAGTGGTTTGGTTGGGATTTTTGGGATTTTTCTTCCTCCTGCCCATGTAATATTATTGTGTGACTTTTCTCTTTCCTCCTTGAATATTTCCTTTGTTTACTGCTGTTCTGTATTTTATTAATTTAATGCCAATTTCCCTCTCAGTGTATGGCTCTCATGCACTGGCTGTTCACCTTTGATATAGATCTCCGGCAAATGTTTTCTGAATTCCAGCACCGCTGCCACTCCTTTTATTAAACTTGTCAGTATTAGCCTCAGTGGAATTTGCTGCACGCTACGTGGGGTTGCCTGTCCCTCATCAACATACGCTCAACAAGTTTATCAAATAAGAACCTTCATTTTTCAGTGACTACATGGCTGTTGAACTGTAAGTATACAATGAAATCCTGAAGAGGTGGCAGAAATTAATAACAAAAATTACCACCCAAGAGTTAAGAGTCACAGACCACATTGCTTATCATCGCCTTTGGACACGTGCTAAGATTACTAAATCATAATAAATGTTATACTTGTACATTACCAAAAAGGACTGTAAAGCAAAATGATTGCTGAATGTTTTCTGCATAAATCCTTGCATTTATTGGAATTGTTGTCACATCGGAATCAGAACAGCTTCCCTGTTGACTGCTGTCTGTGCCGGTTGTGTGCAGAGAACTTTAAATGCATTATCTCGGTTAATTGCTTCAACCTTTATCTTTGTGCATCTGTTATAGGCTTGGTACTCTTATAAGTACTGGGGATATTATGTGCCCTACCCTTATGGGATTTATAATTTAATGGGAGGTTTCAGCAAGCAAATGAGAAATTCCACTAGAATATGTTATTGGGATGTATTAGAAATATGGACCAATTTTATAGCATGTTAATTTTCTGTTAGCAGATTGTATTTACATAAAAACTCAGGCTCACATGGTGTAGATAAAAACACAGTTAAGCTTTAACATCACCCACACCTAATCGGGGGAAAGTAGGTAGTGAGATTGCTGGCAAAACAAAAGGCTAGTAAGGGCTATAATCCTTTCACTGAGGGAAAGGGTGTGGAAATACCACACTAGCTCAAGGTCTAACAGGCAGGAACTGTCCAGACAGTTGAGGCTTTTCTGTCTGGCCTTAGGGCAAGAAGCAGCCCTGACCAGGAATGGATCTCCATGTTGTGGCCTTCCTGGGGACATAACCAAAATACCTCCTGTCTGGATGGACTCTGTACCTGTACGCAAAGGACAGGCTTGTTGGGGGTTGCCAGGAATTCAGAGTGGGACTGAAACAGCAAATTTAAAACTTTAATCTTTCATAGACATAGAGTCAATAAAACCAGACGCCGCTTGCATGTCAGACATTCTGTTGGTGTTTATTTTCCCTGTGCTCTGTTATCAAGGTGCGTCAGCCAGCCATTCAGAAAGAGCAGTAGCAGTTTAAGAGCCAGTCTGGTGAGCAAAGAGAATCCTCAAGAGCTTGCCAGGGCAGATGCCAGCAGGGAAAGGAAAGTCTCTGGAGGCCACTCAACAGAAGTGCCATCCATGTAAGTGTCCAAGAAGGCACCTGACTTAGTTTCAAGGATGAGAAGAGAGATTCCAAAGGGAGATGATGTCATAGGCCTAGAAGTTAAATTGAGGTGGGATACCAGGGGAGGGGGCAAAGATAAAAGGATTATTCAGACAGGCATAGCCAAATCTACTCCAGGAATTAGAGTATTTCCCTGTGACTGAATGTGTAGGAGAAGAGGGTGGTTAGATTACTGTGGCGTTGCCCTTTCCCCATGTTGACGTTTGTGCTGATGGTACAGAAGCAGCCCCTGGGTACCGCTGCCGACACATTAGGGAGAATCAGGGCAGCGGCTCCGAGCTGTAGTCACCTGATTCTCCATTGCCACAAAGTACCTGCAGTTTTAAAAAGTACGATTTTACTTACCGAAGCAGTAAACATTTTTATTAAACTGCTAACATTGAACACACACATTATGGCTATGCATGATAAAAACGGAAAGTACCACAGAGAACTTCTGTTAGACACCAAAACGTGATAGCTGTCTTTAAGAAAACTACCTGTGCAGTTGTTTGGCTTGCAGGCTGAACTGGCCACATTTCTAGAATGGCATTTTTACCTGAAAGAACCTATAAATATGTTTTTTCAGACTTGAGTATTTGACATCTGTTTTCTGAAGGAAAACTACAGAGAGCTTTTGTTAGTGATACCGTAATCAAGCTTTCAAGTACAGATCTTTTATCTGCTACCAAGACTTGACAGTTCCCAGTCTTAAGATTTTTCTTATGATCTTGGTGGTAATATTAATAGATAGGATTTTTTGTGTAATGAAATGTGTTGACATTTGGAAAATCTGTGTAACACAGCGAACTATTACTTCTCAGATAACCAACACGTGACGTTACAGAATCATACATATCTAAAAGATCCACTCAGTATATAAATTAAACGAATGGATTTTAATGCAACAGCTAGAAAAGCTCATTGATGTACCTTGGGTTACATATACAACTAACTTTTGAGACATCATCCGTAGTCCGTTTTGGCATAGCACCACAGTTGACTTGGGACACAACAACATCCACAATTTAAAGGAGGAAAGGTTTATTTAGGTCACAGTTGAGAAAGTCTCACACAGCCTGTTGCAGGCGCGGCTAGCAATGGTGGAAAGACACGGCAGAGGCTGGAGAGCTGCTTAGGATTCTGCACACAGGAACCAAGTGAGACAGGAACATGTTAACTTCTGGAGACTTGAGCCAGGCCAGAGCCTTCATAGGAAGGAGCTGCAACAGTGTTTCTTCTTCTTTCCCTTACTCATCTCTAACTGACAGTTGGGCCCTCCAACCCCGGGGTGGGTGCCCCTCTCTCTCTTCCTACAAGTCAATAACACACACCTGAAAACTCTGCCATGGGCACCACTGCCAGTCTCGACAAATTGACACAATCCCTCTAGGTCAAATCCCAGGCATCTGCCCCTCCCAGCCAGGCACTACCTCCCAATAACATCCAAATAGCTGAGGCTTTTTGGGGGATACTCCAGGTCTAAACCATAGAAGCAATACTGAAAAAAAAAAATGATTACAGTACTCCTCCTTTTCCCAATTCCATTATCTGCATGAGGCTAGATTTCCTCCGTATACTTGAACGAAGTTGACATACCACAATAGATTCAGTGAAGAAGCAGATGTAAAAATCTAGCCAGACATTAAGGAGATTTGTAAAACTGTAAAACAGTTTGCTCCACTCAGTAAACTAGTTTCATGTTGGAAAATAGAGGACTTTTTCATAAAACAATTCGTGAATAATATGAATTGCTTACTATTGTTACTTGTCAGTGAATTGATGCATGTTTCCATTTTAATTTATAGAACAGTCAGTGTTAGTAAATACAGTACATGAACAAAAGCTTTTGTGTGTTTTTTAAAGTAGTTTTTAGACAGCATTTAAGAGGTCTTGAGACTAAACAGTGTGAGAATTATGTGAATATTTAAAATTGAAAAGAGTTTAATATGAGGAATTAGATAGATGCTTAACAGACCATTTGAAGGCAAAGTTGGATCAGAGATAAGGGGAAACACTAGCTCTTTGGTTTACCCAGAACTACAACATTTTTACCGCTGTGAGGTCAGGAGCTACAGGAAATCCTTAGCGATTTGTGATGAAAGCAGACAGAGAGATGAGACAGGTAAATGAGATGTGTGATCTTTCACTGGATCCTGAATTGGAGGAAATGCAACTGACAGAGACTTTACTGCAGAGTTAGGGGAAACCCGCATACAAGCTTTAGGTTAGTATTATTATATTAATGCTAAACTTCTTTTGTGTGGTAATGGTATTATGGTCATGGAGAGTGAATGTCCTAGTTCTTGGAAACAGCCTTATGGCATGAAATGTCACATTTCACATTGGCTGAAAAGATGTATACACAGAGCAAACATGGTAAAAAAACAAATGTTTACAATTGGAAAAATCTACTTGAGTATATAGAATAGCTTTTCATTTTGCTATTTTTAAAAACTTGTGTAGTTTTGAGGTCTTCACAAAATGAAATATTGGGGACAAATATGGTGGCCGCAAATAGTCAATTTTGGGAAAACAAAGGTAAAATTACATCATAGGGTATATAATAGAAAAATAAAGTGATGGAAATTAAGGGAAAATATTTAAAAATTATAGGATCAACCTAGGAAGTTTAACATCAAATTAATACAATCTTAAGGTAAACTGGATTGAAGCAAATTAATAAAAGAACAGTGGAACACAACGGGGATAGCTTAGCTCAGAAGTGATTAAATGAATCTCCATATAGAAACTCATACTAAGAGCCTGATACAGAATTTGAAGGGGAAAAAGTTATCAAGGCATATCACAATGAAATTCAGAGTATCAGAGATAAAAAAGCAATCCTAATAGCTTCTAAAGAGAAAAATTACCACACATAAACATCCAGGAATTAAAAGGTCTTTTTATCAGCAGCACAGTGGAGCAGTATTCTCAGATTTGTAAATTAAATTATTTTTAGCCTAAGGTTCTGTATCCTACCAGACTAGATTAATCAAGAGTGAAGATCAAATAAAGACATCTTCAAATATTAGATGTAAAAATTCAGTGGGTTTGTGCCATGTAGTTACTGGAGAGTAGTGCAGTGTCTCAGTCAGCTTTTCCATTTCTGGGATGAGGTATCTGATACAAACAAAATGAGGGGAGGTTGATTCTGGCTCAGGGCCTGCGAGGCTTCAGCCTGTGGTTGGATGGCTCCAGGGCAGGAACTTCACGAAGAGAGCTCATGGTAGAGCAAGTGTGCTCACATTTCACGTTGTCTGGGAAATGGCAGTGGGAAAGGGTGCCAGAAAGGTTAGAAACCAGGTATGATCCCCAAAGTCATGCTCCTTGACACCCCAGACATATCCAAAGTGGGCTTTATTAACATGGACATTTCTTAAGTCAGTCAAATTGACAGTCAAGCCTAACCAGCACTATTAGATCTTCTGTAAGTGAGAGATAGCATCAGAACTCATGGGATCCAGGAAACAAAGGGATTTACCAGGATGATGAAGGGAATCCCAGGATGGAAGCTCGGGGACAGACCTAGTGAGCAACTTCACCAGGTTGGAAAAAGATGCTGGCAGTTTGTTTAAAAGAGAGACTCTCTACTACCACCAGTGCTACCAGTGAATTAATCTAGTGCATATGTCTATATTGAGAACAATTTGTACTTTTTTGTAAGAGCTTGGGTTATCCTTATATATAAAATAATCAGGCTAAAGATAAATTAAACTCCAAATTAAAAAAGAAAAGTGTGGGCCGGAGGAATAGCGCAGCAGCCTAGCAAAGGAAAGACCCTTAATTGGATTCTGCGATACCATATAGGCCGGGTGTGATAGTGCACACCTGTGATCCCAGTACTTGGGAAGCTGAGGTGGGGGATTGATGTGAGTTCAAGGGCAGCCTGGGCTACATAGTGAGTTCAGGACCAGCCTGGACTAAGAGCGAGACCCTGCCTCAGATAGATAGATAGATGATAGGTAGACGAAAAAAAGAAATTTAATCGTAGTTTGCCATACGGCTCAGCTTTAAACAATACTAACACCCTAAATAATGTCAACAATGAATACTGACTTGACCAAAACTTCTAGTACAACCTTATTGAGAGAATGAAAAGAAATATGTGTATGTTGGTGGGAGGAGAGATGTGGAGGAAGAAAAAGAGGGAAAAGATCAATCAATAAATATCTTCAGAAATTGGAAAGTGTGGTATTTAGAATTACAAAAGTAATTAACAAGAGAAACAGCCTCAAGAGTTAAAAATGGATTTCTCTAGAATAGGGTAATCACTTTTCAAAAAGTGAGTCCAGACCTTCTGTGTTCCATTTTAAGACTTGTAGAACGATGTCATTTTTTAGAAAACTATGTACATATTTTTTTCAAATAAAAAGTTTAAAGGAGGGAAAATTCTAGAGGCCAGTAGGAAGGGCATGGCAAGTTGCCAGAACAAATGTGGAATTAGCACGTGAGATAATTGAAACAAAAGTTTGTAATATTGTTACTAGCTTGTTAGATTCATTTGCTCAGTGCTGACTAAATCAAAAGGAACCATTCAATATGGTAAATAAGAAAAAAGGATTTATTTCAAGATAGCTATGAGGAAGGAGGGGGCTGTTGGCCCATATTACCATTTCCCCAAGTACTAGGGATCTTTTGTAGCATGACTATGACTACGCAGAGTCAGGGGAGACAGATGTCCTTACCAAGCTTCCTTTGTCTGAGCACTCTTTGGTTCCATCCTTCCCTTTTGCAGAAGCAAACTAGCCTCTGACCTCCAGGGCCAACATCTGCATAAATTTGCCTCAGGGCTGAGGAAGTGGCTGTTTTGGTTGTGGGCTTAGTAGGTGGGGGATGTCTAGAGAAGCCCCTTTTCTCTGCAAGAAAATCTAGCTTTTAAAGTTTAACCTTGTTATATCTGTTACAACCTGATTGGGTCCGATTTATGATGTTCATGTACCGCAAAGTTGTGAGCCTTGGAGATAGGAGAACAGAATGGAAGCCTTCGCACCTAGTGAGACCAGGAATCAAAGGCGAGCATTCACCTGGAAGCAGGTGTGGTGGAATCACCCATAGGAATGGCAGGGTTTGGGTGCCAGGCTGACAGCACTTGAGGTCACAGTGTTTAGAGCCTCAGAGAGACTAAGTAGACAGGTCATGACTCAGCTGTTCTGACCTGTGGCCAGACATCTTCAGTTTTGTCCAAAGGAGAAAGCGAATCCTTTTCTCTAGATAACACCTATTAAATATCATGATGGATTTTGGTGGTAGGTATTGCTCATGGTCTTAATCTGAAGTAATCCAAGAGGATTTGGGTGGCACTCACACTGCCTGATTGTACTGTGTGCTCAGGCTCTATAAATTGTTCCAAAGCTGTACACACTGTGGTTCTTGGCCTTGCTACACAGCCACTAAGATTTTATCTACCTTAATATGGAAAATGAAATCTCTGGTCTTTGGGTGCCTGTTCCATCCCCTCTGTTAAGTACTTCTCCTTGGAAGTAATGGAGAAATCAGCTCCCTCAGTCAACTGTGAGTGCCGCCAGTTGCATGGTTGATTTATTGGCTGGCTAGGTCTGGCATTGAGAAGCTCATCATGGGGTCATAAGGGTCGCTGTGAAGCCTGTCTTGGAGTTGCCTCCTCCCCTACAGTCTGAGTTAAATGCTCACATGCTTACATAGAGCTTACTGTACAATTTTTTTTTCCCTATGGGGGATTGAACCCAGGGATGGTGCTCTACAACTGAACTGTCGCTCTAGCTCTTTTTAATTTTTTTTTCTTTTTTGAGGCAGGATCCCACTGGGTTTTCAGGCCAACCTTAGACTTGGTAATCCTCCTGCTTCCACCACCCCAATAGCTAGGATCCTAGCCATGTACCACCACGCCTGTCTGCATGCCTGTCTTATGAAGCATCTTATATTTTTATTGTAAGGGTTTTCAGATAATATTTCCCAAATTAGGATAGAGAATGTACCTTATTAATGTTTGTGTCTTAAGCTCTAATCAGTTCTTAGCAGCAAGTGAGAAGTAGAATGTTGTGGGTAGATGGACAGGTGAAGATAAATTAGATACATATTTGACATAGCAAAATTTCAAAAAAAGTTTGCTGAAAAAGAACTATTAAACATGTTATTTTTCTATTTACTGTTTTCAGCTGGTTAGCTTGCCAGATGGCTGAATTTCAAATCAGGGGTAGGATAAGGATACTATTGAAAGGGCTCTTAAAAAAAATAGATCTAGTTAATGTACCTCCTTTTCCTTTTTTTAAGAGGATAAAATAATGGGTACAGCTAAGCCTCAGAATCTATCCAAATGCATGCACATTGTCTTTCCCCCAGGAACAGAAGTGTCGAGTTGTGGGGCACTGAAATCGGAGACCTAGAATCCGAACTGACTGAGACTTCATCGGTCCGTAGCAGCGAGTCCCCTGCCTGTTAAGCTGGCTGAGGTAGTTCAGTGGTAGTGCACTTGTGGCCACAGGCTCAGCATTCAAGCTGCAATACAAGGAAAAGGGAAAAAGAGCCTGTTATATGCCAGGAGGAGCCCTGAGTGGTCACTGGGGTAGTTACTACCAGAGAGCAGCATGATGTAATCAGCTGGGGAGAAAACAGGATAGACACCGTTTTCTTAGGATGTTAATTTGTACTCAGTGCTACTTTGGGCTCATGTCTGAAGTCTACAGCGCAGTTCATTTGTCACTGTGTTAGGTCCTAAGCATGTCTGACTTTTCACCTTTACCCTGTAGTGCTTTGCTTTTCATAACTACCTGGTAAGGTCCGAAGCCCAATACAGAATCAGGCTGAGGCTTGCAGCTGGCAGCAGAGGCAGGAGGCAGTATCTGCTGTGTGCCTGCAGTGTGTGTCCTTTCGAGAGCCCTGGCTCTGACGTGGATGCGGGGGGCCTTCCCCATACCTGCAACTTGACAGCGTGGCCTTGCCTCTTAACTACCCTAGCCCATCTTTAGAATTACTGATGAAAGTGGAAAATAACTTCAGACAGATTGTAAAACCCATGAACCCTGTCACTGGAGATGTCATCTTCCTTATTGATTCTCCAGGAAGTAAAAGCCCCTAGGGGATGGTAGCTTTTCTCCTCCAGCATGTATGGGTGAGGTTACAGTTTTGATAATATAGATTACTGATATTTCTGTTTTCTACCCGGTCTTTTGTCCTTGGGCACATCTTGCACAGCAAAAATCCAGAGAGGAATTAGCTTGTTGGAGACCCAGGAAGGCCCATGTTTTAAAGGCAGAGCCAGACTTAGCAGAGGAGGCACACAAGCCCACTGGGCCAACGGCCATGTTCCAGAGAATACATAGAAAAAAAGAAAGAAAGAAAGAAAAAGAGCAGAGGTGGAAGCAATGCGTGCATTGCTGGCTGTCAGTTTGGTAATTTGATGATAAAGGGAGGAACTTTGGTGGTAGTGGTCATGATTTTAAGATGACGGGAGCACAGGTATGTTGGCAGTAAGGTTAATAAGCCTGTGATAGAGATGGGCTCAGAGTGAGCAGTGTTGACAGTGAGTAGAAAGATACCAGTAAAAAGCTTAGGCTTATTTGTTTAGATGGTTTTCTCCTGAAGGATACATTAGATTTTCTGAATGACAGATACATACCTTATGTAGTGTTAAGTTTCAAAGACTTCCTAACCTCACTGTGATATAATTCAGTAAAAATCACAGATTTCAAATGGGAGTATATTCTTAAATTAATTGTGCGCTAAGGCTGGAAAATGTGTCTTATTTTCCCATTTTGGGCGGACTAGAAGACACCTCCTTCCAAAGGCCCTTTGGATGGGGCTAGAAAGCCTTACAATCTATACTGTCATTTTGATAGGCATGAGGAAAGGGTTTGAGACAGGAATTGTGGCTACTTTTTCTCTGAATTCATTTTTGGCTGTTGTTGGTGTTTCCCAGTGAGATTTGGGCAGGGTTGTTTACAATACCCACAAGTGATGTGATAACATGCGAGTGGCCGTCACTTTGGTAGAATATTTTTATTTTTAGTTTCTTTTCCCCTCCCGGCCTGTTGTGGTTAGGATCTAGAGTGTCCCCCCAAAAGTCTCATGTATTTTAATGAAACCATGTGATATTGGTGGATTGGGGTCTGGTCTAAAGGGGTGGATTGCAGTTAAGTTAGGATTAATGGTGTGTAGTGGCCACACCTGGATGCAGGAGGGACTGGTTACTGGGCGGAGACCTGAAAGGATACATAAGCTGCACCTGCCTTCCTGGAGGATGGGGACTAGTCTCAACTAACCTCAGCTTGTCTTCCTGTTTGTTGGCGGAAGCTGCCTCCACCTCTCTCTCTGCCGTGTACTTCGATTGCTGCCGGCCACCCCTGAATGGACAGTGAGCTTCGAGACTGTGAGCTAAAATAAACCTCTCCTTTCCTGAGTTTGTGGGTGTCGGGTATTGAGTCACAGCAACGAAAAAGTAACTAAGACACAGCCCTTTCCTTGAGTTTGTCTAGTGGGATGAATCTTATCAAATGGTTTCTTCCTGCTTTGTTCTCTTATAGGAAGGAAGCTGTGGACCAGTGTGTCCTATAGGGAACCTTCCTTTGAGATCAGCTACTCCTCTCTGACAGGAGCAGGCAGAGTGGCAGCACAACCATGTCTGCAGATCAGAAAATAGATACTCTGCCATTTTTGTGGAATATTTAATACATATTTTTCATATGTAAAACAGTACATTCTGGGACATGAAAACAGTATCGAAAACAGGGGATCGCCGACGAAGGAAACACATATTGTAAACTCTCCACAGAGGGTGGGTGGCCTTTGAGACCCCTTGGGCAAGTTGCCTGGGGGAGGTTAAGACACCCCTACTCTCTGGGATTCCACAGGTTGAGAGCCATAACTAATATTCCCAGCTGATGGGAATCAAGTACAAGAGCTGACTGCTTGGGTTCACATACACCAGAACTTTCTAAATTTAAAATATTTTAATAATTGTTTCACTTAAACTTGCCTTTTGGAGCTAATATTTGTGCATAAAATTAATTGGTCAGTGTTTTAGGAAAAAGATTTCAGAAATTAATATTATAACTTGTTTCTTAACTTCAAACTGCTGGCACATGCCACTCATGCATTACACAACTACAATTATCTATACAGTTTCACTTGGTAATGCAGATTACCTGTGTCAGCTTTCTTTGAGACCCAGCACTTGAAATTGCGTTCTCCTCTATCTTCACAAACGCTTTTACTCACTGGGTAATAATTCTTCATGTGTATTACAGCCTAAGCCCTTCTCCTTACAAGGAGGTTTGAGGAGAGAACATTTAAGGATAAATCCTCTCTTACACTGGAGAACCTGCTGGGCGAACGCTGCTGATTGCATTGTTAATGAATACACATTAGTGTTCTTTTCATAAAATTCTGAGTTTACTCAGTACGCGGATGCAAGGAAATGACCCTTTTTTCTGAATTTAAGACTTATTTATAACTATATAAAACCATCTTCTATTCATGAGTCAAGACTAAGAGAAGTGACCTCAAACAAAATAGCAATTCAGTTGTTGGAAGTTTATATTTGGTATTCATTTATAATAATATTTAAATCAAACTTTGCATTTTGTTAGCAAACTACATGATTTAAGGAGCAAGAGTTTTTTTTTTTTAAAAGACTAACTGCATCCTAAGAAATAATCAGTCTTGAAATGTAACCCCGGTTTTTAAATAAAAATTTTAATTGTGCTCCATGTTGTTTATTTCTGCCTGTCAGGCTTGGTCACTGTCATTAGGAGTGTGGAATCTTGGTACCTGGTGCCGGTGAGCATCAGTCAGTAGCTGAACACACAGAAGGACATAGTGTAGCTGCAAAGCCATGAGGCTACGGTGGCTTGCAGAAATCCTGTGAGTCCGTAGTCACATTTCACAGGCTGAGACCGTGGAAGATAAATACGTTGGGACTAGGGCTATAACTTTATTTGTATGTGGGAGTGTACCCCAGCACTGATGGGGAGTTTGCCTCATCTGGCTTTTATCTTGCAGGTGTCATCACTAGGTATTCAAGGTAGCAATTAAATTTTCCTTCCATGTTTAATCAGCATTGTAGAAAAAAAAAGTCTGTTGCATTTACTTTTTATGGGCCTATAATTCATCTTTGATTTGATTTAGCTTTCATTTAGATGTATGGATTCTTGAGTGGGGCTGGAGTGGAAGCTGTTCGGGGTCCATGGCACTTCAGTGGGATTGGTATTGCGTGATAAGGCTTCTTTCTGCTCCATTTTCCACTTTCTAAGGCGGTTGTGGAATTCCACTCTGCTCGGCCTGTTCTCTAGTTTGATTTTCCAAACTACTCGTTCAGCAGAGTATAATCCAGTGTTGTTGGATCTTCAGGCAGCACTGGTATTTTGTGAAATACACTTATTCACACCCAACAAGTCATAGGTTGTTTTGTGTTGCAAACATAGTTGCTCCTAAATGCAGATATTTTCATAATTTGCATCACTTGTGTCAAATTGCAATTCTCTGCCTTAGTTGTAGTGGCAGAGTTTCATACGTTTGATGATAGTCTTTCTCTGTGTGCTACTAGGTGGTTTATTATAAGCCTCTTATAATTGCATTCATTTTGTCCTAATTCAGAGGCAAGGAACAAGCTGTAGGCAGAGGCTGTGCTCCAAGCTCCATTGCTATCAAGATTCATGTCACCAGGGCTCAGTTTTCTGGCTCCTCTGAAAAAGCTAATTCAGTTTCTTTACTTACCCGGCAGACAGTTGGCTGTTTGCCATGAGCTTTTGACAGTTACTGCTTCTACTGAGGCTGATTAGCATGCAATGTTACCATGACTCTAAGAATAATTTTGCTTACCTATATAATAATTTAAGTATTTAATCACTTCCAAACATGTCCTAAGTTATTTAGCCCTTTGTCAGCATCTCAATTTAGTTTTATAGTTTTTTAGTTTTTTTTTTTTAATTATTCACTGTGGGTATAATAGTATGTTAAATACATCAAGGAAAGTGTTTCCAAATACATTACTGTTTCTAAGAGTAGAATTCTATACATTCTTTTGAGACATTATAGTTTCATACATATCTAACTAGAGGCTGATGACAATTTAGTGTGATATAGACATCAGGGAGTTTGGCTCCTTTTCATAGAGGAAGAAACTAAAGCCTTGAGCAGTCAAGGTTTGGCCTACAGATACAGCCTCTAAGCATTGCAAGGTTCTGCAGCCCAGCACTTGTGCCCCGTTCCCCTCCTCCCAGGCCTGTCGGGGCTTTCTGTCAGTAGGGAGAGGACTCAGCATCCCTCGCAGCTAGAATGCAGGAGAAAATGAAAGCGTCCAGGTATTACAAAGACAGCTGTCCTTCCATCTGGGATGGATATTGTGCTGTTAGGGTAGGAGGAGGTGGAACCCTCCAACGAGGATGGGGTTGTCCTGCTTGGGCAGAGGCTCACTACTGCCGCTTTCCAAATAACAGCAGAATGGCCTCACTCACTGTATCATGAAGCCTTTCCTACATGCTTTGTTTCAAGTTGGTGTTACATACTCAAGACCCTTTTTTAAGAGCTGCATTGAAAACCAAACATATATTTTAACACAGGAAAAGTAAAAATGCATGAAAAGGCAATTGTTTATCATTTTCTAAACTTCGGGATGTTTGTGTTTTAAGTTGCACCACCCCACCTCTGTACCCACTACGGCACTGTCTCTCCTGCAGTGTGGCGTTTTTTCTCTGTGGCGGGGCTGCCTCTCCTCTGCATGCTCCTTCCCAACAGCATCCGTGCCGTCTCTCAGATCTCAGCAAACACTGGCTGTGTACTCTGGCTCCTGCACAACTAACTAATAAAGCCACTGTTTATAAAGGATCCTTCCTCAGGCAAGCCCTCTGCTAAGTACTTCGTACACAGGTGCTCATGTAATTCCTCCAAGCACGCTGTCAGCTGGAGATGCTACACATTCCTATTTTATAGGTGAAGAGAAATTGAGGTGCAGTGATAAATGTGTTCAATATTATATAGCTGACAAATGGCAAAGCTGTTCTGTGGCTGCCTGCTTTGTCTGCTTTCCTAGCCAGTGAGCATGAGTGAGTGAACAGGGCTAGTTCTGCCCCATCCTTGGCCAAATTACGTACCTGTGCTCTGTCTTTCTTGGGTGAATGTAATCTTTTGTGGCTTTTAATTGCTAGCTTTTTTTGTACTTGGATATTTTTCTATTCTGGCAATCAAGCAAAATTAGTCTGCTGTTTATAATATATGCCAAGAATTGAATTTTCTTTTTAGTTTTACCTGTCTGGTCCTAAAACAGAGAAGTACTTCCTGATGTGTCTGGTGATAATAAAAATAATTAGTGTTGAAACCAGTATTGCTTCTTGTTTAGCTGTTGCCATTTTGACATACTCAAAGACTATATAGTTGACCGTGTAGTCTGCTACATACAAGTTAGTGCCTCATGCCACACCTTAAGATTATTTCTTGCTCCTGCTCTCTGAAGCTTTACTTTATTTTCTCCAAGAGATGGACATGGAAATGCTGTTCTACTTTATCTATGTGTGGAATATCTTAAGAAAAGTAGATCCAAGACCATGCAGAAAAGGAGATTGGGAAAGAAACATGATTTTAATTTGCCAGAAAGATCACCAGGAAGCTACCAGTGGCACGGAGCTATTTGTCTGAAACAAATGTGTGTGGAGTATACTCTTGTTTGTAGATAGAAAATTTGTTTAAAAAATAAATAAATGGGTTGAAAGTGCTCAAAGACAGTGAGCATGAAGAGATTGGCCAGCGGTACTGTGCCCACGTCCCAGCAGCTAGCAGTGTCCCCGAGATGCTCGTGCCTGGATGTGTCAGTGCCTAGTCCTGACACGCTGTCAGTCCTAACCAGATAACTGACTTGTTCTTGTCTGTCATCTCTAATTTATTGGTTAAGAAGGAGTGAAGGCATTCAAATATAAAGCATTTTACATATCTTCTCTTTTTCACGGATTTAAAAAAATTAATGTTACCCTGCTTAAAGTTAAAAACTGTTCTCCACTGTAGCCTCCAGTTGTCTCTCCCTGTTCAGGGCTCCTCCTGACTGCCCTTTCCTGTCTGTGACAATGAGGTACTGTGATTCACCCCTACCTACTCAGCTCCTATAGACTCAGCTTGCCCCTCCCAGCAAACGCCCTCAGCCAGAGAGGCCCTAACAGTTGGCCTTTGCCAGAAGTCAGTGGCAGGCTGTGGAGTTGAAGCCACCTCTCAGTGACCCTGTTTGTCCCTGTTCCCAGCTTCGCATGTTTATAGATGACTCCCCCAGTGACCTTCTTAGTCCTTGTCCCCATACTTGCTTGTTTATAGATGACCCCTTATGAGCAGTTATTTTCCTTCCATTTCTGTCATCAGTTTAGAAGCAGAAAATTAGATGGGGAAAATCATACGTAGGTGGGTAAATTGAAATGTGGCATAGCACACATTTGTTTTATTCAGTTAGAGGTATTTGTTTATAACTTGCCTGGTTCATAAAAAATTTGAGGCAGCTGACAGCATGTGTCTCTAATGGATAAAAACGCCCTAAAGAAGCTCAGGATGGAAAGAAAAACCCCATACGGCAGAACAGATAACGCAAGTGTTCTGCTAGCACTTTTTATTGCTTTATTAATGCTGGCCACAGGAATTGCATCTCAAGCGGCGCAGGTAAACCATCACTTCACGCAGGCACTAAGACCGTTCCTGTCTCCCCGACGTGTGTCTTATCTGCAGGCTGCAGACATTCAGCTTCCGCTTGTCCTTACTTCTGCTCTCTTCATAAGGTTCCGAACAAGAGACTACAGCAGACGTGTCCCAGCTGCTGATGCCCGTGACAGTCAGCGTCACCAGCGCCAGGGTGACTGCAGTGGGCTGTGCGGCGGGAATAATGGTTTAACTCTGCAGCTTTAAACCCAGATTAGTTTCACTTGTGCAAAGCCACGTCAGCAGGGGTGTTTCACTCTGACACACAAGATGACAGTCTGGCTGGAAGCTAGTATTTGGGGGTAAAAAAAAAAATGAAAAGAAAATATTGGTTTTCAGACAGCGTAGTTATAAGACACAGCATGTATTTATATTTGCTTCTGGAAAAAGTCAAAATTTTCACCCTGGGAAAACACCCATGAACCCAGCAGTTGCTTCCCTGTTGTTCTGGCATTTCTATAGCAGTTTGTGTAGAAGAATAACCCGATACAACGTTATTCCCACACAGCATGCAGATTTTGCCAAACCATAAGATGAAACAGTCAGTGCATTTGTACTGTTGTATTGAAATAAGAGTATGACAATGCAGAGAGAAGCAGGAGGGAGGGAAAATTCTGCCATGTAATTAGAGAGGACAAAGGGCCAGCTTGAAAATCCAAATCTGTCCATGACCAGCATGTGGGGAGCCGTCACCAAGACACGGAGGAGATGGGAGGGGAGGTATGCTTGAGTTAGGGAACAGCTAGGACAGTGCAGCACAGCATAGTGTTGTGTCTGGGGACTAAAATTCAGAATCCATTAAGGATTTTCAGAAAACGTAAATAGCTGCATAATTTATCTGATATGCATACTCCATTTATTCAGTTTTCAGAAGGATGTGATCTGCCTTTCTAACAAGGCTGTGAGGTGGATGATGGCTACGTCTCTCCTTTTATGAGTCAGATAGGCCCATTGAGATGCCTATGGCATGAGCAGCTGTGACACACTGGGGCCACAGGCCTCACTACCGGACTTGCAACCCAGGAAGCTGAAATCGTGTTTTATAAGGTCCACGTGAGACAAAAACAAAGGTTGAGCAAAATATACAATGAGGTTTTAAACTAAGATAACTTATTATGGCCAAGTGCGCATTGCCAAGAGTGATAGAATATGTTTGAAGCAAGGGATGACAATCGGGCTAGAAGCTAGAATTCAGGGAACAAAATAACTTGGTGTTCTCATAGCATACGTATAAGACAATAGCATGTATCTGTATTTTCTTCTGAAAAAATCAAAAATTTCATCCCGGAGAAACAACCAGAAACCAAGCAGCTTCTTGTTTTGGCCTTTCTAGTAGTATAGCGGTTTGAACATTTTGAGGGTTAATGGGAATGTGTCTTTTACTATTAACAAAAACTTTTTAAATTGAGCCATTAACCATATTTTTGATTACCTCTTGGAGATTCTCATATTTAAAGAACAAATACCGTAGAGAGTACTTAATTCAAGCCACTAAAAAGGGAAGGCCTGCCTGAGGAGTCATGTCTGCATCCAGGAAGTGCTGGTCAGTGGCTGTGTTAAAGGAGGAGGAGCAGATGGAGGTGAGACCACCAGCAGAGGTCTCATGGAGCATGAAGAAGCAGGCTTGAAGCTTCAGCTCGCCAGGCACCCTGTGTCAGTGACAGATACCAAGGAGTCGCCTGTCAGATGTGGAAGCTAAAACCTTAGACTAGGTTTTAGACACACTTCTCAATGTCTAATATCCACCTATGTGTAATGTTGAAGAGTAGTCATGTCACTTCAGAAAACAAATGACAAAAGTCTGTTTGCCAGATCCTACAGTAGAAGTATCTTCTCTAAAATGTCTTTGCCTGGTGGCCAAGAAAACTTGGATGATCAGGTTGAAGCCTACTCTCCCTGATGCCACAGATACTATTTTGAAGAGTTCTCTCTTTTTTATGTAGTTGCGCAAAGGGAGATCTTACAGTGCATACCTTCATTTATCTGAAGCTGTTAGTGAATGAGTTATTTAGTATAGATGAGTTTTATAAATAGCTGGAGTCTTGACCATTCAATTGTCACTTGAACCTTTTAGCATTTATGTCCTTCTTTAAGTCAAGTCACTCAATTCCTTTTCTATAAAAGAAGAGTCAGACTTTCAGTTAAAGGCATTGTGATGAGCTAAGATAGACACATCCTGCTGAAGCATGGCAGCCCAGGAGGAGCTCAGGAGCCCTTCTGGAAGACAGTACAGACACCAGGCACGGCTGACTTGCATAGCGCTTATTTTGCATTTAAATATATATTTTTTGTACATAATGGTCTGGCACTAAGATGCAATTTGTCTTTAGTTTCAGACTGCTTCTTAGTAGTTCTATCTCCTTTCCTTAATTCCTTAAAAAATATCCTGGCCTCTTTCTGTATTATGCTGGAAACTTTATGGCTGTCACCTCATTTAATGATAGCAAGATGTCCTTTTATTAGCCTACACATGTGTTGCTTAATTACCTTTTATAGCTGTGATCCATTTTGTTAAATTCCAGAAGTTGTTTTGCTGAATGTTGTGGGCCAGAAGGAGCTGTATGTCCGTGGGGAAATATGCTATGTAATATTGTACCTTAAAAATAGACAAGTATTTGTTTATCAAAAGCAACTTGAGAAGCGTTTCTTTTGTTGGAAAATGACATTTTTAGTTCACAATGATGTCATTAGAGGGTCAGAAGCAAAGGCAGCCCTCCTTTGTGCACATAGGCAAGCCTTCTCTGGGTAGGTACTCCTTTAGGATGCAAGCTTGGGGAGTAAGAGGTGCTTTGGGCAGACTAGAATAAACCTCCCCTTCTCTCAGTATATGCCGCCTGATGCTGGCGTGCAGCTCAGTGACTTGATGGCAGTCTGGATATCAGCTTCCTGGGTGAGGTGTGACCAAAATACGCCATGAAGAATTAATTTTTAAAAAAGACATTGCCATTAATTTCCCTCAAAAAATTTCTTCGTACTTCAACATACTCATCATTCTTGCCACTTTCTGAAGCAGTTCTGGAAATTCTCTTTTATGTCCTTGTGAAGTGTGATTTAGAAAACTATAGTAAACAGATATAGGAGAATGAGCTCAGAAGAAAGTAAGTTGTAGTAAATAATGCTGAAAAACTATGTCACAATAGCAGGACATACCAAATATACTTTGATAATTACTCTGAATGTGAATGGCCTTAGCTTACCTACTAAAAGACATAGAATGGTTGACTGTATTAAAAAAAAATCAGAAACCCACAATTTGCTGCTTACGAGAGACACTTCACCCACAAGGAAACTCATAGACTGAAAATAAAAGGATGGAATTCAGTATTTCATGCAACAGGACCCAGGAAACAAGCAGGGGTAGCTGTGTTAGTCTCACACTCAACAGAATACAAAACAAGACAGATTAGGAGAGACAAAGATGGTCACTGTATACTGGCTAAGGCAACAGTAGAACAGGAAGAACTCACAGTTATCAATATATATGCTCCCAAACCTAGAGTACCCAATTATGTAAACCAGAAATTATTAGATCTGAAAGGACATATAGGCCCCAATACAATTACAGCAGGGGAGAGTTCCTTTTTCCGCACATCCTCGCCAGCACTGATTGCTATTTGACTTGTTGATATAGGCCATTCTCTCTGGAGTGAGATGGTATCTTAGCATTGTTTTGATTTGCATCTCTTTTATGGCTAGAGATGTTGAACGTATTTTCATGTGTCTATTGGCCTTTTGTACTTCTTCATGAGTGAACTGCCTCTTTATTTCATTTGCCCACTTTTCAATAGGACCCTTTATTTTGGTTGGCTTACTTTTCTTCAGCTCCCTGTATATTCTAGTTATGAGCTTCTTATCTGAGATGTTGGTGGTAAATATTCATACACAATGGAATACTGTGCATCAATAAAGTCCAGCAGCGTGGAGGCGTGGAGGCAAATGGAAGAAACTTGAAAACATCATGCTTAGTGAAGTAAGTCAGAAGCAGAAGGTGAAACATCCAATGGTCTCTCTGATATGAGAGTCCCAGGTCACAACTCTTATGGAACTTAAAATGAAAAACAGAGTGAAACGGAGGAGGGAGGGACAGAAAGAGAGTGGGAAAGCCCTTGTCACCTTGACAAGATACATACATGCACAAAATGCTCAACTCCATTGTAAACCTTAAATTTTGCATGTATACATATCAATAAAATGGGGAAAAAACAATTATAGCAGGGGACTTTAATACTCCGCTATCACAGATAGATAGATCAGCCAGACAGAAAATTCACAAAGGTATACAACAGTTAAATGACACTATGGAAAACTTGGACCTAACAAATGTTTACGGTGTTTTCCACTCAACATCAACAGAATACATGTTCTTCTCAGCAGCACATGGAACATTTTCTAAAATAGACCGTATTTTAGGTCATAAGTCATGCTTAAATAAATACAAAAAATAGAAATAATCATTTGTATACTTTGAGAACATAGTTAAATAAAACTGAAATATAACAGCAAAAGAAACAGGAAAATACACAAATACATGGAGACTAACAACTTACTACTGACCAAACAGTGAATCACAGAAGTCAAAGAAGAAATCAAAAACTTCATAGAGTTAAATGTTGAAGAAACTACATCATATCAGGACATATGGGACACAATGTAAGCAGTACTTAGAGGGAAATTCATGGCCATAAATGCACACATCAAAAGAACAGTCACAAATAAATAAGTTAATGATGCACCTTAAGGCCCAAGAGAAACAAATATCTAAGCCAAAAAGCAGTAGAAGAAATTATAAAGATCTAATCTGAAATTAATGAAATTGAAATTAAAAGACAATTAAAAAGAATAAAGTCAAAGAGCTGGTTCTTCGAAAGAATAAACACGATTGACAAACCTCTAGCTAAACTCACCAAAAGAAGGAAAGAAAAAGCACAGATTAATGCACTTAGAAATGAAAAGGGTAAAATTACAACAGACTCTGCAGAAATTCAGAATGCTATGAGAAATTATTTTGAACATCTATATTCTAACAAGTTAGAAAATTGGGAAGAGATGGATGAGTTCCTAGTCACAGAATACCAAAATTGAACGAAAAAGACATAAAGATCTTGAATAACCCCATTACGCATACAGAAATTGAAGCAGAAATAAAAGCTCTACCTACAAATAAAAGCCCAGGACCAGATGGATTCACAGCAGAATTTTTTCAGTATTTCAGAGAACTTCTCAAACTATTCCCTGAAGTTGAAAGAAAAAGAATGCTACCAAACTCATTTCTGGAGGATATCATCACATTGGTCCCAAAATCAGACAAAGACTTAACCAAGAAAGAAAATTATAGACCAGTATCCTTAATGAATATAGATGCAAAAATTCTTAATAAGATTCTGCCAAATAGAATCCAACAAGTAATCAGAAAGATCATACACCATGATCAAGTGGGCTTCATTCCTGGGATGCAAGTCTGGTTCAACATACATAAATCGATTAATGTAATACACCACATCATCAAATACAAAAACCACATGATTGCCTCAATTGATGCAGAAACAGCATTTAATAATATTCAAAACCTTTTCATGATTAAAAACTCTGAGAAAAATAGGTAGAGGAAGATTTTATCTCAAACTCATTGAAGCCCTATATACCAGTCTTACCTCAAATATAGTAAATGGAGAAAAATTGACAGCTTTTCCTCTCAAATCAGGAACATGACAGGGCTGTCCACTCTTACCACTGTTAGTCAACATAGTAATTCAGCCATATTGCAGGCTACAAAATCAATCATAAAAAATCAATAGCTTTTCTCTACACCAACAGTGAAGTCACTGAGAAAGAGCTCAGAAGAATAATCTCATTCTCAATAGCCCAGCAAAAAATTAAATAAGTATACCTAACAAAGGAAGTGAAGGACCTATATAAAGAAAACTACATTACACTGAGGAAAGAAGTTGTAGATGACATTAGAAAATAGAAAGACATCCCATGTTCTTGGATAGCCAGAATCAATATAGTCAAAATGACTATACTGCCAAAACTGATACACAGATTCAATGCAATTGCTGTCAAAGTACCAACAATTTTTTTTCACAGAACTTGTAAAAACAATCCTTAAAGTCATATGAAACCAAAAGAGACATAATAGCCAAAGCAATCTTAAGTAACAAAATTAAGGCAGGAGGCATTACAAGACATCAAGTTATACTATAAAGCAATAGTTGTAAAAACTATATTGTACGGGTACAAAAAGAGACAGGTAGATGAGTGGAACAGAATTGAGGATGCAGAGACAAACTCAGATACTCTTAGATACCTAATCTTTGATAAAGGAGCCAAAATCATACACTGGGAAAAGAATAGCCTCTTCAACAAATGGTGCTGGGAAAATTGGACATCCACATGCAGAATGAATCTAGACACACACCTGTCACCATGCACCAAAATCAAATCAAAGTGGATCAAAGACCTAGATATTAAAACTGAAACTCTGAACTTTCTGGAAGATAACTTAGGCAAATATCTAAAAGACACATAGGTGTAGGCAAAGACTTTCTTAATAAGACACCAAAAGCAAAAGAAGAAGCACCCATTATTAACAAATAGGATTATGTCAAATTATAGAGTTTCTGCCCTGCAAAGGAAATTATCAACAGTGTGAAAAGAAAGCCGACAGATGGGGGAATAATATTCACCACCAGTACCTCAGATAGGAGGCTCATAGCCAGAATATACAGGGAACTGAAGAAAAGGAAGCCCCTCAAAGTCAAAGACCCTGTTGAAAAATGGGCAAGAAGACATGAACAGGCAGTTCTCAGTTGCAGAAGTTCAAATTGTCAATAAATACATGAAAAGATATTCAGCTTCCTTAGCCCTAAGAGAAATGCAAATCAGAACATCACTAAGATACCATATAACTCCAGAAAGACGGACATGTATCAAGAACACAAGCAGCAATCTGTGCTGGTGAGGCTGTGGGGGATAAGGAACCCTCCTGCACTGCTAGTGGGAGTGTAAACTGGAACAACCGCTATGGAAATCAGTATGGGAGACTCTCAGAAGACTGAAAATAAATATCCTCTTCCATCAAGCAATACCTCTTCTAGGAATTTTCCCAAAAATTACAAACAGCATCTAACAGGGATATATACCCATGTTCGTAGCAGCACAACTGACGATAACTAAAATGTGGAAGACACCCAAGTACCCATCAACAGACCAATGGATACATAAAGTGAGGTATTTATACACAGTGGAATATTACTCATCTATAAAGACAGATAGGTTGGAGCTATTGTAGGTAAATGGAGGCAACTTGAGACCATCATGCTTAGTGAAGTGAGTCAGAAGCAGAAGATATATTGAATGTTTTCTCTGATATGAGAAACCCAGATCACAATTATTTCATAAACTTAATGTGGGGAATAGTGGGAACTGGAGGGGATGGGAGGAAATGGGAAGGTAGAAAAGAGAGAAGGGGAAGGATTTGTAACTGCCATGATATGTATGTGCACAAAATACTCAAGATCAATGTAAACTTTATATATTGCATTTATGCATATCAATAATATGGGGAAAGAAAAAAAGTATATAGTAAATGCTGATGATAAGTGCCAACCAGTGGAAAGATAGGGCTTACAGAAACATTGATCTTGAGTATTTTTAATCTGCCTCATTCACTGGACCTGGCACCGTGTGACCTGTGACTCTGCTCCGAAGTCAGGACAGCCATATGAAAGTTAAACATTTTGAATGTCTTCAGGACATCAAGGAAGCTACAGTGGTGCACCAGAAAACAGCCACAAGAGAACTTCAGAGCTGCTTCATGGCAAGAGCCGTGGGAGAAGTGTGTTTAAGTAACAGGGAGTCGTTTGTTGTTAGTCTGCATCCCCCATATTTTCTGATCATACCTGTTATACCATATGTATTGTATGGCCTGACCTACTTCTGTGGTGACTAAGGCACATGTGTATGGTAGAGACAGAGTGAGGCGCAGTGGGAACCAAGGTTTTGATGAGAATGAACATAAATGAATAAAGTATATAGGTCTAAATAGTAGATTTGCAATGACAAGTAACCAAATAAATTATTTTAAAATTTGAGAGAGCAGGGAGAATGATGATAGCTGACCCCAGATCCAGGCATAGAAGACAGTTTGGTCCCCCAGTGACCGTGATCTATTTACCTCTGGATGCTATGGCCACAGTCTAATGGAAACAAGAGGCTCCGTAAGCTCCCAGCAGTGCTGCTCCCACACCACCACTGCTGCCACCAAGGTAATCTTTCGCAACTTCAGCTTTCCTCCCTGGTGTTGAGCCTGATTTAGGGCTTTAGCATAGAGCTTGTTTTCAGAGATTTATTTTTAGGCTGTCACGACTCTCAGGACACAGAAATCAGAGACCACAGACTGTAGAGAGCTGGTGTGAGAGTGCGCCACGTCTCCCCCTCGGTTCCCGTGGGGAACTCCGGGACAGCCTGTTCTGTGTGCTTCCAGCCTATCAGTGGTGAGCACTGGCCTGGCCTCTTGAAGTGCAGCCTGCTGTCTGCTCCCACGTTATTCTGCTCCCATGGAGATTGCAGATGTGCAGAGAAAGGCCAAAATTGTGAGTCATTACAGCCTCACTGGTAGGAGTGCAAAATATGAACGCAGATAAGGTCGGTGTGGAGACCAAAAATAGAGTTGTAAATGAGCCTGTTTATGAGTTAGATATATATCTTCACTATATTTTTTCAATCTTGAAAATACTTGATTATTATTAAGTTCATGGGTGAATCAGATACAGATTTTGATACCAGGTTTAGTAACTTTCTAAAGCTGCAGAAGGGTAAAAGAAATTGCATTAGGTTTTTAATGTATTTTTTAACTTAGATATCATTTATTCTAATTTTACAAGAACCAAATGTTTTCTGAAAGTCCAGAAAGAGATTAATTTGCCACTTTCATAATACCCGTTTTTCTCTGCCCTCATGTCCATTTTTGCAAATGTAAATATACGTGAGTAATAGAGATCAGTGTGCATTACATTGCATCATTGAGAGCAAATTATTTTCTAGTTTGCAAAATAATGTAGTATAAATTGATCTTAGGTGGAAATATGGATGCACAATGTTTTCTAAAGAAAATAACGTAGACTGGTGGCATGTATGCGCTTTTAAAAATTACAGTCTAGAAATCAAAGTGAGTTTAGATGTGTCTGGAAGAACACCTGCATGGCTCTCGATACTCATTTGAACGGGCCGATTTACTTCAAAGGCCTGGTCTTCAGTCATACGAATACTTGCTTCAGCAAAATGGTCTCACGTTGCTTGCAAATGTAGACTTGTGGTTTAGACTCAAGGAAAAGGAAATTCTGGTGTTCACTTGCTAAATCTATCCCAATCTCATCTCCCACGTTGTGAAGGCTGTGACCTACTGTGTTCTGTACAGTTAATAAGTTGGAATTGCCTAAATTAGAAAGTCCACCATGGTTTTGCCCTCTGGTGGCTTTTTAAAAACTCATTAATACCTTCCTGTGAAACTTAGCTGGCAAAATTACTGCTGTTGAGTGAAAGGGCCATCTGTTCAAAGTTCAGTAGAGATAGTTCTTATGGTATAATACAATGTGTTGTATGTCTTTTTTTTGCTATCAGGAACAGAGCATACAAAAGTTCTGTCACTACAGTTTGTTTTTGTTATTAGCTCACAAGAGTGGCTCAGAATTTAAGTACTATATTTTATGTGTAATAGTTTAATTTCTATGGGTATACAGGGAAGGAGGTGTTTTTGTTCATTAGTGCAAGGCTTGTTGCATTTTAACAAGGAAATCTTCATTGGACTTGTGGGACTCATAAAAATGTCAACACGTGAAGTATAGTTGACTCAAACATCAGACCTAGCCTCCACCCCCTACCGCCTTCTCTGGGCCCCTGATGCTGTTTACATAATCCTGATACTGTACCAGCCTCACTGCAGTGTAATTGCAAATTCACCAATTGGTTTTCCTGTCAGTGCTCTCCCTGCTGTGAAGATCTTGGTATGTACAGATAGCCTTTGGTGCATATGTTCCCAGAGCCACCATAATGCTGAGTGTTTACTGTGAGGAGAGAGAATAAATACATGTGCACATGAGTATAGAATGAGTTTTGTACAGATGACCAGTGAGAATGGAGCCTGATCATGATAGCAGGGAAAAAGCTGGCCCAGAACTCCCAGCAGCAGCTGTGTGAACTTAGGGTCCACGAGCGTAGGCCAAGGTGGATGTCGGGCTGCTGTTAGGCATTTTGAAGCAGATCATAGGGGCTGACTTCTCCCAAAACCTAGGTGCTCGAAGGCTCCAGTTGAGCACAGAGTTTGGAAGAAAGGAAGCAAGAGGTGACCTTTGTGTTTTCAGGGCTAGTAGAGAAACCTGTGATGGAAAGGAAGCCCATAGAAGGCTTGCCCCACATGGCCTTCTCCTGGAGTGCCCTGCATCAGATGAGGTGCAGATTTGGGGGCTGACTACGTGCATTTTTGTGTGCAATCCTGTGCTAGTTGTGTGGGTTACAGAAGGTTCGGCCTGCCCTCCAGTAAACATATCCGGAAGGCTACAGCAAAGAGAAATGGCCAGGGACCACAACTCCCTACAGAATGGCCTTTTCGGGGAAAAGAGCTGCCTGCTGTGATCTTTCTCCTCAGTAGTTTTTTGTTTGTTTGTTTGTTTGTTTGTTTTGTCTACCCTGGAGGAAGCAGAAGCTCCCAGGCAGAGTGCCAGGAAAAGCATGTGTAGATGAGCCTGTGACTTAATGTAGCACGCTGCCCTTCCGTGGTCCAACACACCAGAGGTGCCCCTTGCTCTGCTAGTTTGCCATTTGGTGCCATTTGATATACATGATATGTATATCATGTAGGAACTGAGGCACAGAGAGGTTGTGGGCCCTTCCCAAGGTCACATAACTTACCCACTGTGATGCCTGAATTTGAGCAGTCCAGTTTCAGGATCTGGTATTTTGACACTGGCCTGTATACTCCCTTTTCAGGTAGCCACAAGAAGACCAGCCATATCAAAACAGCTGCCCAAGTCAGGCCACATAAGCCCACTGACGCCGAGTAGCTGACATGAACTCCCATTTCGCTCTTCTGCCTGGAGTGGGGTGGAGTCAACCCCTGTCTCCTTTCTGTACTACTGCCTACCCTAGCAGCATGTAGCGCCCAGGTTCTGGCCCATGATGCCTCATCCTGACTGATGCTGCTTCGGGTGCCTCTTACCTGCTTCCTCCCTTGCCCACTTCTCTGAGGGTCAGCCCAGCTGGTCAGCCGCTGTCACTGCATGTTGTCCACTAAGCTTTCTTGAGTCTAGCATCTTTGGAGGAAAGAGGTGTTTTGTTCTTTCCTAACAGCAATTAGTGACCCTGAAGTAAGACAAGAAGGCCTTGTGCTTTTCTCCTAACCTACTTGTTTGGGTTACAGGGCACGTTTCCAAATAAACATGCAAGTATTTAAATATCCCTAAAATCCTGATTGCCGTTATTGTGGTTTGTATCTGTAATATCCCCCAGAAATCTCATGTAGTTGGATGTTACGGATTGTCTGTGGAACCATGTGCTATAGGGAGATTGGGGCCTGATCTGGAGGGATGGATTGCAGGTGTGTAGATGGTATTACATGTGGTGGGAGATTACCACACCTTCCACACCTGGAAGGGGCAGGACAGGCTGAAGTAGAGACAGATCACTGGGACAGAACTTGGAAGGATTTGTAAGTGGCTTCCTGCCTTCCTTGAGGGACTAGACTTGGCTTCCTGTTAGCGATGTCACGAGAAGCTGCCACCACCTCTGCCTCTGCCATGTATTTCCACTGTTGCCGGCCGCCCCAGAATGGACTGTGACCTTCTGAAACTGTGAGCTAAAATAAACTTTTCCTCCCTAATTTGTGGATGTCGAGTATTGAGTCATAACAATGAAAAGTAACTAAGACAGCCATGTTTGTGCTAAAACTACTTGGTGAATTCCCTGTTTTATTTCTTGACACTTATGTTATGATTTCCTTTTATCTCTTGTGGGCCATTAAGCTTTTCCTGACGGGGCTGGAAGAATGGCACAGCAGTTAAATTGCTTCCTAGCAATCAGAAGGCCCAGAGTTTGATCTCTAGTGCCACATAAAGCTGAGTTTGGTGGCACATGTCTTTAATCCCAGCACTTAGGAGGCTGGGGCAGGAGGATTGCCGTGAGTCCAAGGCCAGCCTGGCTACATAATGAGTTCAGGACCAGCCTGGCCTACATACATAGTGAGACCCTGTCTCAGAAAGAAAAATAAAATCCTGAATTTTCCCTTTAATTCATTTTACCATAAAAATATTATACTTTGGGGTTTCTGTATTATGGTGGAAAAGGTGTTTTGTTTATTTAGGAATAAATTTAATTTAGCTTTTGAGTATGTTAACTGATATTTAATGGACTTCATCTCTTACCTCAAGCACTAGCACTTTAAAAAAAGTCATGTTTGATGAAAATCAGATTTCACAGAACAGATAGATTGGTAGGATTATTCACACTACTAAATGACTTTTTGCTTTTTGATGTATCTTACTCCAGTGTTCCTTTAAGGACAAGGCCTCCAGGCTATGAAATGGAATTTATGTGTAAAAACTTAGACATCTATAGAAAATTTCAGGGATGTGACTATTATATAAACTAAAAATGAGCCACATTATAAAATACTAGTTCAATTTCTTTTGAAGATAATTTCTGTGTTCTTACTCTCCCACCCTTGTCTCAGCAGTTCAATTCCAGAAGTTGTTAGACGGGACAGGGCAAGATAGCTGTCTATATGGGGGAGTCAGAAGACCACAGGAGTCCCACCTGATTTCATATGGGGTTATCTGTCTTCTTGGGTGGACTACCCAGCGCACCTCCCAGAGCCAAGTGGGGTCTGATAGCTATGGCCATGTGGAGTAAGAGGGCTTTAGGTTGTGAGATCCTGGGAGGGATGGGATGGGGTAATGTGGGTGCTGTGGGGTGTGGCAGCCACCTGACTCAGTATTTGAGCCTTGTAGAGTGAGGAGCGTGCCCCAGTAGGGTAGGGGGCTGAGCGCAGCGGTGTCACACTTGTTACATGCAGAGGGGCTAAGAGAAGACATAAGCATGGCAAGGATCACAATACCCAGATTTCTCACCTGAGAAAAAAGAATTACAGACAAGGGTGAAGAATAGAACACTGTGTTAGTAAAGCTTCAATTCAGAGGTACCAGTGTGAACTCATGGATTTCAGCAAATGTAGATACAGGCAGAATTACTGTGTGTGTGGGGGGGGGGGGGGGGAGCCACAGGCCCACCTGTAGTCCTTACCTCTGCACCATGACAGGAGGGCCACACTCAACCACACTGAATATGCGCAGCTTCTGGATCTTGGTTTCTAAATACCAGCTTCCCCGGAAGGGAGTGATATATGGTTTGAGTCTGGAATGTCCCCCAGAAGGGACATGTAGGGAGTGTCTTTGGAACCATGTGCCGTTAGGAGACGGGGGCTTGTCCGGAGGGGTAAATTATGGGTGTGTGGTGGATTGTAGGTGTGTGGTAGATGAGGGGCTCGATCCTGGAAGGGGCTGATCCCTGGAGCAGAACCTGGAAGGACATATGCTACTTCCTTCTTTCTGGGACTTGGTTTTCTGTGTGCAGTGCCATGAGGAGCTGCTTCCACCTCTGCCCTGTGCTTCACTCGTGCTGGCTGCCTGTGAATCGTGTGATCTTCTGAAACTGAACTAAATAAAATAAACTTATCCTTCCCTGATTTGTACGTGTTGGGTATTTTGTCACAGCCAAGAACTAACTAAGACAGCTAGAGCTCTCCTAGCACTGCCGGATATTGGTGGGGAGTATAAAGCGAGTGCATACGTCAGGGGTCAGTGAGTCCGAAAGTGCTCAGAGAGACAGAGCCTATCAGAGGGCCTGAGGTCAAGTTGTGACCGAGGTGGATGGTGTGAGCATCAGGCTGAATCGCGGCATTCCCAGAGGAACCCCAGTTCAAGCTGAACTGCAGGGTGCATCTGGATGGTGGCTGGGAATGGTGGGTTGGATCTGACTCACTTTCCAAGAAATCACCCTGTAACGTGATAGAGAAAACAATACCTACATGTCAAATGTAGTATTTTATTTGAAATTAATATTCAGATATTTCTTTTGTGACAGAGACAGTATAGGTTTGTTATTTTAAATCAAGCATAGTGACTTACCTTCCTGTATTCGCCTTTTCTCAGCATCATGTAACTGCTCTGGGATACCCAGGATACTTGAGGGACCCTGGGCCACATATCATAGGATAAAAAACAATTTAAAATTTGAAATTTGAATTACATTTCTGATCTTTACCATAGCTTTCGTTCACCTGTCCTCTCTCCCTCCCTCCTTCTGTCCCTGTTTTCCTCATTTCCTCCCAGCCTGCCTTCCACTGGCACTGAGGATGGAAACCCAGCCTTCACACTGTCCTGTATCCCCGTCCTTAAATAAAGTTATTTGTTATTTTGAAACAGGTCTCACTAAGTTGCTGAATTGGCCAAACTGGCAATCCTCTTGCCTTAGCCTAGCCTACCCCAGTCCTGGGGTGCAGCACCACCACTGTATTTCCTTAAAGTCCTATTTTGTCCCCCAAGCATACCTAAATAGGGTATCTTTTTTCTTTTCTTCCTTTTTTTTTTTTTTTTTTGAGATAGGTAAATTTCCACTCTGTAATCTAGTCGGTCCTCATCTCACATTGCAGCCCAGGCTGGCCTGGAGCTAAAAGCAATTCTCCTGCCTCAGCCTGCTGAGTGCTGGGTTTACAGGCATGTGCCACCATGCCCAGTTTATATGGTGCTAGGGAATCGAACCAGGGCCTTGCACTTGCTTAGGCAAGCATTCTAACCACTGTGCTATTCCTCCAGCCCTCATTTTTATCTTATTGATAGTCAACTATGCTTTTACAATTAAGGAAAAATACTCAGTAACTTTATATCTTAGAGGAAAATGTATAAGTATAAACCTTTTTAAAGCTAGATTTTTAAAAACCTAGCTTAATACATTTGCATTAGGATTTTAAAAATACCTATTCAGATTTAGGAATGTGCTTTTTGCTGATTTGTAGGAAAATTTGAAGTGAAAGAGATGGGGGCTGTGGAGAAAATGGCCGGTTTGGTGTGTGCAGAGCTGTGGGCAAGCTGCCCTCAGGCCAGGATACAGGTACTTTCCTTGCCCAGGCTTGAAACCCAGGACTAGAACTTACGATTTTCCTAACAGAGATTGGAACAGCAGCCTTTTTCTTTCTGAAGATGCCCTGTGTGTTTTTCCTATAGGAAAATTAAGATAAGACTTAGGAAAATATATTAGAAATAAATGATAGTCCCTACTTCAGCTTTTCAAAGTTTATGTTGCTTTGCTCTGAGCTCCTCCAAAAAAGCTATAGTAGTGAATGCAAGGTGGTCTCTTGTAGAAGCAGTTACCATAAGCACCTCAGAAAAAAGTATTGCTATGCTACTACCAGGCTCTGTCCCTCAAATATCTGAGTGCCTTCACAGAAATATTTGAAAATGCATGTTGTCGGATTTTGTTTTGTTTGTAAGTTTTGTTTTTTGTTTTGTTTTTTTGGTACTGATAAGCAGGCTTGGGACTTTTACATTGAACTACATCCCCAGCCCATTTTTTAGTTTTGATTTTGAGACTTGCTAATTTCCCACACTGGATTTGAACTTACAGTCTCCTGCTGTAGCCTTCCAGAGTAGAGGGGCTACAGGCTTAAATTGCTTATTGTTCTTACAGAGAGGTCAGGAGACCTAATATGCTTGCTTAGTTTTTTACAAGATTATCCCTCTTTTGTGTTACCACCAGTTAATTTAGACAGGTTTTAATGCTTTCAAAGTTCTTACATAAGTCATTGTTTCCAAAATAAACTGTCCTATCTTTGATGAATATTTATTTTGATTTTTCAGCAAATGACACTTTCCTCACAGACTGACTGGAATCCTAGTGGGTCCTTACCAGTGTGTTTGGTTGTTTTCCCCAGTCCTCCTCCTGTAGTAGTGTGACAGCTGGTGATGTTCATGGCGTTTGTGATGGTGATAAAAGCAGGTTGAAGGTGCTGAATTGTGGTTAGGGCTTTTTGGATGCCAGAAAAAAAAAATTTTATTGAGCTAGGTTGGGTGGATTGGCAGAAGGTAAGGGGTCGCTGGAATTTTGGGAGAATCCAGGGGCAGCTGGGCCACGCCTCCTTGCTAATTCTCATTGTGCATCTGCTCGCGGTTCTATCCTGTCTTTCTACCTGTGATATCTCTTCTCCCCTTTGCCTTAAGCCTGTCTCTGGCCCAAGAAGACTTCCCAGATTCTAGTCCACCTCCTCGGCTTTCATTTTCTCTCCTGAATGAAGGAGTAATACCTTCTAGAATCAGGCCTAGCACTGCTAGCCTGCTGTCACTGGTTTAATTGCCCCCATCTTAGGCTCCTGTACTTCTGTGCTCAGAGGTATTCACGGCTAGCCCTATAACAGTTCTATAGTCTAGCACAATTCATAATATCCAAATCCTGGAAACAACCTACTTGCTCATCAATGGAGGAATGGATAAAGAAGATATATGATGTTAGAAACTCAGGAACCAAAAATGGAATACTATGCAGCCCGAAAGAAAGACAGATATGAAGCCTTTGAACAAAATTGGGGCCATCTTGAGTCAATACTGCTCAGTGAAATGTGCGAAACACAAAAGGCTGACTGTAGATGGGTGTCACCTCTTATGCAGTTCACAAAAATGATGGTATAAAAAGGCCCCAGCATGCAAGACAGGGTAGAAAGAAGGGCAGTGGACTGCTAGAAAAGGAGTGAATCTCTGAAAGTGAGGGGAAGGCATTGGGCAAGGGTAAAAAAGAAGGAAAAAGAGGCCAGAATCGGTACAGATGGTCATTGTTTCCCCAAGCCATATCCTTTTATTGCATTACAGAATTTGGAATTCATGTATAAACAAGCAAACAAACGAGTTCTGCAGTAGTTCTTCATAGAGCATCTCGTGCAGGGCAGACACAGATCTCTGTTTTATAGAAGGATGGAAGGTGATGCTTTCATTTCATTTCTCCTCTGCTGAGGAGAGCTGTCTACCCAGTGTTCTCGTGGGTCCTCCATGCCTGCTGGTGAACCCTGAGGGAAGACAGAGGCAGCTAGCTCGCCAGGTAGCCTGTTTCTACATGGGGCTAGTTCTCCACTGTGTGTGTGTGTGTGTGGGGGGGTGTTCTTGTCATTTAATTTCATTAGCTGCGTAATTACCAGGAGTCAGATTCAGAAAGTAGTTTAATGCTTGTTCCTTGCAATTTGCTTTTGCTTCTGTTTTGGTGCTAGTGGATTACTCCTCCTCATCCCCGTTTTTGTGTCTTTCTGCTTACTTAGTGGAATAGTGGAAGAGGTTGGATTAAGAGCTGGATACCCTTGTAAATTCTAAAATGACTGTTCATTTATAGATTTGGAGCTGTGTTTTATCATGTGTTCCCATGTGTCCTGCAACAAGCAGATATGTTTGTTTTTATGTGTCTCTGATTCATCTCCTTCAACTTCATGACTAATTGTGTTACGCATACTTGGACCATGACCAACCTTTCCAGAGCAGAACACATGTGAGGCCGTGCTGGGTCCTGAGTTCTTGACAGCATCATACACCTGCTCATTAGATTTTTGAAACCAGTGGTATGAAAGTGATGATGTCCTTCAATGACTGCTTAACATGCATCAGATAAATACACATGAATGCCAAAGAGCTGAAGAAGGAACATGGATAATGGATAGCCAAAGGAAGAAAGTAGAGATAAGCACTCGCTTAATATTGTAAACCTTGGTTAATCTCCGAAGGCTCTGATGTTACTATGCAGTGTTTTCACTGACTCTTACCCATGGTGCTTGTCTGTCTGTTTGTTTGTTTATATTTTCTTTCTTTTTTTGTACTGTTTGCATTTCTTAGAATTTTATCTGCAGGAATTCTTGGGCACCAGAGTGGAGGGGGAGGTTCCTCCAGAGAGTAAATGCCTTTCTTTCTTCTGAATTATTGTGGACACTGTTGACCTCAGGATCCCTGGAAACTCATCTCTCAACTTGAGATTTTGTAGACCACAGGTTATTTCTGGCCACAAACTTCTCTGAGAACTGACTTGTGATTATAAGTTCTAGGGGGTGAGTAGATGTCTTTGTATTCACTGAGTATCAAGAGGATTGGATTAACAAGCTTTCTTTGAAGTTCTGAGGGGTCAATTTAATCTTCTTCCCTCAGACACCACAGTGTGGTTATTTGGCCTCTTAGGGGGTTTTCCTGGGCTCCTAGTAGCACTATGAGATGGTGAAAACCAGAACTAACGTCTTTCTCCTCTTTGGTGAGTGGCCCAGGGCACATACTTAACAAAGTTGTTTGCAAGGAGGATTTATGGGTTAAAGATATTTTCACGTGAATCCCTCTATTTGGAATTCTTGCTTTCACTTAATCTTTGACATCATATATTCCCTACAATGCGGTAGGGTCATATTCATCTATGCTCTGTGTTTCATGTCTTATTTTACATTTTCAGCTTTCACTGGGAGGCTCTGAGTACCTCCTTACACAAATCTCCAGAAATGGAAGTTCTCCAGTAATTCTTATGTTTGCTTTGACCCCTTCCTCATTTAGCCCATCCACTTCCCTCTTCAGACACCGGAAGAATTCATGGAATTCATGTCTGAGAGTCATCCAGACCCTCTTTATACTTGCTGCTCATAACTTAATCAGAACCCCATTCTAATCTAACTTTTAGATCCTTTTTTTAACGTAGAACAAAATCCTGTCTTCCTGTGATTTCCTTCTCCTAGTTTTGTTTTAAACTTTCCGTTCCTTGAAGCAGTAAAGGTAAGCCTCTTTTCTATGTGGTTTCAGCTGTTATTCTCCTTGCTTCCCCTGTTCCAGGCTCTCTCTCCCATGGCTTGACCTCTTGCAGTGTCTCCAGCTACTTGGACAGAACACTGAGGTCTCCATCTCCAGACATCACTGATGACTTGCCTCCTTTTGGAATATAGTTTGCCAGTTCTTGAAGCATTTCCCGCTCCTAACTGTACATAATATTCCTGATACGACCTGACCACATCAGAGTACATGGCTGGCCCAAATACTTCTTTTGCACCATCTGTATTTGTCTGTACATCTGGGATACCTTCTGTTATAGCAGACAGAGCTGATAGTCAATCATTTCTCCCCTCCCCTCTTCCTGCTTTCTCTACCCTCAACCCTGACCTTTTTCATGTGAAATGTTTTAAGGTATATCTTTTTTATCTTGGAATTATGGACGATATTCCTTTTTTGAAAATGATATGCTTTTATATGATTCCCTTTTGAATGGACATTTGAAGGACATGGTAAAATTCTCCTTATCTTAAGAATAATTTTCTTGCATAGAAAAGTGCTCTGTTAGAATCTCAAAAACCTCTAAGTTGTGTAAAAAACTATCATTTTTAGCTTGACATGTTGTCAATCAATTATGTAGCTATTTAGTTTTAATTAATAATTAAATCCATTGACTTAATATTCCTTTTTATGTTCATTTTTAAAGATTATATTTTAAAAAATATGAGAATTCCATTTACTATCTTTAAGAGATTAAAGTTCTTAAAATCTCATTTTATCCAACATTTGGTGTCAGTTGTCATTTTGTATTGACAATATTAATTGGATTTACTGCTGATTTCAGTATTCTAGTACATAGTTTTTCCCCAAAATATCTATCAGTTATAATTTAATTTCTTGTCATAACTATTTTTAGAACACTATTCTGTCAGTGGTAATAGCACGTTAATGCATTAGTTTTTTAAAACGCAAGGGCAAATATCCCATTATTTTGTGTCTGTGGTGCCTTTTTCAGTATTTAATAAAAATATTAAAATATGTTTGGTTGCTTATATACAGCAATCATATTAGATATTTTATATACAACTCAAGCCAATTTCTTTTCACTCACTCCAGCTTCACTCTCTTCAGGCAAACAAGAAGGTTAGACACGACTGTTCTAGGCTCTTGCTGTTAAGTTTACCCTTGTAAGTATTTATAACTGCAACATATTAATAGAGCACTTTTCTGTTTGTTTTCTCATCTGATTTCACCAAGTTTAGGGTTCTACTCCATTAGTAAGATGGATGGGGCTCTTGGTCACCTAGTGCTCCATAGGAAGAACTGAAACTACACATTTGTTAACCAAAGAATAAAGTAACTTTTCATGATAGGAAGATAAAGGTGGAAAAAAATCTCCCAGAGAGTAGATTGAATGGGATTTTTAAAAATTGAGAATGAATTCAAGAAGTTTAGCACTCAACTAATCCAATTTTCAGAAAAAGCGGTGAGCAGAATATTACATTGAAGTAATTCAGGAAAATGTATGTATTCCAGATGGAGGGGCTTAGCAGGTACAAGCTTGTTTTGTTCCTAATTTCACCTGTGTTCTTATCCCCTAGGGAAGGCACCCTTTAATACTGGAGGACCCAAGAGGAAAAGAGACAGACAGAACTCTATACTGTCTCAAGATTACATTTTAGTAAAAAAAATGATTCAAACCAAGAAACTTTGTGGCAGAATTTCAGATCATTAGAGATAAATGAATGATAGTGAACAATTTCAGAGAGAATAAAAGCAGATTATATTTAAAGGATTAGCAGATACCATTGAACTTCTCAACAGTAAGGTTATGACACTTTTGAGCAGAGATTAGTTCAAGCCAATAGTTCCATACCTAGCCAAATAATCAAATGTGAGAGTAGAACAAGCACATTTTCAGATATGTCAGGACCAAAATATTTAGTTACTGGGGAGATATAATTCACAGAAATGAGGGAGTAAAATTCAGAAAGAAGACATATAATACAAAAAACAGGAGATCGAATACAAGAAGAACACACACAAAAAAATCCCCTGCAGGATAAAAGGGCACACCTCTATGTCATGATTCTAGAGATCAGCCCATCCAGATGAGTAGAGAGCAGGTGCCCCTAGCAGGAATGTCTTGTGTGTGAGGACTGTGGGGACAGGAGGAACCACTAACTGGTCAGCTTGTGGATTTCTGTGCGTAGGAGTTTTGTAGTTGTAGCAGAAGGTTTGGTGATAAATTGGTATGAAATAGAAAACTGAGTGACTATAAACAAAGTTATAATTCCAGGAGAAATTGAGCTATCATGAAAGAAAATACTCAGATGATATATCACAGATTCAGCTGAAAGTGTTACATATGTTGTCATAACCATGAAAGCAGTGAATATCAATAAGTCATATTATCAGGATAGAGGAGAGTCTGTGTGAGAAAGCTAGCTTCATCTTGCAAAGTTCAAGTCAAAAGTAAAATGTAATTGAATAATCAAGAAAGAATAACCCAGCAGGTTGTGTGACACTGTACCAATGTGCTAAAGAAATCTGTATAATTTCTGTATAAGTGAGACTTAAAGCACATGATGAAAACCATCGTTCAGAAAGGTGGCCTTTTAGACTTTCTTACATAAGGTTGCATCAGTGAGACCCCCACTAGAGTTACTGACGACTTTAGGGCAAACTTGTTTCAACAGATGCTGCATCAGTCAGCCTTCTCATTACTGGGGTGAAATACCTGAACTCCCCCTGTTTAAAGGTGGAGAGCTTTATTTGGCTTGTGGTTTTAGTAGGTTCTGTGTACAGCTGTCTCCAAGGCAGAAGTGCCATGGCAGAAGAATGTGACAAGGAAAGTCATTCAATCCATAGCAGCCAGGAAGCAGAGAGAGAGAGATAGAGAGAGAGAGAGAGAGAGAGAGAGAGAGAGAGAGAGAGAGAGAGAGAGATGCACCCTGGAGAGCACACTTCTGTGGCCCACCTTCAGCCAGAGACCTACCTCCTAAAAACACATTCAACCATGAACTCATTAATGGATTAATCTATTGATGAGTAGGGCACCCTGTGATCCAGTCACCTTCCAGAATTCTAGCCTTGGAACACATGAGACTGTGGGGACTATTTTAGAACTACACCATAACTGTTCCCTTGGTAGGATTCCCCTTGGGCTACAAGGACAGGGTCATGTGTTTGTTTTCTTTCACAGGCACTGGTCTTTGTATACTTTGTCCTCAGTTGAGAGGGATCAGAGTATGGGAGGAGACTAGTTCCAATTTCCAGCATGTTGTGACCTTGGACAAGTGAAGTCACACCTGCCTCCATGTCTGTAAAGTGGAGATAATCTACTTCTTTCTTCTTAAGTTGTTGTGAAGAGTGAGTTAGTTAAGATATATCAGATCTTCCAAATAGCACACAACAGACATACTGCAGTATGTTAATTTTTTAACCTTTCATTTGAATTTTGTTTTTTCTCTTTTTTGGCCACTACCATTATGTTTCCTTTATCAGATTTACAAAAGTACATCAGTAATTCAGGAAAGTTCTTTGAAATATAAGGAATTTAAAAAGTAAGATTAAAAAACCTAGCTCAAAATAACATCATAAACAAATAGTGAACAGAAACCCAGTGTAATTATGGACTATGAGTCTTAATCCAGGGACCAGTGAATCTATCAGGTAGATAATTTCACTGAAGTAACAGAAAAGGAAAAATTGTAAATAGAAAGTACCACAGTTACTCTCGGAAAATTGGATTTTGCTTGGCAGGTGATTTATTTGACCACAGTCTCCAATGCTTTCTCTGTTAGGAAACTTTGTCACATAGTAGCATAAAAAACTCAATACTTTTGAGTCATTTTCAGACAAAATACAGTGACCTATGTGGAAAACCAGTTGAGTTGTCCCAAATCAAACACAGTGTTTTCTATGGTGAAATTAATTCTATAGCTAAGGACCCAGAGTAGAACCAAAACTCAAAGGCATCATTCAGAGTTGCATTCATTCCAGCAAAAACAGATTTTCTAAGGTTTACAGTATCAACCCCAAAGCTGGATTTATTGCAGACATATTCAGAAGAAAAGTTTTGGCAATCCTTTATCGAGTGCTGCTGTTGTGTGTCACATAATGCCAGTGATGTGCAGTGTGGAAGAGCAAATCATGTGTGGGTGACCATTTCACTTTGTAATATGTGGAAATCATTGATGTTTGGAACATGAGTCAGCCTTTAACATATGACTAATAACATATAAGAAAGAAGTGTCCAAGACACTTTATTATTGTCATTGAAAACCTTTTCTCCAAAAGGATAATTGTTTGGTTTGGTTTAGTTCGGTTTGGTTTGGTTTGAGTTGTTGTGAAGAGTAAATTAGTTAAGATATGTCACATCGTAAGGCTTTTTTCTCTGTAGTCTAGGCTAGTCCTGGACTCACTGTGTAGCCCAGGATGTCCTCTAACTTATGGCAATCCTCCCGCCTCAGGTTCTGATGTTAAGATTACAGGTGTGTGCCACTGGGCCTGGCCAATCTTTTATGTGGTGCTGGGGAATGTAGTCCAGAGCCTTGCCCATGTTAGCCAGGTGCTTTAATCAGTGAACTATGCCTGCAGCCCCAAGTTTCTCTTTTTTAAAAGTAGCTTATTTTGTGAGCTCTGATGTCCATCAAAAGGTTAGCGTGCCTAAGGATAGGGCAAAACGGAGTGTGCAAAGGAGGGTGCTGCTCTGGGAATGTCTATCCTCATTCTGCTTTCCAACCAAGAGGATGCTGATGGCTCCATTAATTAATGTGTGTTTTCCCTAGGCTGTATGAACCAATAATCTCAGCTTTTCTACATTGAGTTTTTCTAGCTGGTCGGATCTTTTTCAAAGAAAACATGAAATAAGGTATTTCTTCATGTCCTTGTGCATGCAAGTAAAGACCGTATCTGTGACATCTTTTATCCTAGTAAGGAGCCGTATTGCATGACTACTTCTTGCCAGGGGAACCTGTCTTTTCCTGATCACAACAGCATTAAAGTACTGAGACTTTTTAAAAGCTGTGTGCTAATGCCAATGGCTGAATCACAAAGAATTTGACTTTTTACAAACATCCTGTTCTTCAAGATGAAGTATTATATTAGGCACATATAAAAATCTGAGGCAGTTATAATAGACGATTAAAAATATATTCACCATTTTCCCAAGTTGAAACATTATCTCTCAGATTTTTAAGATTTTAAGTTTTTATTGATGGCAAGGGAAGCTTTTGAAGTTATCCCTAGTATTGGGGTTCATTTTTGATGCAAATATTTTGCTACCTATCAGAACAAAATATTGTAACAATTCCAAGCAGTCTGTATATACAACAGGTTATATCTACCTAGTTTATTTAGACTAAAACCTATTAACTTAGTTGGCTTGAATATGGAGGCAGGGTATTATTCAAACTGTCATTAAATACAAGCAAAAAAGTGTGCTGACATGGAGTATTTATAACTTTAAAATACTACATTTCATTGGATTTAAAAGTCATGGTGAACATATAAGAATTATTGTTTACAATAAGTCATGAGCATGTTTACTATATACCCAGTGAGTGAATTCATAGTTGGCAAAAGTTTGTGGTGGACTGCCTCAGGATCTGGAGGATTAATATTCTGATCTGGTGTTTATGTGGCTCTATGTAGGCAAGTTTTCTTCTTTTTGGAACTCTTTCTTCATCTATAGTTAGAATAGCTAGACAATTTAATTCATTAGAATACAAATTCTTACTAAACTGCTAGGCAGTTAGAGCTGAAGAGTGCCTTTGAATGCCATAGGTCTTCTAATTCTTAGTTGCAGAAGACTATAGGAGTAACCTGGTCTGTTCTCTTCCAGTAGATATGAATAACTTCTGCACAGACATGATGTGCCCTCTTTGAGCTTTCGATCTGTTGTGAGCAGAGGCCATGATTATGGCCTATGATTTGGGAAGGATGGCAAGTCCATTGTCAGGCAATTTGGCACTGTTTTCTGCAACTGTAACTCTGATTTTTTTTTTACCCTAATCTTACTGACCTTACTTGTAATGTTTATATATTGGTTTTTATTCTGTCCACTAGAATACAATAGGAAAAGTCATTTTTTTTTTGTCTATTACTAGCCCTATAATTATGAAAGTCAGCTACTAATCTTCTGCTAAGAGATCACTTTTAGGGCAAATTGCTCCCACTCTTTCAACTTTTCTCCTGTGTTTACCTTTAACTTTTCTATTCTAGACCACATGTGTGTCTGTGTTCTAGTGCTTCTCAGAAAAGGGTTGACCCAGGTGTGTATTACTTTCTGCAAACAACAACTTTTCAAGTAGACATGATTATCTATAGGATGCTGATTGGAAAGCTAAGACTCACATTTAAGGAAATTGCTCAAGGTATCTACCCAGGAAATAGCAAAGCATTGCCACCTATTCCTTAGACTTTTGATTCCTACTTTGAAGTCTTTCTCATATGTTCTGCCTAGATGCATTGCCTTTGTCAAGTTTAAAAAGTATTACATGTGAATACAAACCTTTATACAATGCAAAAATATGTAAGAAGGCCCTTCCTTGCCTATAGTACTAATGCTTGGGGAGAAACCAAGGCAGGAGTATACACTTCCAGGACACACCCTCAGTAGTTCACTCTTCCTGACAAGTAGCACAAGAAATCCATAGATAACCCACAATATCCAAATATATGATGTTACTGGGGGGACATTCCATATCCAGCCTATAACATTCTTCCTTAGCCTTCAGAAGTCTCATGTCCTTCACCTTATATGCATGCATTTAGTCTGTAAGAACTATCAGAGTCTTAATAGTTTCAGCACTGCTGAAAATTCCAAGTCCAGTGTCTCTTCTGACATTCAAGGTAAACTCTTGACTGTGAACTCCTGTAAAATCAAAGAAAAGTTAAACACTTCCAGTATACAATGTCACAGAGTAAGTTTTTGTATTTCAAAATGAAGGGATAGGAGTATAGAAAGCAATTGAACCAAAACAGCAGGGCAGATACCAGATCTTGCATGTCCATTAAATTCTGTAGTTCCATGTCCTGCACCAGAGCAAATTATGGTAAGATTTTAGCAACAACAGGCTTGCGCAGCCCCGCTACTACTATATTGCCTTCTAATGCAGTCTCTATGACTTCTATTTTGGGTTGGCTTTGCTCACAGGCTGTGGTCTTCCTCATCAAAGGGTCCACATTCCTAGAATCTCCAAATTTCTGGGGTCTCCACACGGTTTTGGCTTCTCTTTCACAGCTTCATGAACTGTCCTTCCAGAGGCACACTGCCTAGACTATGACATTCTTCTGAATCGCAGTGAAAGTCCTTCTGACCCCACAACTCTCGCAGTCTGCATGCGTATGTAACCAGCACAATGTGTATGATACCAAGGTTTGATGCTGGCTTAAATAGCAGTCTTTGAACATGGCCAGAGTCCTCTGAGTTCTTAGATGGCTGGACTCCTTAGGGATTCACTTTCATAGCTTGCCCTACAAAAATCTCTGAAGTTTCCTTTTCAAAGCAAAGTCATTTGCCATTGCATCTTTGACTTGGATAAGGGTAGAGTCTTGCTGAATCCTGAGATACTCCTCAGTAATCATTTGAATAATGTGAAATGTGATGCCCTTTTAACATTCTTGTTCTACTACTCGTTTTCTGTACCTAAATAAATTGGAAATGTGAATGTGTACCTGTTCAGGTAGAAGAATTAATAAATATAAAGCACCTGTAAAGTACTGCCTACTACATAGTAAGAGCAAAGATGTTACTGTTACACATAAATGTGTAATATGGAAGGCGGAATAAACATAAAGACATAGGTGGAATTCTTTTAAAACAAAAACAGGAATGGAAACAAATATATCTTTAATCTACTTTTATCACCCTTCTTCCCTATCATGATAATTCAGTCCACTGTAATGCTTTTTCCCCCTTACGGCAGCTGCAAAGTACATTGTATTTCTTAATTTTCTCCTGATGGATGCCTAGCTGTCCCCATACTGTAACAGATAATACCAGGGAATCATCTTGAACATATGTCATTATTTATGAGAATTGATTGTCTGAACCTACACATAGAAATTTGCACTTATTTATCTTTTAAAGGAATGTTTTGTTTTGTTAAATTTGGCCTGCCTTGAAAGTATATGGCAGTACATTGAATATATTTTGACCTGGCCCTCCAGTGGTTTCACTATTCTTGGTTTCATTTAATTTTAAAGTTGTGATCTACCTACTTTTCATGACATCTTTAATGAATTTTAAAAGGCCAAAGTTGGCAATCTAGGACAGAATTCTGTAATTGCCACCAAAGGACTCCTGTTAGGATAAAACTGATCTGTTAGGTTAGGTTCACCTAGGATATAAATCTAATCTATGTGTTTGTTATCTTATAACTACTACTACATTGTGTGTACAAACATGCCACAGCAGACCTTATCAGATATTGTCATAGAATCTTTTCATGTAATGTTCTTTGCTACCCAGTCTGGAAGGATGGTACTGCTGTCTATATTTGGAAAAACTTGAAATACAAATGACTGATATCCATTCTTTGGGAAATGTTTCAAAATTTCTAAAAATACCCAGTTTTATTGCGCCCCCCCCCAAAAAAAAAAGAGGAAAAAGGTAAGGCTGCTTTGGTCCCCTTCAGCTAGCAGCCACATAGCTGGCACCACTTTTGTTGCTCCATGTGTAAATATTTGGGCAAATTTGGATATAATACAATCAGCTAAAATGCATTTTCAGGATATTGGGTTAATTTATTTTAAACCACTAAAAGTAGTTGCATAAATATGAAATAGAGTACAAAAATAATTCTCAGTGTTTACTGTTCTAACTTTTATTATACAGTGAACATGTCTCAGAGCCGACTAAATATGCAGCTGGCTTTATTGAATATAGTAAATAATGAGAATGTTAAGTTTTGTGCACATTTTTATTTCTTAACTGGTTAAGGTTTTAGAGATTAGAATATCCACCCTGTTTGAATCGTTCAAGAAAGTGACAAAATACAGATGGCCATGTTATCTTTTAGTTGAAAGAATTGAAGCACAGAGAGCTTACTAGGAGTCATGCATTTCAGAAGAGTCTTGGCAAGTGTCCCACAAAGAGAGGGAGCCCTCAACCAGGGGTCAACACTTTGTTGAGGGAGAATGTGACCTGAGCATCTGGGCCAAGCAGTGAGCCACAGTCAGAGACACAGAAGAGCCATAGGGCTTGGGAAGGAGAGGATGGCGCGTGTCTGGCACATACTGGGAATACAGAGAGTTGCAGGAGGAGGCCAAATCCTGGAGAGGCCTGAGTGCGGAGAGAAGGGGCACAGCCTTCAGCCTGTATAAGTGGTGGCCAGCCCGGAGAGGCAGAGGAAGGGCAGCGATGCTGCTCAGCGGGCTGACTGGAGGTCCAGCTGTGGCTGCTGCTGCTTATCCCTGGCCTTCAAGCTTGGAGCCTGCCCCTGCTGAGCACTGTGGAGGGGGCCAGTCAGTGTGCTGCCACCCGTGTCCCCATGCCTCTTGGGTGGTGACATTGCTTTTCCTCTGAATGAACACCTGAGAAGCGTGGGTCTCCTAGCCTTCTCTTACAGGGTCTGCCTCAACCTCTGTCCTGTGTTTCTACTGGGCCTCTCACATGGAGCTGTGCGAACTTTATCAGTGCCGGTTAGCTATGGGATGTCAGTTGTCTTTCTAGAAATACACATGTATTTATCATGCTTTCTAGAAACACACCTGTGAGAATTCTAAACTTAAGGAATTAATTTCCACTAAAACTCAAGCAATTTTGTCCATCTATGCCAGGTAGTTAGATAGGAGAGCAAGATGGAAGAAGAGTAAGGCCAAGTTTCCAACTAATTCCCAGCACGGCCCAGGATTTTACTAGAAACCAGCAGGGCCTCAGAATGTCCCACAACCTGGGTGAAATGTCCCTTGGGGCTGGTCTGTTCACAGAGTGAAAGAGTCTCCCAGAAAGCCCCCCTTCCAATAGTTTATCAGCGGCAGCAAGAGTCACATGATCCCTGGTCCTCCTGTGAGAGGAAGGCGGCGTCAAACCAAACGTGGAGGAGCACACAGCAGTGGGGCATGCTCTCCCCTCCCCGGCCGGGTCGTGCCGTGCTGGGAACACTTCCATTCACGGATGGTTGCCAGGCTTCAGCTTAACAGGTTGACTCTAAAAGATAAAGGGGTGCCTCCGATTGGGCTGCCAGAGCCAAGCCTGTGCATGTGATGTACTGAGGAGATGCAATCTGGAGACAGCAGTGAGCCATGAGGAAAAGCAGGAGAGAGCAAGGGAAGATGTTTTTAGCCAAGTCCAGCTCAGCCTGGCCCTCTAGGAACTCTGAAGAATGGTGGCACCACATGGTCACCCCACCCTGAGGCAGGGGCTTAACCTTAGTCCGGACTGCAGGCTGCCTCAGGAAAAGAACACCATCTCTTAGGCTTTTGGGTCATGGTAGTCTAATGAAAGTTCTCAGGAGAAGCATTTGCCTCTGAACTCTCAGTAGCCGGCACACAGCCAACCCACATTCCCCAAAACAGGCAGCCAGGTGTACCAACTGAGAGGCCAGTGACAGGTGCCTTCAGAAACAGAATTTGGCCTTGTTAGTCCTCAGCCTTAATGTACCTCTTTTAGCTCACAAGTGGAATCTTCTCCAAGGAAGATCATGGCATGACATTCGTATAGCCCTTTGAACTTGAAACACCAAGTGTATGTCTTTATTTTATCCCTGAAGCAACCCTGCGAGAAGGAAAACAGGGCATTTATCCATCCTCCAATGGAGAGCATTGCAAACTGAAGGTCAGGTGGCGCAAGGGCAGCAGGAGTCATGTTCACTGGGTACTCTGTTCCATCACGCAGCAGGTCTGAGGTGGGTGTCACTGTTAAGCTCCTTTGCTGACTCTTGTGACACTGGGAGGCCGAGAGGTGCACCTCCTAAAAGCACATTTGTTTGTTTTAGTCTCACCGTGCCTTGTAGCCTCTGCAACCTGTGGGCAAAATTAAGTCCACAGCCAACATTTTGATACCTACAATCATTGAAAGAGGCCTCTAACCTTAAGAAGAAGTAGAAGCTTAGCCATGTTAGTCATTTAAAGCTTGCGTAGTGTATCAGGGCAAGCTGTTAAAGCTCCCTATCAGAAGCAATGGCAGTGTGCTGGTTTAGATGTGCCATTTATACACACATGCGTTCTCACTTAGATTGACATGACATCTTGAGGCGCCAGCATGTGCACCATGAGTCTTTTTTTTTCTAAGTGAGACATAAATGTATTATGAGGTAGGTCACTGAGAAATATTAATTAACTTGCTTTGAAAATAAGACAGGGTAATAATATTTCAGATGCCTAGCATGCTTGGAAGGTTAGGGTATCCTGCTTCGGTACTTCATATGCACCAAATACTGAACGTGCTGTCTGTGAGCTGTCAGTGAGGAGCTGCTGGTGTTCAGTCATCGCAGCAGAGGGTCAGGTCCTGGGACAGTAGCCAGCTAGAAGAAAAGGGATTTTAATTTAGGCTTTTTAAATTTCCATATAGTCATGGTGGCCTATCGTGTCCTAGAGTAGCATTCTCTCCAGCAAAGGTGTTCCTACACTATATTCATTACAAAGGTAGTGTGTTTATCGAGCCACCTGATGTGTTCAAAGTAGTGTTATCAAGCCTGCCGCCTATAAAGTCAGGGAGCTTTTGGGAAAGTCTGAGAAAATGCAGTTGCAAAATTATGTAATAGCACATTTCACCTGTAATTATTAAAGATATGTGGTGGAGTCAGTTTGAGTTAGGCAAGACAAAAACACTCACTTCAGAATAAAAAAGAAATGTAAGGAAACAGGTATAGCTTGAAGAAAGAGTGTGTCCACAAAATATTTGTTGACTGATTAAAAAATGTGAATAAGCTACTTATTTGAGAATTCTGTGCAGAGATTATGTAGACACTAAATCTACTCTTATTCTGTCACATAAACTGTATTAAAATTAGAACATTTGGGGCTAGAGGAATGGTTTGGTGGTTAAAGCTCTTGCCTAGCAAGTGCTACATCAACTGCTAAGTACCCAAGTTCGATTTGCCAGCACTGCATAAGGCAGGCATGGTGGTACACGCCTATAATTCCTAGCACTTGGGAGGCTGAGGCAGGAGGATTGCCATGAGTCCAAGGCTAGCCGTAGGAACAATAGTGAATTCAGGATGGACTATAGGGCGAGATCCTGAAAGAAAGAAAGGAAAGAAAGAAAGAGAAAGAAAGAGAAAAGAAAGAGGAAAGAGAGAGAGAAAGAGAAGGAAGGAAGGAAATGAAATTAGAGAAATTTAAAATGTATTGGAATCTAATATAGAATAAATAAAATTTATAGTTTACCCTTTCTGTAACCTCCTGAATAATCACATATTTTGTCTGTAGGTACATTTCAGACAGGTCTCCCTCCTACATCCTTTATGCTTTAGTACAGATCATGCTTTTTAAAGTGATAGTTTTGGAGAACACATATTCTGCATTCAGTGTGTAGTTGTAGACTTTCAAGGATCCATGCTGGTGTGGGCTGCTAGTATGTGCCAGTCACTTGGAGGGCTACACACAAGACTTGTTGTATTATTCACTTAGAGAAATATGGCCATATATTTTTCCCTTCAATAAGAATTTAATGTGTATCTTGTTTCTTAATATTTGCCTGTTTCTTTGTAAGCAGAATGACATATATCTAGTGCCAAGGGCCAAGAGGATATTAATTCTAACTAACCTTACAATAAGTATATTCGTAGTGTTTGAGAAGTATGTCCAAGTCAAAGGATAGATGTCTAAAATTAAGTAATTATATTCTGTGTATGTGCCAGGAATGATTCTTACGTACATCAGGAATTATTCCAAGTACTAGAGATAAAAGCAATAAACAATAGAGAGAATGACCCCACCCCCTCAGAGCTCACATTCTAGTGTCAGCTAGGAGAAAACCAGTAACCAGGTAAGCACGTATCAGCCTGTTATGTGTTCAGAAGAAGTAAAATAGGACTAGTGAGAACTAGATGGAGGTGTTACTTAATATTTGGTGTTATTAGGAATATGATGATTCAGAAGGTTGAATTGTTTAAAAATGCCATCCCTTCAGTTGTCCTGAACTTCCTCCTCTTCCCGCGGCCCCTCTTTCTCTCCCTCCCTCCTCTCTCTTCTACTGTATGTGCACATGCGTGCACATGTGCCTGTGTGTATAACATAGAGAGATTTAAAAATGTAAAGAAAACAAATTTTCCTTCTTACTTGTGAAGTAGTAACTGCTACAGAAATGTCCTCCCCCTGTTGTGAGCAGCTGGGACAGTGGGCAGAACATACTGCACAGCTGGCTGCAAACCCTGGCTGTGTCCCTGAGAGAAAGGAAGTCAATGAGGTACACCTCAGCCTGCTGCTGCAAGATAGTTTCCAGGCCCCAGATGAGGAGCCAGTCCTATGAGCTCACTGAGTGAAAGCACAAAAATTACATTTTGCAAAGCTAAGGAAGCTGCCCTTTGTGAAGGAAAGTACCAGGACAAGGTAGCTTTGTAGAAAGAACTCAGGTAGCTACAAGGATATCTCAGAACCCGGAGCTCAGTACTGCTCTGCTTGTGTGTGAGGTAAGCCGCCTCCACTGGAAGACTGTAGACGGAACAGTTTCTGTAGCTCCCAGGGATCGTGGTTAGTGCATGTTCCTGCCTGCAGAATGCAGGGCCCCCTAATTTGAGGGAAGTAGGGTGGAGTCTGCAGAGGAATATCGCCTAAGTAATGAGAGTAAATTATCCCTCCCCAGATCAAAGCCTGCCCTGGACTTGCCCCAGCAGGGCTTATGGACAGCCTTGAGAGATGGGACTGATCTAAGAAACTCAGTTTCCTGTCAGAACAAGCCCGACATCCCTAGCAAAATCTAGCACCCCAAACATAAAATGTTCAGCCTCCAATGAAAAATTACTAGGAATACATAAAAGCCATCCAGTATGGCCATTGTAGTGCAGTGGGATTAAAATCAACAAAGAAACCCAGGAATGTGCTGGTAGGTTTAAAAGGCAAGAAGACTTAAGCTCTGCTATAAATGTTCCCCTGTGACCCAGAGATTAGAGGAAAACTTGGTCACATTGGTGAAAAAAAATGTGAGGTAGAACTAAAGATCCAAGTAAAACTTCCAGAAGTTGAAAAGAATGCAGCACCAAAGTGAAAACTGCACTGAACTGGGCAACAGAACACGAGTACCTGAACAGGAGAGCAGTGACCATGACGGTGGAGCAGTAGGAAGGATCAGTACGAGACAAGAGAAGAAAAACGGCTGCAAGAAGACATGAAGAGAGCCACAGTCAGCCGTGACAAAAGTAGTCACTCCGAAGCTGTGAACTTGGTATACTGGGGGGAGAAGTGCGGGTAGAGGAGGACGAAAAGACAAAAACTTCCAATTTGATGAAAATTAAAAATCCAGATTCAGGAAGCTCAATGAACCCTGAAGAAATGTTAAAACCACATATCACAATCCAATTTACTGAAAACAAAATCACAGAAAAACTCAAAAGCACCATAGAAAAAGGAGGCAACTTGAACAGGGAAATAAAGACAATAAAAAAGCAAAACCTGACTTAACAGAAGCATTGCGGGCCAGAAGACTGAGGACTGCCATCTTGAAAGTGATGGAAGGGAGGGGTAGACGTAGGGAGAAAAAGAATGTCAGAGTGGACTTCTGCACCTAGCATGAATTCTTTCAAAAATAAAGCAGAAATTAAGGCTTTTAAAAAAAAATAAAACTAAAAATGACTTTTTAAAGCCAAATTAATGTCAGTGTATGAGATTTATGACATTTATAGAAATGCAGTACGTGACAAGAAAACCAGGGGCATGAAGGAGGAAAGTTAGATTCTTGCATTGTTAATTCTGGAAATGCAAATTGGCTCATCATTCAGAAATCAATACAGTTACCACATGTAAGGACTTAAAAAAAAAACCTGTTCATCACAATAGCTGCATACAAGAAAATGTAATAAACATTTGTTCAGTATAAAAATCTCTCAGGAACCAAGGATAAAAGAAACTTCCCAATTTGATAAATGGTGTCTATAGAAAAGCATTTAAGTTAGCCACACTTAACAGTGCAAGATTAATGCTTTTTTCTCCTTAGTCGGTGAACTAGCAAGGAGTGGTTTCTTTTGATGCTTCTGTTTAACATTGTACCAAAGGTCTAGCAGTGTGGTGCAGCAGGAAAAAAAAAATACATGTACATAATTAAGGGGCTAAATGAAGTAAAACTGCTTTTGTTCACAGTATCATTATTCACATAGAAAATGCTGTAGTAGATATAAAAACCAGACAAACCATTCACACTAATAAATGTAGTGGACTTGTAAGATACAAGACCAATATGCAAAGATCAATCCTTAGCCATAAATAATTGAAAATGAAAAATTTGAACAAATCACTTAATATGAAGTATTTGGAAAAGTAATTAAAGTAAACATGTGCAACATTTGGCATTGGAAACCATTTGCCGAGACAAAGACGAGAGATAAAAACACCAAGAGATGCGTTTACTGGTGGTGAGGTGCAGGGCAGTGAGATGGTTTCTGTCTAGATATTTGAAAAGTCTAGTTCAAGTGGAAAGAGATGGGGGCTCTGGTCTCCTTGCGTGTCCAGCCTCAGAGAGATGGCTTTCTACCCATCACAGATCTTCCCAGGCTATTCAGGTTGTATAATTTTATAGACTGGTTGCATTGACAAGGATACTGTGTTATAAAGGAAGTTCTAGGAATGTCAGGTTCAAGGTGTGCTGATACTCATTAACTATGTCGTTTGCTTCTACAGGTGGCTTGCATTAATCAGCTGCTCCTCCTTGTTCTCTCTTCCCTGACAGTTTTCATTGTTGCTTGTTTTTGTAACTCGTTTTTACAAATTTGACTTCCATGAAGCCAGTTCTTGCCGGCTGTGTTTTTGTTGTTGTTGTTTTTTGTTTGTTTGTTTGTTTGTTCTTCCTTTTCAGTGATGAGTGAGTTTGATAGGGGACTATAAACAGGTCATTTTATAGATCTGTTTTGAGTTTCTTGTTCTGAACATCATTTTCAAAGTGATTTCTATTGTTGTGAGCCCTTAATTAAAAGTAATTATGAAAAAATATATAACCCCCCTTCCCCAGACTTGCAAGTTCTTCTGTTAAAAAAAAGTATAAAGTTACCTAATGTATTAAGGTTTTTAGAAAAACAAAACAGGAATCAATAGGAAATATTATTAGGTCATATTACAGAGTCAGAGGTAGGCAGTCCATAAGAGGCCATCTAGGAGACCAGAGGGGAGAGTCCAGAATGGCCATGTGCCCACAAGAGAGCTGGAGGATCCAGTAGCTGCTCAGATGAGAAGGCGGAAACCGCAGAACAAGGGAATCGGGGACTTAGCACCAGTCCAAGATGGAGGCTGCAAAACAAGGAGCCCAAGGTTACAGCATCAGCCAGAGTCGGGAAGTCTGGCAGCTCATTGTCAGACAGGATAGACAGAGTGAGGTCAGTCTTCAGAGGCAACAGTGGAGTTTGGAACTCTTCCAGCAGAAGGGAACCTTCTCTTCTTCCTTTTCTTTTTAAAACTGTTCAAGCTGTAATTCTACTGGTTGGTGCCACCCACGTAGCTGTGGGTATTCTTCCCTCTGTATGCTGGCCTACCTGGCAGTCATCCACATACAGAACGGATCTACATATCCACGAGGCGCTCTCTAGTCTGCAAGGTGACAGGCAGGATTAGTAGTCACATCCAGTCACCAAAACCTCTTATTCTCTCTAAGTCTTTCTTGCTAATAGAATAACTTTACCCATCTCATGGTTGTGTGTAATCAAATAATTGAGTAAAATAATACAAATGAAACAAACTATGCCTTGAAGAAGGACTTCATACACAGAAGCTATTACTAATTTGGTTCTTAAGGTGCTGATGTTTATCATATTATATAGGTCTGCTTTGGGTTTCTTTTTAGCTCGAGTGGTATCCAAGCAAAGGATTTTATGTAGTTAGAGTACTGATCTAATTAAACTTAAAAGATGAAGAGTTCCGAGTTTTCATGTGCCATAAACAGACTTGACTTCTGTGTCTCTAACGTAACTCTACCCTTGGAAAGTTTCTTTGGTAGGTGGTGTTTTTCGTTACCATTCAGCGCAGGCTACATCCACAAGACCGTGATGCGTTCTTGTTGTTGTTGAACCTATTTGCGTCCTGTCTCTTTCTTATAAGTATCAGAGGCAGGCAGATTTATTTAAAGGAGCAGTTCACAGAGTTCTAAGACAGATCTATCCTTTCACTTGTCTTTTAGCTACATAGAAGTGAAATAACCCACGTTGACCTCAATTACTTTTAGCTGCAGTTCTAAAAGCATCACCCAAGAATAACCTCTGCATTGTCCACTGCATGAGTCCTTTTAATCAGTAATAATAGTCTCCAAAACCAAATTAGTCTGAATCTCTAGCATAATATCAAGTCATTACCCCTTTCCTACTGATTCTGTATGATGTGCAAATAGGGTATATAGAGATTTTTCTGGCCAGATGATTGTTTTTCCCGAGTTACTCCACACTCTCATTTCTGTCTTTAAGGCCTCCTTTTCTCAAGAAATGTAAACTCATCTTAATGGTAGCCATGGATGGGAAGAGTAAAGACAATTCTTTATCATAAGTAGAATGTATTCTCTGAATGGAAACTAACATTGAATACCTATGCACTGCTCTTAACAAGTTGTAAGATTTTTGTCACATGTCAGTGACACATGGTCACTGATGTGATGTGGGGCCTCAGACTGTTAGGCACCTGTCCCAATGCTTTCCAGTAGAGAATGTGCCCTGTGCTCATTGATTTCTGTGTTGGAGAGTATCCCTGACTGCTTCTAGTTTGTCCGCTCTAAGGTTAGCCAGGATGCAAATGCATGAATGTGGAATATGCCCACAGAAAACATTTTTGTGTATGATACTTTTCTCTCATTTTTAGTTATGTTTTTAACATGATACTTGCTTAGAAACTTATTGCACTAATGCTAACAACATTGATTCCTTTGAATAAGGATTTTTTTGACCTAAGGACTCAAGGTATAGTTTAGTCACTTACTCTTAAATTTTATTACTATACTTTTTCTATTAAGTAGGCATCCAGTAGTCAGGTACAGATGAACTTGTGAGAACTCAGAGTACAGACTTTGAATGATGATAAACTGGCATGGGTAGCACAATCCTGTAATCCTAGCACTTTGGAGGCAGAGGCAGGAGGATTGGCATGAATTTGAGGCCAGCCTGGGCTAAATAGTGAGTTCAGGACTAGCTTGGACTATGGAAAAGGAGCTAACTTTAGACTAAGGGGATCATGGCCAATTAAAAAGTATGGTGGGTGACACTGTTGTGAGGTTGAATGCCAAAGAAATTTGTAATCACATTAACCAGGATCAAGAAAATGTTAAGCCTTTATCACCTAGTCATTTATTATAAAGAAATCCTGTATATAATTGTTGTTTATAGCTAATATATATTAAATTGTACAGAAACATGCAGAAAATAAAGCTATATATTTACATTGATCACTTGGCAAAAATGTGTGACAGAAAGTTTAAAGAAAACTAATATTAATCAAAGGAAACATTTGTCATAGGAGCAATAGCTTAGTGTTCACAAATTGAATGTGTTAAGGTTTATATCCAGACTACTAGGAATAATAAGATTTCACTGTACTCAGTGATACATCTGAAATAAAATATGCTGCAATCTAACAAGCATCACTGAGAGAATTTGAAGACTTAAGTATCTGGAAAGATAGACCATATTCATAGAGTAGAAAACTAAACATTGATGTGAATTCTACCAGAATTAACAAATAGATTCAACATAATCCCGATCCAAACTTAAGCAGGCTCTCTGGTGGAAGGTATCAAGCTGATTTTAAACTTCATTTGAGAATGCTAACCTAAAATAACCAAAACTACCCGGACAAGCAAGATCAGGGGTGGATTACTTAATTGACTGTGATACTTATGTTTAAGCTACGCTGTAATACAGTGTGGTATTGATGTGGAATTAGCTAAGTCATCAGAATAACATTAAGATACACCATCAGGCAAAAGCAGGCTGGAAGGCATAGGTATAGACACACATGTACAGTTTTTGACAAAGGTACTGGAAAAGGAAAACTTTTTAAACGAATGATGGTGAGCCACTTGGATATCTTGTATTAGAGGTATGAAATTTGATCTATACATTTACCATGTACAGGAGTTTACTCAAAATGGATCATAAGCTTAAGTAAAAACTTATAAAATGTATGTAAGGAAAATATTTGCAATTTGGGCTGGGCAAAGATTTGTTAGACATAAAATCAAAAATCGATTCATAACAGAATAAATTGACAAATGAACATCAATATTAAGAACTTTTGCTCTTGAAAGAAATACTTTAGGGAATCTGAAGACAAAGAGAAAATACAAGGAGAAAGATACAGTGGAGAAGAATATTTGCTGATCATTTATCTACTGAAGGATTAGTATTCTGAATATATAAGAAAATTCTGAAAACTGAGTCATAAGAAAATAAACATTCAGTTTCTGATATTTATTTAATCAGTGAATTGAACAGAGCTTTCACCAAAGAAGATAGATGATGGCATATTTGAGTCTGAGAGGATTTTCACCTTCAGTAATTATTAGGCAAATACAAATTAGAGCCATGACAAGATATCACTGTATACTCCTGGCAGTCCCAAAGGCTGATAAGATGCAAAGGAGCTGGAACTCTTGCTCAGTACTGTTGCAAATACAAAACAGTACAATCAACCTGCAAAGCAATATGTTAGTTTCTTAAAAACTTAAATATCTAGCATTCTGAAACAGTGAGGCAGAAGGATCATACATGTGAGCTCAGCGTCGGCAACTTAGCATGACCTTGTCTTAAAGTAGAAAAAGCAAAAAGTTAAAAATCTGTGTACTATAGATCTAGCTCTTCTGCTTTTAAGCTTTATGGATGAGAAGTGGAAACACGTGTCCAAATAAGAATTTATACATCAATATTCATAGCTATTTTATCTGCAATAGCCAAAAACTAGAACAAACCTGTTGTCCACCATCAAATGAATGGATGAACAAGTTGTGTTACAGCCTTGTAGTAGAATACTACTCAGCAATAAGTAGTAATGAATGTTTAATACACATATGTGCTGACAGCAGAGACTACACCTTCTTTTGTATAAGCACCATGACCAAATAAATGTTCAATTCATATTTTGCATCACAAAATTAAAACCATAAACTTACAAAGAAAATTGGAGAATTTCTTATTTAACCCAAGAGAGAAAACCCTTTCTGGTTATAAAGTATATCCCAGAAAGTCTAAAAGAAAATGGCTGATAAATTTATATAAACTTGTAAATTACCGTAATATCAAAATGTAGTGATTGGGAGGACGAGCAATTCATATTACAGGCAGTGAGAGTAATCTCTTTAATATAAATAGAACCTACAAATTAATAATAATATAAAAAAGAACAGACAAAAGATATAAATATGTCATAGTTTAAAAAAGGGATAGCTCTTACATGTTCTTGAAAATGTGTTTGGCCTTATTCATCATAGTAGAAATGCTAATCAAAAACAGAATGCAGTATTTCTCATACAGTAATGCTGTCTTGGTAAGGGTCAGGGAAACATGCTCTCAGATACTTCTAGTGAGATTGTAAGTGGACATAATTTATGAAAATTTTTGATACTTCATATTAAAAGTATACTATATGCCACTTGAGCCAACAATTTTATTTCTAGGAATTTACATTATAAATATGTTCCCTCATACAAATAGTACATAGGTATTTATTGCAGCATTGCTCATAAAAAATTATTTTAATTTTCAGGCCTACCAAGAATAGATGTACTAACCAAAGCAGCTATATATCAAAAAGAACGAGAGAGCATTACATGACAGGGGATCTAGACTCTTACTGTGTTGAGTGACGAAGTCAAGAACAGATCTCTGTACAGCATGCTGTCATTTCTGACGTAAACACAAGGCGTGTATAGGCATAGAACTTTTTCAGAAAGGATAGTGAGGAAACTAATAGTGGCCCTTCCTCTAACAGACTGGAATTCAGAGAAACACGTTAGTCATTGGCTGCATTTGGTACTTTGTGCACATTTTACCTTATGAAAAATAGTCCTTTGTCCTGTCAGTCAATTAAAAAAAACCTTTAAGACTTCAGTGAGTTAAGTATTCAGTTGTCTTGCAGAGATTACGAATGCTGTAGTAATCAAAATATTTGACTATAAAAGTAGTTAAGTATTGGATAGCTTAGAAACCTCTGAATTTTATTAGCAATCTTTCCAGTTAGAGTAGTTTACACATCAGGAGATTGATTCAAAGTATGGTCTAAGAACATACATGATTATGGAACTTTTAAGAAATTTAGTTTAATGGGAGTTGAGAAGTAACATTTAGCATACTGAAATTTTCACCACAAATATTTGTAAATGCTATCGTGTGATGACAGGAACTTCCAAGGAAAGATAACTATTGTCTTACGCCTTGTTTTGTGTAGTAGGATTGGAATTTGCATGAATCTAGTAGACTCAACATCTTGAAAATGCCACCTGCCAAGATATATGGTGTGTTTTGGAAATAAATACTTTCATAGTTCTATGTAAGTAGGTTTGTAGACTTGACTGATTTCATAAAGAAAAGAATATTCTTCAGCAGATGGATAAATTTTCAATGTAGGCCAAGTCCTTAAAAAATCCAAGTTAAATGGGGAGGGAAAAATTGAACTTCTTCCCCAGGCTTTTTTTTTTTTTCTTCTTCTTCTTCTTCTTCATCTTCTAAATGAGGAGTTTTGCTTTTGTCACTAAATAATCAGTAGGTTGTTTTACATTTTGTTTTATTTGGAGCAAGAGTAAATTTCAATCTTTTTATATCTTTGTACTCAAGGGATTATTTGGGCAGCTGATAAACTGGCTTACATATAAAAATAATTATACAGCAGGTCTTCAGGTATCTTAGTTTGAAATCGATTTATGTCAGATTCAATTTATAGCGTCTGAAAATTCGGCCCCTCAAGCTAGCACCTCGAGGCTTACCTACCACTATCTCAGGGTAGTAGTTAGCATGCTGTGCATGCCTACATGCTTTTTCTCCGGTGTGCTTTGAAAGCAAGATATACTTTGTTTTGACCTGTAAATGCACTATTAAAAGAGCAGTAGGGGTAAAAGCAGTAGGTAAGTGGAATCACTGAACAATAAATTTCGCTTTTTCAAAGTTATGTGTAAGATTCTTTATGACCCATAATTACTAGGTTCACTAATACACTTTGCTTCCTGGGACAAGTAGTTAATGTATCTGCCAATATGTAAATATTTAGAGATGTACAGGTAAGAATAGCAAAATCCCATGCATTGTCTGTTGATAACTAAATAACTCTATAAAATGTAACAGCTCCTGTTCTCATGCAAGACACCAGTTAGCGCGCGCGCGTGTGTGTGTGTGTGTGTGTGTGTGCACGCGTGCGTGTATGTACGTGTGTGTGTCTGTCTGTCTAAAATTATACAACAATGACAAAGTTTTAATTTAATGTTCACTGAAATGCTTGGCATTTGAAGGAGGACCACCTCTTGTCTTGTCATTTTTCCATGCTCCTGCTTGTGTCTACAACTATGAAATATTCAAGAACAAGTGTACTGCTATTTTAAAGTATGAGTCTGTTGAAAGTCACTTTCTCTGCCTCTTACCAGGTAAGGGCAGCGCTCCTACCCTTCTCCGGGTGACCGCAGCTGGTTTTTATCCTAGGATCAGGCCCACGGATCAGGCCAGGGGTTCAGCCTTGTGCCGTGAATGTGATGCTTTTAGGATTTTATTCCTCCTCATTCCCTCCTGCTCTGTCAGGAGATAGTCAGTATGGGCAGTTTCTACAAAAGGCAGTGGAACTTGGAAAGTCCTGATTAAAAATACTCTGCCCAAGCTGGACCAGGTGGTCCAGTCCTGTAATCCCAACACACTTCTAGACTGAGGTAAAGAATTATATAAACTCAAGCCCTGCATGGGCAACTTAGCAAGAACCTGTCTCACCCTAAAAAATAGATTGAGGATGTTGCTCATTGCAAAAGGCCTAGTCTCAATGCCCAATACCACAAAAAGGGTGGAAAAATGCCTTCCTTGTCTAATAACCGGTACACATTGTGTGCTTGGTGTAATGTGTTACGCATGTTTAACTGTTAGATAAACATCCATGGCACAACATTCCTGTGTGGGAAAAACATAATTCGTTCCAATTACCAAGAGGTGAGACAACGGAGGAGATTGCATAAATTAACATGTTCCAAAACTATGAAGTCATCTGTACAGACTTGAATAGAAACTTTCAGGTGTTTAGCACTTTGTGCAAACCAGGTAAGCACAGAAGTGGCTGAGCCATCTCTGCTCCTGAATAGCCGTGGCCTTCCTGGGAACACAGGACTGGCACCTTCACTCAAGTGGCTTGCCTGTAATCCTGTAGCCAGGCAGTTGGAAGTGAGAATTTAGCCCACTCTGTGCTATTAGCCGCAGTATTGCCAGGATTGATGACTGACTTAAATAGACAAGGATTCTTGCTCTCAAGGAACTGTTCATCCAACTTAAAGTGACAGAATTCCAGGGAACAGATATTTACAAAGAACTTGAACTTGCTCTTGCCCCACTTTCCGACCAGTCCCTCATATCTTTCAGTCATAGCTGAGTCAGTTCATCTCATGTGACTATAGTATCACCACCCAAATGCAGCTTCATCATAATTAGGAATGACCCCAAATTGGAAACAGTTCTTGAGCATTCTTCCCCTCAGGTCTATGCTTGCGGACTGTGAGCTCCAGTCTTTGTCCAGCACAAAAAGTACAGTGGGTTCCCTCCAAAGTTTACCCAGTAAGACAGTACAGGCCCAGCACAGGAGTGGCATAATGCCCGGTTCAAAGCCATTGCCTTCAACGACAAGCTCATCGTTTGATTTACTGGGAAACGCTATTGATTTTCATGAAATTTAGCACTCTGTGACTTTCCTCATCGTAGCCATGGTTCCGACACTTGGCTTGAAATACAGTTCCTTGAAAAGACAGACTAGTTTAAAGTCTGTGCTCACAGCATGAATTGTGAGTTCCTTTAGCTGCCTCCTCTCCTTAGAAATAGTACTCATGCATATTTTATACATAAATTGACAAAGATGGCAGAGACCTCATCTTCCCTGTAGCAGTTGAACCAGACTGATTGAAGAATTATTGCCTAATTATACTTGTCATCCTGACATAAAAGTCACTAGTTCTGGAAAAGCTTGTTTGTCATACCAGGATTATTTCTAATTAATACGGTCAATATCTAACATCTATTTAAGGCTGAGGAGAATAGTTGTCTGCAAAGCATGTGTTAAGGACTGCAGGGCACTGATGTCTAACTCCTTTTGGTCTTGAGGCAGTGCTTGAGTACTGAGTTGCATTTGAGGAAAGAATATGCCATGTTCAGGCATCTTTCTCTCTGCTTTGAATGCAGTGAGACTGGTGCTGCCAAAGTCGACTTCCTTTGTTGATGAATTATAAAGGTAGTAACTGGAGAATCAGAAAGGGCTTGTAGTTGAGCTGTAGTTGGTAAATGCCTGAAGTGTAGGATTCCCACTTGATCCAGTGTTGTTTCTTCAGCATCAGAATTCGCTTCCCAACTTGATCTCTGCAGCATCCACGTGTGGTCTTGCTTTCCTTTCCTAAAGTATGTGTGAGTTGGACCTCAGCATAGTAAACCAGAGAACTGTGTTGGGAGAGCCACTTTGGCATGAGAATTTCTGTTGGCCTGTTGTCAGGCAGGTACTGGATTATCACAGAGGGTGTGCTGAACCTTGCACGTGTAACTCCAGTGGTTTGCAGGCATCTGTGGTGTGTCAGAGTGTGCTTATGCCCTCTCAGGCCCGTGCCCCTCTGCCCAGCATTGCGGTGCACACAGTGCTTCGGGTAGAAAAAGTCATTCCGCATTTATTTGAAGGCTACTGCAGTCACAGCAGGCACATTCATCTCCTCATAAATGAGCACATTTTTGTCACAAATGCACACATCAAAAGTTGTTTTTGAACAAAAAAAAAAAAATCCCTGCGATTTATTGTCACATCCAGACCTACCCGACACAGCACCATTATTGTGTTTCCAGCAGCAATGGAAATGTTTGTGTGGCAATACATCCTCTCACAGAATGCATGTGTTCAATAACCAGAACCTCAGAGGTCAGTGTAGTTATTTTTCCAATTTTATTAGGTCCTTTGTGCAGCCATCATTTTGTCTAGTTATTTATTTACATTGCACAGTGGACCAAAATATTAAATTACAAATTAGAATCAGCAGTTAAAGTCGCTGCAAGTGAAGTTGCCTAACACCTCTAACCTACCTGCACTTTGTCTCTCAACTTTATTTAAGAAGGCTGAGTGGTGGCCAGCGTCTAGAAGGCTATTAGTACACACACTAGGATTGGGATTTTTTGTTTTTGTTTTTGTGGGTTCCAAAGACAGAGGTCGGGACTCCTGGAGGCATTGTGAGAATTTGTCTCAGGACTGACCTTGCGGTAGCTGCGGGTACCCCGAATCTGGCCTCTCCCCAGAGAGCAAACGCAAGCAGCCACAGAGGGAAGAAGGGCCCTTGCCCAAGCCAGTCAGAACGTGGGACCTTGCCTCCCATGTTCTCTTTGGGTTTTAGGGGTGGTGCCATGGATGCCACTACTCCTGATACAGAGCCAGTGCTCTCTGCATGGTCCCAAGAACACTCAAGGTCTACTTGGAAAAAATTTCTTCAGTGTGAAGCCAAACCAGGTCCTCCCTGCTAACAGGCAGAGACCATGCTAATCACTGATGAGTGCAGAGAAGACTGTGCAGGGAGCCCTTTTCCAGAACCACTCATTTGAACCAATCACTGCTGTGTGGTCCTGCGGCTCTGAATAGCAACCCAGGACATCTGGACAAAAGGCGTTACTAAAGTCTTGAGTCACTTGTTTCTAAGGACGACTAGTAAGAGACAAGTTAGTTTTGAAGAAAGGAGAAGTCCACTTTCTTGCATTTGAAACTCAGATTCACACATACATATAAATGCTATAGTCTCTTCAATGAGGGAGATTCTAGTTTGGTAAGGTATACTCTCTTAGTGTATGTAACTTGGGAAGTGTGCCAGTATCAGCCTTTATTGCTTCTAACGTAAGCAGCTGTTTTCTTGTCTTCCTAGTATCAACTCTGTTCCTTCTGCAGATGTGTAAGGACTAGAAAAGTCCATGGGACATGCTTGATAGCGTTTGCCTCCTCTGACAGTGTTTTAAATGAATTCTACAGATTCCTATTATACAAACTATAAGTGTTACATTAAAATAGTAGTAGAGAATTTTCTTAACTCCTCGGTTTTCTAACAACTGGAGATTACCACAACAAAAAATGTTTATGTGCCTTAACCACAGCCGAACCTTAGCAGATACTCGGGAACACAGAAAACTTTCATCAGGAGCACAGCCCTGTTCCGTAACAGCACCCAGCGACAGCCACCATCGGTAGAGCAGCTCCCTGCCCTCGGTGCAGTGAGGTACACGTACAGCAACCATAATGTCTTCCTTAGTAAGTCCAAAAAAACCAAAAAAGTGCTCTGGTACCCGCGACTAATTGTTCCGATTCTTTTTTTTGTGCAGGAAATTACTCCGAATTGATAGCTTAATGCAAATCCTTTTATGTTGTTTATTAAATTTTATGGGTGGGGAACTTGGGGAGAGCACCCTCCGGGCAGTTTGTTTCTGACCCACATGCCAAACACTGGGGCAAGCACAACTGGGGTGTCTGCCCTCAGGTAGCGTTGCTGTTGCCTGTGTCCTTGTGCTCGTAGGCTTCCCCGCCCCCTTCTAACCTTTATACACCAGGCACCTCCCGGCTGGCTCGGGCTCCTTGCCATGTGATGGACCTGGGGAGTGAAGCTTTCCATCTGAAAACTTTAGGAGCTGCAGCATCTTCTTCCCTAGCCTAGGAAGTCCCATGTATGCTTCTGCTACACCCCATGGCTCAGTCATGTTGTGAAAGTCAGCCAGTAACATCTGTCCAGCACAGGTGTGAAGGACGATGAATTAGATTGTGTCCAGTAGTCTTAAGAGCAGAAGGCTACGGCTGTACAGCTTATTATGGATACATCACTTCCGTAGTCACCGATTGCCCCCTGGCTACTTTGAGGAAAAAAGGCAAGTATTGCCTACTGCTTGCTCTGCCTTTTATTCATGTTGCTGTAGTGCAGAGGAACCAGTGAGCCTGCTTTGACAAGGATGGACGTAATGCTGATTGCGTCTGGACAGCGGCGACAAGGGAGGGCAAGGGGTGGCGCAAAGCTTGCTATGACTGAATATGACGAGAAAGAGGAGAACTCTGGGCCACACAGCATCATGAGGCTTGAGACCACAAGTCTCAGAACAACCATCCAGGTGCTTTGTACCTGCCAAAGGCTCTCCTTTTCCTCCCAGAATACTGGGAACAAGTAGTGCCAGGTTTGGTTCAGCATCTCAAAAGTATTATGCTACCAGTCAACTTCTATGAGAGTCTTTTGACCACTACTCCAGGTTGCAAGATAGCCACAGTGTAAACAGTGTCATGTCAAAAAGATCATGTGAACCCTAACTGTGCAACCCAGGGAAATCTACCTACTCCCATGGATCTCAGCAGAGGCCTTTCACGGCCAGTCCTGCATTGTCAGTTTTCTCAGTCCAGTTCGGCATGTGCTTCTGCACCCACAGCTGCAGCCTTTTTGGTTCCTAGGATGCCAGCATGTGGGCTCTTGAGTGGGCAGTAAAGTCCTGCCTCACTGTTCCCAAACTGGGAATGATTCCAGGGAGATGCCACACTCGTCCTTAGCATTCTTGGGCATCTCTGCCACAATAGATGTACTACGTGCTGCGTCAGAGCCCCTCCCCACCTTCCCTGTAGAATCTTTTTCTTACTTTCCTGACTTCTCCAAGTCCAGAGGTCTCCAAGTCAAACCCTCATCCAGGACTTTGTAATCAGAAAGATGCAGAAAAAACAAGTTTTCCTAACATAAGAGCAGTCACTACACCCAATACTGGCCGTTGACAGCAACCTAAAACACTGGGCAAAATTGGAAGTTGTAAATTTCCAAAAGTTGTAGTTATTTTACTAGATGTAGGATTCTTTACTGGCTCTAAAGATAAAAATCAGGTTTTTTATGATTTAATTTTTCTAGCCTTATTGTATTGTATTTTCAAGGAGCGGGTGATGATTTAGTAAATGCCCACACTGTGAAATGATTGCCACATCCGAGTTATTTAGCATGTCCTTCACATCCACATCTCAAGTCGGAAATAATCTTTTATAAATAGGACTTTCAAACAATATTATACCAATCCCTATGATTTTATGTGACTTAGCACCATGAAAATCCAGAAGATTTTATTTGTTAATGGAGCTGAGTAGTTTAAGTATTTTTTAGATTGAAGATCTATACTGTCTTTAATATTTACATTATCTTAATAATGGACCTAAAATAAAACATGAATATTAATCATGAATTACTTCAGAGCAAATTATTAAATAACCACGGATTAACCAGGCTAACTTTCAAAAGGATGCTTATTTCTGCAAGTATTTGCAGTTACAGTGTGAATGTTCAGAGTCCATTTCTGTTAACATGTTCTGTGTGTGTGTGTTCTGGGTGTTAACATGTTCTGTGTGAAACTTTCTTGGTTTTCAAATACTGTCGTCATTTAATAAATATTTAACAGAAAAGCTTATTAAAGTTGTATTTATTGTATTTAATCTGAAAGAAAGAAAATGGAGATAAAGTAATGGAGAAAAATGTAATTGAGAATTTAGCATAATTTAAATCAGTTTCTTTGCTAATACTAAAAGTATGTGACCACAGCTTAAGGTGTATTCAGATTATCATTTTGGGAAAAATCGGAGCAATGTCTTATTATTCCGGGATTATTTGAAAAATTATGTTAGCTATTTCTAGTCCAGAAACAAAACAGTGCAAGTGAATTGGCTGTCTTACTAATTTAGTGAATACCTGGGTACAGCACCTTCTGCTCAGGTGTCTGTGAGATGAGGGAGGAAGCCCAGGTGTGGCTGTGCTTGGCGAAAGCCACATCTTGTTACTTAGAAATCCCTGTGGAACTTTAGGATGCTGGCCGTCTTTTTTCAGTGACTTTTTCATATGCTTAGAGTTTTTGCAGTCCTACAAAAGTGATACAACAAAACATTATTGGTTTAATCTGTTGTGGGAACTAAATTTAAATTTTTAATCACTATAATTAGTTTAAATATGTTCTATTTCAGGTAATATGGAGAACATGTATATTTTCCTGAGAACATTATTAAATCAAGGCTTGCATCTGTTGAACTAGTGAGATGACTTTGATTGAACTAAAGTATTGCTTACATGAAAATTATATATAAGCCAGAATTGTGACCACTAGATCCTTTGATCCAGGTTCCTCCTATTAAGAAAATGCTTTAAAAAATGCTCAGTTCTCCTGGTAAATGGTTGATTCTTCACTATAAAAGTTATAATTGTTAAAATGAAATTTTAATGATTTTTTTTTTATTTTATGATTAGGCCATCAGCTGCAAAGGTCAACACAGTATATCCTACACCTTGTCAAGGAACCAGACTGTGGTGGTCGAGTACACACATGATAAAGATACAGATATGTTTCAGGTAATATATTTTTAATGGACATTTTACCACTTTTTTCTATGTTGTGTGTTTTAAAATTTAACCAGGACATCTAGCACAGTAGTATTTAGTGATGTTGGATGGGGGGAAGGATAATATGAAACTTTCCTATCTGCTGTTTGAAAGGCTAACAAAAAAAATGTAAAAATATGAAAAGGAAATAGGAAGGCCATATTCTCAAATATTAATAAATAAATGTAAACATTAATAACAAAAAATCTTAAAGCAAGCCTCTTTGTAACACCAACCTATTCACGATATTTCCTGGGTAGCACTTGAGTCAAAGAGTTTATCAAAACTGCCAATTTCTAAGCCTTTCAGAGATAACTGTGGGAACACCATGGAGCAAAACTCATGTGATGTGGCCAACATCTTATTCTCTTATAGAAAATGTTAAGCTTAAGTGCTTCAATTGTTAAAATTTTGGAAAAGGAAGAAAATAAAATGCTAAACATGTATGTCAAAGATTCTTTTTTAAAATTCAAGGTAATTAAGAAAATAAAGATTGGTTCAGGAATAATTTTAGTGATGCATAATAGAAATTTCAAAAATACACCAAAAGAAAGAAAAAGAAAGGAAATAATGCCAAAAATTATCAGTTAATGAATTTAAAAAGAAAAATTATGCATGCCTCCAAGATTTGGTGCTGAAAAACAGATTAAAATTTGAACTAATAAAGTAAAAAAGCAAATAAGAAGTTGTGAACAGAGAGGCTTTGCATTTCTGGATAGAGAGTTAAATTATTAAATAATCTTGAAAAAATCAAGAATTGTAACAGATACCAATGCTGTGCCTTATGCCAGAATAAACTCTGAAGATAGTGGGCACTTAAATGTAAAAATGCAGATAACAAAAGTCCTCAAACAAGTTTTGGGTGAATTTATATTCTTGAAGTTGGGAAAGATTAATAACAAATAAAAATAAGTTGGTTTGAGAGTCAGAAAATTAAAAAGGCAAAGAAACTAAGGACAGTTAGACAACAAATCAAGTAGATAGAGGATTGATACTTATATTAATCACTTTCCCCAAATTTTAAGAGTGATCAAAGAACAAACATGCAGTTCTCAAAAGAAGGGAGATAGTCCATAAATATGTAAAAACATTTTATATTGCCAAATAAATTAAAAGTAAATTTATTACAGTGTTGCATATATTAATAAAAAGCTATAAAGCTGCAATTTCAGCACTAAATGAAAATTGACACAGTAGATTACATTTAACTATAAAATACCACGCAGCCAGTGTATTATTGTTAAAAAGAAACTACACACGAATAAGAGAAAAAGCATATACCCAGTTTATATGTCATTTCTTTCTTTCTTTTTTTTTTTTTTTTTTGAGACAGCGTCTCACTCTATAGTCCAGGCTGGTTCTGAACTCACTGTGGAGCCCAGGCTGGCCTTGGATTCGGAATAGTTGCCTGGTTCAGCCTCCCAAGTGCTGGGATTACAGGCTTACGCCACCATGACCAGTCTATGTGGTGCTGGGGAATTGAACTCGGGTACTTGGTGCTTGCTGAGCTATTCTTCCAGCCCCTATATGTCATTTCTTATATTCATACACACATATACAAATAAACATGTATATGAAAGAGAAATGGGACTAGAAAGAAACATCCTAGCTCTTTTATCCACTTTCTGTCACATCATGGATTGCATTCCTAACCTGGACCATTCCTTTGGAATATAATCAAAAAGGTAAAAATTTCTATCCTAAAACTTTAAAAGTATCCATAGTGGTCATAGTGGTCATGAACGTCAACATCTCCGACTACTGAGGAGAACCAGCCTAAAGCAAGTATCTACTGCTTCTGAACTTTCTCTCAAAATTTGCAAGACATATCTATTCTCCATCTGTTCATCAAATAAAACCTAGTAATAAAAATGCTATAAATTGTAAATTAACCATCCAAGAGAAAAAACTTTGTTTCTGCACCCCACATCATAAGTTCCAGATAGATTGAATATTCAAAGATTTTTCTTAAAATTTATGTATTAGAAGAAAACAAGAATTGTCGTGTAGCATCATGTAGGAAGAACTTTGTAATTCTGAAACAAAAACAACAAACTGTAAAATCTTTTATAAATTTGATTTTCAGGTAATACCTGTATAGCCAAGGTAAAGTGAAAAGAAATGACAAATGGCAAATGAGAAAATACACTTTGGACTGCAGTGGGTTGATAGCTACATGTAAGTTCTCTTAAAAATCACCGAGAAAGAGATCCACCACTGAGTACTCTAATCAGCAAAGAATTGACAGTTCCTCCAAGAGGGCATACAGATTACTCTTACAAATGCAAAATATGCTCAATCTCACATATTAAAAAAAAGAAAGAAATGTGAATTACCCAGAAGTACTGTTTTTCACTTTTTTAACTGGAAAAAAATCAGATTTTTTCAGACGTGTAGGCGAAGCAATGTTGTACATTGATTTAAACTCTTACAGGGTAGTGATTTGGAAATGATAATGAGAATTATGAAATGCTTAAGTACATCTCATCTCTTCCCAGAAATTTGTCCCAGAGAAATCCCTAAATACATGAGAAGCACATCCTTACTGAGTTCTTCCTCAAAGCATGGTTTAATACCAAAAGATTGGAAATCAGTCAGGGTCCTGCAGTAGGGGACTAGTTCACTGTATTTAGGAAGAGAACAGGAAAAGTTCTTTGTACAGAATGGGAAAAGCTAACTCAGTGGATTAAATATATTGAGTCCTGCTGATAGTATCAGATTCAGTTAAGATTACTTAAAGTTAAATGTCAGCAAATTAACATTAAATATAACAATAATGTTAAATTTTATTAGATATTATGTTGTGTTAAGCTAATATTGTTAAATGGGTTCAGTGATGTTCATATGCCTTAAAACTTTCAAAAAGCTGAGCAAGACCTCATGGTACAGTTGCTTTGTGGAGAAAGGAGCTGGGCAGGTGGTGTGCAGGGAGCGATTATGGTTCACGTTTTTTGTTTCAAGAGCGTGTAACTGTGTTAATTACTTAAAAAAAAACTAAGCAATACTAGACAGAAGAGTGATGGACCATCTTAGTTACTTTCTCCTTGATGGAACAGAAGCGTCCATCCGACATCTAATACTTGAGGGAGGAAAGGTGTGTGTTAGCTCACGGTTTCCTAAGATTACAGTCCATTCACAGGTGGGTGCCTGGAAATGGTGGAACCACATGGCAGGGCTAGAGCTGGAGAGAGAGAGCTCCTCACAGCATGGCAGAACAGAGCCAAGTACAGGAAGAAGGTGAAGCACAGGACCCTTCAGGTGCTGCCCCAGTGATTCACCCTTCCGGGCCAAGACCCAGTGTGCTGCCCCCTGTGGCCAAGCTCCACCCCTCCACAGCACTTAGGTATTTTATAACATCCAAACACATAAGGCTTTTGAGGGGCCACTCCAAATCCAAACCATAACACAGATGAAGTCAAACTTTCCAAATTTGTGTGACAAATTAGTCAAAAGTATAGACAGTTATTAAGTACCAGTTTGAACCTATCTTTTGCACTAAATACTAATGATGGCTTGACTCACTATACTGTTCCATCATATGACCTTTTAAATGTCTTTTTCTTCTCATGTGTCAAAGAAAACTTTTCCCCAAGTAAGTGTATGCATATATTTCTTGTTGCTATTTTTATGGAACTTTTTTTGAGGTGCTGGAGTTTGAGTGCAAGGCCTTTGTTGCTCTGAGCTAAATTGCGAGCCCCTTTTAATCATTTAAGACAGGATCTCCCTAAGTTGCCCAGGTAGGGCTTGAACTTGCAATTCTCCTGCCTCTTCCTCCCAGAGTGCTGGGATTACAGGCCTGTGCTGCTAGGCCTGGCTTGGAATGATGGCAGAAGTATGCACTTTTAATTTACACCTTGATACAGTAGTAAAGATTTTGGAGAGTTGTCTACATAGACTGGAAGATTTAAGTGGATCAAGAATACTTTACTATTGTCACTGATAAACTTTTCATCATTTAAAACTCTGCAACTTATTGTAATAGCACACGTGTTGGGTAGGTCAAGTTCTGAGGTGTGAGGCATTGAATTCCTTTAAGGAGAATCTTGTTATTTAGTAATTTTTCAAACTTTTGTGTAATATACTTTAGTGCCATGTTGTAACATCAGCAGGATATTCTTATACAGTCACATTCTACCCACAATGTTTATTCACTTTTTCTTCTCATTTCTGAAGAGTGTTAAAGATTTAGTTGGACTTTTCAGCTTCAAGTTGCTAACTTCTGAGTACTTTTTCACACAGTATTGAAAGACTGAAGATTTAATAAAGCCAATAGTTTTTTTTTTTTTTTCCACTGTTGGTGCTTGGCAGTGAAGACTACAACAGCTGTTAGTACAGCTTGGTACACTGCTTCGAAGTGTGCTGAAACTCCTGTGGGGCCAGCCACCTTTGCCACAGCAACACCTGCAAAGGCTGGCACAGTGCAGAGGGCATGTGGCATCCTTGTATTATTAGAAAAGCACCTTTGGCCTCACAGGGCCTGAGGAATCCTTAGTGGTTCATGGGCCACTCTGTGAAATACCCATTTGTACCCACCTTACTTTCATGGCTGGGAACTCTGGGCCTCTGAGGGGAAATGTAGCTTAAACTAAGCTTAGGAAAGGCATTTGGGACAGACGTAAGAGGTAGATCTTAGGTCTCTGTTCTCTGCACAGCACCAGTCCAGCCTCTCCAAATAAAACACCATAAGCTGAAGAAGGTGTGTATTTCTTAAGAAAACATAACACATTCGTTATTTCTACTGAAGTAATCTGATTCCATATACAGACTAACTAGACGTGTGGGAGGATTAGCGTCAGATTATTTTAAGCAACTGTTACAAGGCCTTGAAAGACAAACTTGGGGTTGTTTTTCTTCTTTTGACAAGTTTTTATGTCCAGAATCTACCACTGACAAAAATTACTGAGGGAAAACCATTTCTCAGGATGGACCTTGGTGTAGAGGACCACTTTTCCCCTTAGAATGGCACCTGAGTTAATTATTTAAAAGCAGGATGTCCGAATAAAGCAGATAAGGGCCTTGTTCCTCCTGCTCCACGGGAGAAGCAGAGGGCAAGCTCAGAGTTCAGGAGTGTCACCTCAAGGAAAAGACCAGAGCTAGTTCTGATGTGAAGACAGACATTAAGAATTTAAAAAATCAGAATTAACTAAGTAAGATCTTGGTGATTATTTTTTGAGTGTGGATAAAGAAAATAGGAGCCCAACATAAGAGTAAAACATAAAGAAAAAATAGTTCATGAGAGCAGTTACCGGAATGACAAATGTGTTGTGTAATCCCTCAAGTAAAGGGAGGTGCCAAATGCAGTCTGGCCGTAAGACCAAGAGATCTGGGAGGACCACGCAGGGCTGAGTGTGCTTTGTCCTTCTGAGTCCTCAGTTTCACAGGCTTCTTACCTGGGTGCTACAGTGCTTATATTTTCAGGTTTTGTTTGGTTGGAGTTTTTTTGTTGTTGTTTAGTTTACTATAGTTCAAGATTTTAGCATTTACATAGCACAAATTTAGTTAAAAATATTAAAGATGCCTGCATTTTTTTAATTAGTAATTATCTTAGATGCTCAAGGTCACTGCCATAATGGTCTGCTCACCATTTTCATTTCATGGGCTCGCACAGTGTCAGGTGTGGAGAGCTGCGGCTCTCTCCTGGAGCTCGATTGGAGAGAGGCGGGAAGAGCCCAGATAAGCGAGTGTGCCTGGAAGGGAGAGCAAGTTCCTCGAGGAGAGCAGTGAAGTTAGAGGAGCTTGGAGAGGCGGCTAGAGGCCAGAGAGGGAGAGGGGTCTTGAGGCCAGCTCCGAGACAGCCACTAGAGGACTCAAGGCAGGGAGAGTCTGACCCCTGTTTTTGAAAGTCATCTCTGTCTCTGTATGGAGAGGAATCGAGCAGGCAGGTGTAAGGCAGAGAGGTTGGAGGCTGTGACAATGAAATCCAAGTAAGAGATGATGGTGACTGAAATTGAGGTGGGAGAAGGGGGGCGACGGAGGTGAGGTGGAGATCTGACCTGCAGAATTCTCAGAGGGTTAGGGTGGGCATGGAGGGAGGGGATGCCTCAAGGGTGATTTTGGGGCTTTAATTTTTAGCTTGAGCCACCTGAGTGCTTTTCATAATCATGAGGACGCGGAGCTTGGAGGAGACCCGTGTTCTGTTTGGAATGTGGTACCTTAGAGACACGGAGTAGACATCAGGGGCAATTGGGTGTGTTGGTCTGAAATTTGATGGAGAGATCGGGGCTTTTTGACTCTTGAATGGCATTTGATGAGATAACCTAGAGAGAGAATCAAAGATAAATGAAGGATCCTGCAAGTGTTTCACTTTTTTAATTCCTGGTCCAGATGGGCCAACTGATTCTAAGCCCAGGTGTAAGCAGTACATTAGTGTGAGTGATTTCAGTAGAGGGGAAGAGAAGAAGTCCATTTGGAGTGGATCAGGGAGAGAAGGTAGACAGGTGAGTGGTAAATGATGGCTGGTTTTCCCAGAGTGTTGCTGATGAGTCACGGACATGGCTAGAACTGGAGGGCTGCGTACAGGCCGGTGGAGGAAAGTGCTTCTAAAGGGAGACCAGGCCAGATGCGAGCCTAGCCAGAGTAACTTAGTAACTAAATGAAATCCTGTCTCAAAATTTAAAAGGAGGGAAGACAGTGATACAGCTCAGGGTGAAGACCCTGGGCTCCATGTCCAGGACCTCAAAAAATTAAAAACTCAAAAAGGGAAAGGGGGAAGGAAAAAGAGAAAGAAGAGAGAGCAGTGTTGAACTGAACGTGGCTGTTCCCGCTGTGCCCTTCAGGGAGCAGGGCACAGGAGGCAAGGACTGCAGAAACTGGAACTTCTGCAGCAGCTTGTCATTGCTGAGACACAAACAAGGATCGTTTCTCTAGTATTCATTTTTAAAGGTCTTAATGAGACGTTGAAATTTTTAACAAAAACAAAACTGTTCTGTAACTGTGCTTTAAGAAGCTTCGGAATATGTTTGAGAGCTACTGGCAAGATCCAGTAGGTACGGGCCAAGTGAAGGAAGGGACAGTTGTGAGCAAAATCAGTGGAAAGGAGAGACCACTGGGATACTAGACATCCTTAGAGGCAGGGGTCTTGGGTAGGAGGCAGCAACGTTTCATCCTTCCCATGGGAGGGAGTTTGGAAAATAAGTTACAGAAGCTGTGGGGGTAGAGAAGGAAAGGAGAGGAGAGGAGACGCGAAGGGAGGAAAGGGGAGGGGAGAAAAGAGGAGAGGAGAGGAGGCCCCTCTAGCCCCTCAGTGCCATCTCACCTGCACTGGCCTCAGCAAGCCACATGTTTTCTGTATATAAAACTTAAAGTGTGTTGAATGGAGTAAATTTCTTATTACAGCTATGCTATAAGAGCCAATAGCACTTTGTGGGTACCAGTTGACATTTAGAAGCATCTTGGCTCGCCGGTGTGACTGCCCTTAAAGCATTGTGGTGCCAATCCAATCCTCAGAACAAAGGATAGGCTGCTCCTTTTCCACGCTGTCTGCGTTTTCATTAGGGAGAGACTTAATTTTTTTCCCCCAGCAAAGCAGTATGAGACTTGTGTCCTAAAGCATAAAATTTTACTAGCACTCTAGGGGTTAAATGTAAATGAAAACAAATCTTACATGGCCAACAGATCAAATTATAAATTAATTGATCCAGACAGTATGTTCCAGTTGGAATAAAAATTTTAAATTTCATGTTTTGTGGTCAGTTTCAGTAAATTTAATAAATTCAGATAAACTCAGAATGTGGCTTTTCTAGAAGAGAATGGTTTCTTTGAACAAGAAGGAGCAGAGGCTGGAGACGCAGCTCAGTGGTAGAGCACTTGACTAAAGTGCAGAAGACCCCAAACAAACAAACAAACAAAAAAAAAACATGCAGCTATGTGCCAGTCTAGAAGCGGGTGGGTTGAGCTTTGAGCTTCTGTCAGAGCTAAGCTTGAAAGTCTTCGCCTTTTTCTGTGAGGTTGACAGAAACTAGGACAAAGACCATCGTTATAGGTAACCAGGCTTTGTGAGATGACCAGGGAATTCAGAATTTCTCACATTTATTTCACTACTAAACTTTGCCAAACTATAGGCTTGGGGCAGGTGTGCTTCTGAGTTTGGAGTAAACTTTATTTTGTGCTTCATAGTTTTCTGTCTTTATATTTGTTCCTTTTCTAAGTTTTTTGATGAATTAAAAAAAAAAAAACACAAGAGCTAGACTTGTGAATCTGAGGAGTGCCTGAGTTACACACCGGCCTTTAAGTGAATCCAGTGGAGGGCACACTGTGCAACGTTGGTGTGATGAATTACATGATTTAATTTTCCAATATCTCCAGTTTAAACTTTATGTTGTATTTTTTTTTTTTTTTAGCAAGGTACATGTTTTCTAAACCTGAAATGCATGCAACTGGGCAGTATACATCTTTTCAAGTTGATGAGTTTCAGTGAAACCAGTAATTTGGCTTAATCCAGGCACATTCCAATAGGACAAGAAATTAAAGGTTGTAGAAAACAAGGGAAAATAGATGTGTATGATGTGTTAGTTTTACAGGGGGCATCTGTGTATGAGAATGCAGATGAGACATTTACCAAAGAAATTTAATAATACTATTCCAAGAAGCAGGCAGCGCTAAAGGATGAGATATTTTCTTTTTAGTTTATTTATTTTGATTTTAAAAATATTTTTACATTACTTACATTTCAGCCAGAATCTTGTAATCAGAATAAAAATACTTGGGAAATTGACTTTAGAGAACCTTTTGTGTATATATCTCAGGGCCCTGTGTGTTCTTTTCCTTGACAGTTTTAGAATAAAAGTCACTATCACTAGCAGAAGACGTTAATATAGTTAGTGGGAAAGCCTTCCTTTATATGTAAATGATTTTGATTTTAAAAGGTTCTTTAGTACATGTAACATGTACCACTGTTTTTCAGTTAGAGATTCATAGAGTATCTTTATGTGTTTTAATATTCTACCTTGAGGATTTCCTGATTCGTAAACAAATACTCCTCCTAGCTCACAGGGGAAAGAACTGCCTGTTTTGTTTGAATTTACTGTGTTAGAATTCTAAAATCTTCTTACTGAAAAGTATTCTTTCCGGCAGCATTTTAATCTTACCAAGAAAAGTAAACCAATATAATATTATACTTCCCTAGGGGAGTTTTCCAAAATCCAAACTTGAAATGCTAAGACCAGCTTTCCAGTCTGATGTGGCTCCCTCGCAGACTTGAGCCAGCTTTGAAGTGTAAGCTTTCTTTGTCATTTTTGTTTGCACTGGTTGGTGTGGCGGATTGTTCCCCTGTTTCTGAATACGAGCTCAGATTCATTTAGGAAAACCATTTTCAGGAGCTGAATGAGACCCTGGAAAGCAAGTCTTTTCTCTTTAAAAGCTTTCTTTTCTCCTCAAATAGAAAAAGAAAAGAGAGAGACAGAGATGTGTTGTGAAAGTAATATTTCTACCTGAATCTAGCGGGGGGAAAGAACATAAAATGAGGAAAGTTTTAACGATTTCCTTCATGACAGAAAATTGAGCTCTCTTGTAATATTTAAAATCTGGTAGGCTAATCCACAGGCATGAAGTTTTAGTTAAGCAAAGTGCGTTCTAGAAATCTGTTGTACAAGATTATACCTGCAGTCAACAGTTAGGATGGTGTGTACTCAAATATATGGCAAAAGGGTTTTATGTTATTACCATGGATAAAGTTAATAAAATAAGATTTTTGTAAAAAAAAAATCTGATGGTGCCGTAATTTCTCCGATTGTGAAATGGGGAAAGGAGCATGACTCATTCTACCCTGATCCTCAGAACAGAGATAATAAATGTTAAAGGAATTCTCAACGCCTCGTCCGTGTGAAGGAAATATGGCAGCCTGCGGTCTTCCCGGTGACATGTGTGCATTTGATCTGCTCAGGTGGGCAGGTCCACGGAGAGCCCCATCGACTTCGTCGTCACAGACACCATCTCTGGCGGGCAGAACGACGAAGCCCAGATCACACAAAGCACCATTTCCAGGTTCGCCTGCAGGATCGTGTGCGACCGGAACGAGCCTTACACCGCGCGGATATTTGCAGCTGGATTTGACTCTTCCAAAAACATTTTTCTTGGAGTAAGTACTATTAATAAGAAGGACATGGCCTAAAGGAAAATGCCCATTATTATGATATGGAACATTTAATTGGGACAAAAAAAGGTATTTGCTTTGTGCGATGGCTGCAGTTAGATTTTGAGACTTTAGTTTTCAGGCGGCCAATGTGAAAGCTGTTACTGAAAATTGAAAACTGCATAATTATTACTCTTCATTTTTTATACCAATGATAATATGGGCAGTCATTACATATTAATCAACACTCTATATAATGTTTTGTGGTAGATTTAAGAATTTTATTTCAAGTGAAGAAAGAAATCGCCAAATCTAAATCAGTAGAGCTCAAAGGAGAATGTTAATGAATTATTCATTAAAAATGTTTTAATTGGATGTTACTTACTGTGTTCCATAGTAGGTAGAAAAGATCTGATCTCACAAAGAGCAAAGAGCCCTGCCCTCACAGGAATTCCTTGTAAATGGAACTAAAAGTTTCAGTGAATATCCAGTTTTAATATAGTTTGTTTTTGAGTTACAGTATTTTTAAAGAGGAAAAGACCCCAATCCTTATGGCCTAACCAATAATAGATCCCTCAATGGATCTGTGATATCGGGGACCCTGTTCTGTCTCTCTTACCCTCTGCCTCTCTTGGTACCCCACCTCCTGAGGGGAGACCTTCTTCTGGGGAAGAGCTGGCTCCCCCGCCTCCTGCCATGGCTTGACACAGAACAGCTCCCTGACAAGCCAGAGGCATAGAGATGCTCGCTGCTCCTTCTGTGTCTGGAGCTTAGAGACGGAGCAGAGAGGCTTCCTAGCAGACATCACCTGTGTTTTCATGGACAGACCCTGCATATCCCTGCCTGCCTGCGTCATTAGGAAGGGACTGGGATTGTTACGATCAGTTGGCACAAACCAGATTTGTGTCTCCTCTGACGCCCACCAGATTTGTGTCTCCTCTGACCCCCACCATATGAGCCATACCTGGGCTACGTTACCAGAAAAGAAGGGGGTCGTCTCAGTGGTATAGGCAGCCAGGCACATCTGTCTTGCCACTTCTGCCTTTCAGGGTATAAACATTGATTTTTATGAAATCAGATGTCCACAACTTGTTGACTTACCAACTCTGAAATGTTCTATCTTTAATGAAGTCTTTTGTGATTCCTCTGTATCCAGCTGTTGAGTGCACATACAGCATTTTTGGGCAGTAGAATAAAAACTTTCCACAGGTACACCAGAAAAAAGGAAGGAGGTCATGCTCCTGGATTTATGCAGGAGAGCAGCGGCATCTTGGAGGGAAAGTCCAGGCATCAGGGTTTCTTTAAGCTCCTGAGATGAATATGTGTGTCTGGTGATAAATCGTTCATCCACTCTAGCGCATCTTTCAAATTGCCAGAATGATTACATATTTAATCCTGTGGGGATTAACTCTAAATAGAAAATGAAAACTCGTCACTCCCCTTCACATGGCCTCTGCACAGTATTGTAAAGAGATTCCCGCATCCCCAGCACTTGGAATGTCACATCAGCGTGCTTCTCCTGCTCTGTGTTATGCTGTCCAGGAAAAGGCGGCAAAATGGAAGAACCCAGATGGCCACATGGATGGGCTCACGACAAATGGCGTCCTGGTGATGCACCCCAGAGGGGGCTTCACCGAGGAATCCCAGCCTGGGGTCTGGCGTGAGATCTCTGTCTGTGGAGATGTGTATACCTTGCGTGAAACCAGGTCGGCCCAGCAGAGGGGAAAGCTGGTGAGTAGGCTCTGCTCTGGAAAATGACCAAACTGCAGGAACCCCTCGTGGGAACTGTTGCCCTCCCTCCCTGTACCTCAGCCTTCGTATGGGTACTAGTCCTGTATACCTTGACCCAAGAGGAGGAAGATTCTGTGAGCCCCAAAGCTTTCATGTAACGGTAGAGCTTTCTTTCACGGTTAAAGTAAGTTTTCTCTTACTCTTTACCATCTTAAGACCATGAACATTTATTATATAACTTAACACAAAAATTCAACTTAAACCTGCTTTGTAGAAAGTAAACTTACCTTAAGAGCAAAACTTCAGTGAATTGGAGTCTAAAACCAGTTAGCATAAAAGAATGATCTAGACTTTTTCTAGAACTAGAAATAATTTTAGTCTTTTTTCCTTAAGTTCATAGTGAGAAGTTAACACAGAATTCTTTATACTGCTCATCAAAGTCATAGTTACATTATTCTTGAAAGAATTCACGTACTAAAATTTTTTAAATGAATATACTACTACACTGACCTATTAATGTTGCATGTTAACTGCTTGTTAGTCTTCATCTATAATTGACACCACTTACCACCATGCCCTAACACAGTTTAGTCTTGGCCCTCTCTTCCATGGAGATTAACTGTAATTCCTTATGGAGCATTAGGTTTTTGACCTTGCCATAACCATGTGTCACAGCCACAAACTAGTAAACTTCCCTCTTGTGTTTTAATTAATTCCTGTGTAGAAGCTAGAACAGGAAGAAACAAATGTCTTTTTCTAAAAAAGAGGAACTTCCTGAAAACACCTGCAGAAGGACATCAGGGAATGGAAGATGTAACATAGTACTTTCTTGGGGAAAAGGATAATAACCAAATATTTATAGGTAGGAAAAAGATGAGGGATGGGACTGTTTACTAATCCAGTCTGTGGCACTTCACTGGATGTTTGTTTTTAGGGCTTTGTCTTTCTAGTTCACCCACAATTCAGCATGGGCACAACTTCTACTCCTTACAGTGAAACCTAGTCTCAGAGCATCATGACTGAATACCTGTGAAAAGCATTTTCTGAGAAAGGCCAGTCAGGCTTAGTAAGTTCCATTTATGTGCTTTTCAAGAAATTGTAAATAAGGAGAGAAACGCAGGAGTAGCTTATTCGAAAAACTTTGTTTCTGACCATTGGTAGTTTTACACAGAGTTAACCTAGATCTCTTGAACCTGTTATTGATCATCACAACAGTGAGAGCCAAATGGTAGAAAAGTGTTTGCTAGGGGTTGGCATTCCATTAACATTTCATCGCTGGATGTTCAGTTCATTTAATCTGTATCAGCATCTCTCTAAGAGAATAGAGTCATCCCCATTTTGTGGATGAGGAAGGTGGGTCATAGGAAGATAGCTGTTACCCAACATCTCAAAGGTAGAATGTAATTGCAGATAGGGTTCAAACTTAGGTCTACCTGGGTTGGAGTCCAGACTGCCACTGAACCCTACCTTCTGGTGAAAGGCTCTGCCCCAAAATGTACTACTGCAGAGCATTTGCCTCTTACAGTAAACAGAAAGCATCCACTGGGCTCTAAGGAGGACCCAGTTGTCAGGAGGGCATTCTACAAGGCATACTGTTCATTCTCACTGGCTCTTGAGAGTCAGCTGAGTATGCCAGGGATCTTAGTCAGTGGTACTGACAGCAACTCCAAAAATGGCTTTTTAAAATGGATTTCATTAAGTCCATAGACCAGCTTTACAGCTAGTCCTTTCAGGAGTTGCTGAGATCTGTGTAGGATTGTGGACATCTTCCTTCCTCAAGAGAGGAGCACAGGACCAAGGAGCTTCTTCTCTGTTGGCACTGTTACTTTTAGTTGAGGTGCACTTACCTTTGCCTGAGAGGATAGTGCACCCCAGCTGTCTTGACCATCTCCAGCCTCATTCCTCCACCCCACCCTCCAAACTTTTAAAAGTAGCTCTGTGAAAAGCAGATCACTTCTCTTTATGGCTGTTGAAACTGACTGCCTTTGAGCAAAGCCAGCCGGCTCTAACCGGGCCCTACAACCCCAAGCTCCAACTAGCCTGTCTAGCTCATGGTGCCACCCTATAGGTTCCTCATCATTCTCTCAAAACTCATGCTCTGCATGCCTCATAGCCCACTTCTGACTCCAGAGGTATTCAATCCCTATTCAAGGAAGACCCTTTAAAAATCATTTCTGACCTTCTGTCTTTATCAGAGTCAACCATTTGTCAGACTTTGTTGTGGAAACTCTATTTGTATTCACTTATTTAACCCTCATAACTACCTTATCCACATTTTACAGAAGGGAAACTTGGGGGACAGCTTACTTTAGGATCCTAATCAAGATGACACAGCTGATGAATGACGGAGTCGGGTTAAGACCCAAGCAGTGGGCTCCAGACTACAGTCTCAGCCATAGGCCTCAATGGACCTTCCCTGCCCCTCCCTCCCTCCTGGCCGCACTCCTGAAGGACCGGTCTGTTTTATTGGTCTTTGTACCTCCCGGTGCAAAGGAGGCAGTGATCAGTCTCCGGCTGATCTTGCCTACTTGTGCTGTTGGTCAGCTGTTTATCAGATGTGTAAACACTTGGTGCATAGCACAGGCATCCTTTAGAAATGAGGCCTCATAGTGAAGACACCAGCCTCAGACCTAGGAATAGAAGATGAAGGAGCGATTCAAGTGTGGGGGAAACTAAGGGTACCAGAAGTGTACTGGACACTTCAGTAATGATTACAGGTCTCACAGGGGTTTTCTGCATTGGCTGTGATAAAAATGATTGAATCTTCACTGAGTAGATTGGTCTCTCGTTTCTTATGAGACCCATCAGTAGTTGTATTATTAACGTAAAGATTTACAAATCAAAATTGAAAGAGATTCTGTGAAGTTCATTAAACAGCCACAACATTGACTGAACCTGCAAAGCCCTGTGCTTTGTACATTGGACATATTTTTGGTGTGCAAATGAGGAAAACTGGCACTCTGGGAGGATGCGCAATCCTTCTCTTTAGTAGAATAAAGTTCTTCCCCACTCCCCTCACGTGTCTTCTTCAAAAATGACATTTTATTTGTAAGGAAAGCGGGGGCGATTTTACCCGCTCCCCATAATTTTTAGTATTTCACTCTTAACAGCATATCTGTCCAACCCGGTGTAGGTGGAGGGTGAGACTAACGTCCTCCAGGACGGCTCCCTCGTTGATCTGTGTGGGGCCACCCTTCTTTGGAGAACAGCAGACGGCCTTTTCCACACTCCTACTCAGAAGCACATAGAAGCTCTGCGGCAGGAGATCAACGCCGCTCGGCCCCAGTGCCCAGTGGGGCTCAACACCCTGGCCTTCCCCAGCATCAATAGGAAAGAAGTAGTTGAGGAGAAGCAGCCCTGGGCTTATCTCAGCTGCGGCCACGTGCATGGGTACCACAACTGGGGTCATCGGAGCGACACGGAGGCCAACGAGAGAGAGTGTCCCATGTGCAGGACTGTGGGCCCCTACGTACCTCTCTGGCTCGGGTGTGAGGCGGGATTTTATGTCGATGCAGGACCACCGACTCACGCTTTCACCCCCTGTGGACATGTGTGCTCAGAGAAGTCTGCGAAATACTGGTCTCAGATTCCACTGCCTCACGGAACTCACGCATTTCACGCTGCCTGCCCTTTTTGTGCCACGCAGCTGGTCGGGGAGCAGAACTGCATCAAACTCATTTTTCAAGGTCCGGTTGACTGATGCCCTTGATGGCCATCTACGATGTTATTAACAAGTTACTGTGAAGATTTTGCCACTAACTCTAGGTTCTGTCTTTTTGTAACACTGTTTATAGGGGAGGTCAGACGGGGGCAGGGAAAGTGGGAACGTGATGAAGAGATGCGGCAGGAAATTCCTGGCTACAAGTGGTGTGTTGCATGCTCCGGAATGCGGCATCGTCCTGGAAGTCTGCTTGATTAAACCCTAATATCTGTGTGACCATTGGATTTCAACTGCCATGCTTTTATTTTTAAGCTTGGGTTTTTAACCAAGTGGCTTTCCTTTTAAACTTGAGCAAGATTTTAGATCATATTTTGCAAATGTAGAAGAAATTTACTCGAAATTTCTTGGCTCTTAATGTGCAGCCTTCAGTGCTGTGTGGCACAGGTGTGCCCTGGAAGATCTGCAGTGCCTGGGCATACTTTACAAAAGCTAGAGCGGGACCCAGAAGTGATTACTGGGCTTAAGCACGAGGGCTGGTTTTAAAATGCAGGACATTTTTTTCTGATTTATTTTTCTGACTTTTTTGAGGAATGACTATTCATATATGAATGTTTTTACATCAGTGGAATTTACTTACACATCCATTCATAAAATACTTGGTATTGCAAGCAAAGAATATCCCATAACTCTTTCAGGCTGCCTTTTGTATTTCTACTTTTTATGGCTTGTCCCTGGCCCTCATCTTACATGGCCAGAAATATTTGATTGATTAAGATACAGCAGCTCTTAAAAATTCACTAGCTGAGGATGACTAGTACAGTGGACATGGCCTAGGGCTCCAATATCAGCTTTATTTGATACTAAATTATTTAAGAGTGATTGGGGCTGGAAGAATGGCTCAGGGATTAAAGCGCTTGCTAAGCCCTAAGTATCCAAGTTTGATTCCTCAGCACCGCGTAAGCTGGGCATGGTGGCACATCCCAGCACTCGGGAGGCCGAGGCAGGAGGATTGCCCCGAGTCCAAGGCCAGCCTGGGCTCCATAGTGAGTTCAGGACCAGCCTGGAATACAGAGTGAGACCCTATCTCAAAATTTTTTAAAAAAAGATTTAAGAGTGATTAAAATGCACTTTTTAAAAACCACTTATTGGGGTTTTATATGGTTGGTTTCCTTCCGCTTCTTCTTAAAGCCACAATTCAGCGAGCCTAGAAGCAGCAGATTGCAGCGACAGTCAGTTATCTTCAATCTCCACCATCTGCCACCTTCCCTGGCAGCTTAGGGAACCCTGTAAGTTTTGAAAATGTTTGCAAATCAAACTAAATTTAAATGTGATCATTAGATATATACAACTCCAGTAGTACATCTGCAGAGATAATTTAAAACCCTGATTTTGGAAGGAGTGTTTACTGAGGAATAATTAAATAAGAATTTCATATGAGCAACATTCCCCTCTGTTAGTTTCATTTCATTTTTATTTAATAATTCTTGGATTCTTTTATTCTCTGTGCTTGATACCAGTAGCGTCACTGTTCCCAGAATGCAGAGATGCTGGCTGAGGTACCATAGGTCCCTTCATGTGGAGTGAGTGTTCATTTAAACTAATGGCCTCTTGAGTGGACCATCAATGATGTGAGCTACACTTTTTGACCTTTGTAAATATGTGTAATTTATATGATTCTAATATACTATATTCATACTTGAATTGGGTTTTTCGTATTTTGCCTAGTAGCAAATATTTTAACCTATTTTCAGTCGTTCTAACCTGTTTGAATACTCTTTTCCTTAAAGTGATATCTATCTCTTAATTGCTGCTGCTTGATTTGACTTAATATTTTAAAAGTTCAACCTGTCAGTTTTTAAATAGCTTTATTTTTCAATGAAGATCATTATTTGAGATGAGGTATTTTTGTTTGGCTAATTTTTAAGTGATTTGGAAACCCAACCACAGGCCTCTTACTGATAGCTTCCTCTATTTTATATAGCTTACTCTACCTGCAGACAGAAAAGGAAAGAGGTGGAATTGCCACATTAGAATGCTGTCTTGTGTAGCCTGTCTCCAGTGATTGACTTCCACTGATGGAGCTTGTCTTTACAGTGTATGACTCTTTGGACCCCAAGAGTGATAAAGGAGGCACTTGTTCCCTCTCCTTGCTGTATGGCTACAGGATTTATTGAGGATTCTTGATACCTAGCATCATCTTACAAAGTAAAATGCTCCCTGAAAGGCTGGATTTCACCCCCCCCCCCCAAAAAAAAAAGAGATTTCTTTTTGGGAAATTATGCTTTGATGTAAGTTTTCACATCAAGATATATATATATATATAATATATATATATATATATATATATATATATATATATATATATATATTATATATATGTATGTATTTATAAAATTTCTACAGGCAACAGATGCCTCCAAATTAAGGTTACTTTCCAACTTGAAAACTTTCTGTAGACCTCTATAGTAAATTCAGATTGCTTAAGTGAGGTTGAAATTTGGGCATATATTTTAAGCTCTTGGAGTAGAGTGCCGCCCTCTCTGGGTTTCACATCTTTTCTTCAGCTTCCAACTGAGGTCCTCTCTTTCCCTGCCCGAGAAACCACGGGGGTGAAGGGGGACATCTGCAGACAGGAAACATGCTCACCTGGGCTATGTTCAGTATGAGTCCCTTATGATTTTGACTAATGATACTTGTTTTCAGACTTGAAAGCAATTTAGTTTAAGAATGAAGAACTCTACTCACGGAAGTAACATGATGCAGTCGAGGAAAGGTAGCTTCTCCAAGGTCATCTCTGCTTTTGTGTCCGCCTTGCTGTCACATTAAAGGGCAGGAGCCCCGCTCTTCAACATGGGCATGTAAGTCACCAACTGGTTGTCCTGCACTCGGCCTGACTGAGATGCCTTTTTTGAATAGGTTTCCAGAAGTAAAACTCCAGTAACATGCTCCCATAGATAATATTTTTTCAGTTGTTTATGTCAGTTTACTACAAAAAAAAAAAAAGATTCAGAGTGGATGTGGTGCAACTCTGAGTATTTTTCTAGTCTGAAATTTTTTATTAATAATCGGTGCTGCCGGGTCATGCATGCCGCAACCCTCAACATGTTCCTTATTTGGTTCAGCTTTTCGCAAAAAAGGGCTACAGGTCATACTACAGAGTAACTATAAAGCTTTCTGGTTTTTTTTTTAAATTACCCTAATTGTGGCCCAAAAGAATTAAAATCTTTAATATAAATAGCATATTTATCTTTTCTCAATAGTTAATTCTAGCGTTTGGTACCTTTGTGCCTCAGGGAAGCCACGTGATATAACTGGTTATAGAATTTCAGGGTTAGGGTTTAAAGGAAGGAGAAAGCCATTGGGGAAATGCTGGACTCCCTGAAGGAGACTAATAAATCTGGATGCAGAAACATGCCAGGAACTGGCATAAATGTGATTGTAGTAGAGTTTATGTTCCACTACCAGTAGAGAGATCATTTTAAATTATTACGTATACTGTATTAAAGTTGAGGAAAACTTTTTTCATTAAGTTTCAATGCCTTTTATTTTTGCTTTCATAGAAAAACTTAAACCTCTTATTTGGGAATTCAGTATTGCCATTTGGATACTTTTCAGAGTTTAAGAAGCCCATTTTCTGCGTAATTTAAATGTACTTTGGATTATAGACTTATTTCCTGTGGTTTTGATTTTCCTCAACTTCTTTTCTTTTGTAAAGCCATTCTGTTCTTTGGATGTGTATAGAGGTGTGACGACACTGTTGTCAGTGCTGGGTGAACACTTGCTGTCTTCACAAAGTCTTGCCTCTTAACGGGAGACTTTCTGACAGCCAAACCACAAGACCTTGATTTGAAGCCAGGTGCAGCTCCATTCCCTTAGAGCTCCACTTCCCATCCTGTAGTTTAGACTTGGCAGTCCTAAAGTTCTTCCCTCAGTGCTGGACAGAGAGCACCGCTCTGTTGTCATTTCTTTATGACCCAAAGACCAATGAGACAACTTCAGGATGTTTTTCAAAGAATGTAAACATTACTCAAGCAGTCAAACAAAAGAAGATTCAGTATTTTCTTTTTTACTAAGACTTATATCCTCTGAAACAAGTTTTCACCCTCATGAAAAATCTCTAGAGGATTATAGGGAAAAATAAGTATTTTTCCAGTTCTGCTTACCCGTTTCTAAATATGTTTCTAAGCCAACGTAAACTTGATGAAAGGGAAATTGTTTCTTTTTAGCTGAGGTGACATCTTGCTTCTCTGTATTAAATAGTCTAGGAGTTAAGGAGATGGTCATATTTACCGTGTATAGTGTTGCGAGCAGTTAAATTTTATGGATATATTTGTAAAATTGTTCTTTTATATGTCATGTCAAATTGAAAAGTTTATTTCTTCACTATTGTACCTGTGGAAATACAAGCCATTTTACAGGAAAAAGCTTCAAAAACTATTAAATGGATCTCACTGTATTTGTGAGTTGTTGTGTTCAGACTTTGGTTGTCACTGGGTTCGTCAAGTCATTCAATAAGAAATACTGCAAAAGTACTCCTGATTTTTGAATTCTTGAACTTCCAATGTAATCTCTGTTATGAGCTTGTTGTTTCATATTCTATATGACACAGATATAAATCTGGGTTCTGAAAGTCCCCTAAATTTTTTATTAAAGAAATTTTATTTCTTGTGGTAGTTTAGCACTGTCAAATAATTCTGACTTCCAGGAGAATGAAACCTGGCTTGTAGAATTAAAGAGTTTCCTTCATGATCATTTAGTCATCTTACTACTTTGTGACAATCTTTTTTTTTAATACTTCAGAGCTAACCCAAATCTTTTGCCCTGAACTACACCTCGAGCCCACTTTTTATTTTTATTGTGAGGGTCTCACTAAGTTGCCCATTCTGGATTCAAACTTAGGAACCTCCTGCCTCAGCCTCCTAGAGTGCTGGGATTACAGGCCTGTGCCACCAAGGCGACCTCTTAATTCATTTTAAGAACATAATGTAGATTGTGTTTAACCCTTAAATTAATGCTTGTAAGAAAATACATGCAGTTATGACAGTTTTTTTCTCATCACATTGACATACAAACATTCTTAGTATTGTTGAGGAAGATAGTCATTTTCATTCATATACAATTTTAGAGAAGTGTTTCATACTTTGTCAAATCTAAGATACCATGAATTGTGTGACGTTTTGGTATAGAAAAATAGTTACAAATGTCAGATACGTTCTATTCAGGAAGGACACCAAAACTGCTTAATGGGGCTAGAATTATGTGTTCAACAGTTGGAGTTGGGACAACTGGAGCTGCACATGCAAAAGGATGAAATTGGACCTCTGCCTCACACAGTAAGCCAAGTCAAAATGCATCAGAACTAAAGCTAGGTAAACGTTAGAAGAAGCCATAAGTACTTTTTGACCTTGATTTCTTCAGTACCTCACCAAAAAACAGCAAAAGAAACAGTAGATAAACCAGAAAGCTTTATACGTGAGAAGGCGCTACACTAGCAGAGTAAAAGAGAACTCACAAAATAGGGCAAAATACTTCAGTATTATCTCAAAAGGAATTTGTGTCTAGAGTATGTAAAGAATACAACTCTATAAAAACACAACCCCATTAAATAATGACCATATATTTCAATAGACTTTCATTTGGAAATAAGCACGAAAAATGCTCACTATCATTAGCTCTCAAGGAAATTGTGAGAAACCCTCCTGGCCAGATTTTCTAAGGATAAACACAGAGACTGAGGAAAAAGAAGCTTTAATAGTATATATATATATATATATATATATATATATATATATATATATATATATATAAAATTTTGGTCAGGCAGAGGCATCCAGGACAGGTGCAATGTATTATTTAGACCCTAGAGCAAAGTCCCTCCCTTGGCTCCCCATTGGCTGTATATTACAAAGATTACTGTCTCTCCCAGAAGTCACTTTGGTCTGGAGGGCATTCAGTCTCCCTGAGATGACAGGCAACTAACTACTCCTCCTCCCATGGCCACTGCGAAGCTCTCAGAAGTAAGTCCACAGTGCTCTGAATGGAAGAAGAGCCAGGAAGTGAACAGGACAGCCAAGCTGGCAGTTGGCTCCATTTTGAGGTGTTTGTGCTGTTTCTAGGTTTGTTCGCCTTGGCAAGTTAATTCATCCGTCTGCCCAGTAACTTTGAAAATTATTCAGTTTCTCATTTTCCTCACAATAATGCAAACTAAAACCAGGCAATACCTCTTTATATCCACTTTATATCCACTAGGATAGCTGAAGTCAAAAAGAAAACAAGAAGTTTGGAATACTGAAACCTTGCTGTATGTGATGGGATCGTAAAATAACTCAGCTGCCTTGGAATGGGGTGGAAGTTCCCCACAGAGTGAAATATACATGTGATCCAGCGATTCCATTGCTAGGTATATACCCAAGAGAGCTGAAAACACTGAAAAATGTACATAAATTTTCAGAGCAGTATTACAACAGCAAGAACAGTGAAAACAGCTGAGATGTCCCACCACCTAAGAAAAAAATGGATAAACAAAATACTGTATGCATAGGATAAAATCTTATTTGGCCATAGGAATTAAGGACTAACACTGCAACATAGATGAACTGCAAAAACACGTCAAAGAAAAGAATCCAAGTTAAAGGCACACGGTGTATGTCAGAAATAGGAAAATCCAGATAGAAAGTAGGTTAGTAGTTGCCAGAGGTTAAGGAGAGAAATCGTGACTACTACTGTTTACAGGGCTTATTCTTGGGAGTGAAGAAAATGTTCTAAACTTACTGATAGTTGCATAGCTAGATGAATATGTTAAAAACCCCTGGAATCTATAATTAAACAGGTGACTTTTACAATATCGGACACATCTTAAATAAAAAGATATATCCTGAATTCAGAGATGTTAGGCTGTATAAATTTGTTCATAAACTTTGAATTGTGCCTTTGGCAACAGTGGGAAAAGTAATGGGTTGCTTGCCTGTAGTAGCAAGTGTCTGAAGCTCACAAAATAAGGCCACAGTTGTTATGGCTACCACGTCGCAAGCTTCACCAAACAGTCCAGATTTGTGACACCCTCAGCACCCACTGCCAATATGGGACATGCCCAGGAGTCCAGGTGAGCTCTTTGGAAGTATTACTTTATTAGTATTACTTTATTCTTTCATCTTCTAAACATACTAATGTTGTTCTTGTTAGTTAACAGAGGCACAATGTTGCCTAATTCCAGATCTGAGCTTGAATTTACATCAACTTCCTGAGACATTTGCTGTAAAATGCAGATTCCCTAGCTGCATTTATAGAGGGTATGTTCCAGTTTTCTAGGACACTCCAAGGGTTCTTACTTTGGACAGATGACAAAGCTGACATTGGGTGATTCATGTCCCATACTTTGAGAAATTCTTCCACTGTCCAGTTATTTATATGCATATATATATGTATATATATACATATATATATATGTGTGTGTGTGTGTGTGTGTAATATATATATATATATATATATATATATATATATATATATATATATATATATATATATATATATGTGTGTGTGTGTGTGTGTAATATATATATATATATATATATATATATATATATATATATATATATATATTATGGCTTATAGAGTCCTATAGTATGAGTCCCACTGTGGTCATCGGTTTTGGCAGAACCAGTGTGGTTTCCGGGAAACTTGAGGAACGTGACCCTGTGGAGATGGGGACAGATGGCCACACTGTCAAGTATCTGTCCTCCCCTACTATTCCTCGATCGGACTCTTCTAGCTCTATTATCTCTTTCCTACATTTCTGTTCCCTGTCCTTTATCATTGATCTTTTTTCTTCTTAGTTTGTGCCTTTAACTATTTCTACCAACAGAAAGCAATTTAAAGATTTTCAAACTACTCTGAAGGAGTTCAGAATTAAAGATGAAGTGCAGACATAATTCTGGAAAATTGCTGGGTCCTCAAAATTATCATTAACATGGTGGGAACATGCTGTATGTCACCAAGCTGAGGGGTCATAAGGGTACATCTCACAGACTGTGTTCCAGTCATTTACTGTTGGAACTTGAAACATTTTTTTTTTTTGAATTTCAGAGTTTGATATCATACATTCTGGAAATATTCTACTGTTTAGATGTACTAAATTCCATTGTTTCGTCTATAAAATACAAGTGATAATATTGCCTCCTTTAAAGGTGGTATAAAATTTACATAATAATTATGATAAGCACTTAGTAAATGGTAGTTGTGTTAGGAAAGGTAAAAGGGTAGGCAGGATTGGGTAGGGATACGGGCCCAGGGAAATCAATTGGAAAATACACGTTAACTAGAGACTACAACAGCTGACCAACAGCTCCTTTGTTGTCCCTGCTCCATGACTGACCTTTTGGTAGGCAAAATTCATGGGCTTTGCTCTCACAAAAAAAAAAAAAAAAAAAAAAAAATGCAGAGTGGAAGAGGACTTGACCAGCGTGTCTTTGTCTCCTGTCCCCACTTAACTGGAGTACCCTAAAGGCTGCTTAAATCCCTGACTGGAATGACAGGTCAGTGAGATAAGAGAGAGCCAGAAGATCATCAGTGGACATTTCCTAGGTGGGCGGACAGATCTCTCTGGTGAGAGACACCCCTGACTGCCGTCACAGTGAGGGGCTTCTATCCCTTACAATAACCCCAACTTTACAAGTTGCTTCAACCAGGTGTGATAATTTCTGCAGCTCCTACACATATTTCCCTCTTCAATTCAAGAGTCAAAACGTGGCAAAGCAACAGGTTCACATCAGCCAAAGACTCAACAGTTGTTTAGATTATTCTTTTACCAGAACATTACCTACAATGATTTGAGTTCCAGGAACACCCTTCCAAAAAGGTCATATCATCTTACAACCATAGGAAATAACCTACAAATTCCAAATTTAGTTGAGCACAGACTCTCTTTTTATCCTACCAATGCGTTTTAAGTTCTTAGGGAATGCTACAAATGGTAGGCACATTCTCGAAATTAGTTTTATTTTAAAGGAGAATGTGCAATCATGAACTCATTACTATTTTTTAATTCTGATCTCTAAAAGAAAAAAGTTATTATTGTTTATTCCCAATTCTGCATCACAGCCTCTGTGATTTAAAATAGTTTTACTCAGCTGATGACCACAGAATATCTTAATTGTACACAGCAAGTACAATTGTGAGTTTGTAAGCCCAGCGTGGTGGTGCATACCTGTAATCTCCACACTTTAGGTGACTGAGTCAGAATGCTCACCAGTTTGAGCCCATCCTACATGATTTAGCAAGACTGTATCTCACAATATAAAGTGGTGGGAATGCAACTCAATACAAGGCCTTGGGTTCGAACTCCAGTACTAGAAAAAGAAATTGTGAGTATATATTTGAAACCATAATACTACTGACAATTAATGCATCACTTTTATATCTGGTATTATTTCTCAAAATTTTAAATGTATTTTTATTAGAATTTATTTATGTGGCACAATGAACCTATTGAATTGTATGGATATCCAGGTGGACTATCACCCTGTGTTGCTATGATGGACACTATTAGAATTCTTGATCAGCCTTCTCAGTAGTTTCTTGTGTAATGCAAGAGTAAAATCTCAGTCTAGGGCTATAGCTCTGTGGTAAAATAATGCTTACTATGTATGAAAGCCTGATTCAATCCCATTACCACCAAATCCAAATAAAAACTCATTTAAATTGCCCCAATTTTTGCTATGAAGTTGAATATACTAGTCAATTTCAGTGTTTCTAGTACTTAAGATTGAATTTAGGCCCTTTGCACTAAGCTACATGCCCCACCCATTTTTTATTTTTACTTTGAGACAGGGTCTCTGTAAGTTGTTAGTTGTTAGGTTGCCCTGATGGAGCTCAAACTTGTGATCCTCCTGAGCCAGCCTCCCACAGTGCTAGGATCACATGCCTACACCATCAGGCCGAGTTCTAATAGTCAAATTTTAAGTCCCTGCAGGCTGCTAACATCTTCTTGAATGAGAATTCTGCTTATCGGAGCTAATGGATAGTGGCAAATCATTTTGTGGATTTGGTTCTCGGATTTACATTCATGAATCTTGGTATGAAAACTGCTTTAGAAAATAAATGTTTCCACAATGAGTTTGGTCAGAATCAGGATGACTAAAATTAGAAAATGCAAAGCCAATGTGGTCATTGGGAAGAACAATGAGTTAGGTATGAATTTCTCATAATTTTATGGGTTCTAATTAATTACGTGATCTCATACAGATTACTTAATTTCTCACTCCATTAAAAAAAGAGGGAATAAGAAATGATCACTCTTAAGACTGGCTTATCCAAGAGAGAGCTTGGAAAGCTCATCAATTGACCTAAACTGAAAGAAAAGGCTTTGACACACAACCAAAATATAATGTGCGTTTGTGTTTTAAGTTAAAGTGAAGCAATACAACAGAAGCAAAGAAATTTTTTTTCTAAAATTCCTATTAATGACATTAACTGAATAACTGATCTTTCAGGCTCTGTTGACTATGAGCTTCTGCCATCACTTGCATTAAGTTTTGGGGTAACCAACTACAAAACCATACCCTGATCTATTTTCCCAAGGTAAGTTGAGCACTGGGTTTTTTATTTTAATTTTTTTCATTAATTCTATCAAAAAATATTTAGCACTGCTATGTGTTCCAGAAGTCATGCCAGCCACTTGAAGAGAATTGTAGAAATAAGGTGGATAGAGTCTGTGGCTCTGCATTAACTCTACAGACTGGAAGGATTAGCAGCAAGCACAGTGTCATGGGAGCACATGAAAGGACTGGCTGATCTATTTTGGAGGATAAGGAACTTTATTAGTAGATCAATTATCTGAATGTATTTCTTTCCCATTTTTGCCCTTGATATTTGTTTAGCTGCAATTCTTCTTGTATTTGTTTTTTAAAGTTTTTCCAATAAAAATATATTTTTAAATTCTCCCTCAATACTCCTAGGCCTAAGATCAAGTAAGAATAATCTTTGACAAATTACTGACTTGATATACCCTGTGAGTTCTAACAATGTTGATTTAATAAGCAGCCACCATACAGTTTGGAATGCAGTTTTATACACCCAGACAGACACAGACCACTCGCCTGTGCACTGTTCCCTGATTGCCTACAGTGACTGCTCCCCAAAAACCAGGTTCTATGAGTTAAGAAAATGCATCACAACAGCAGTTACCACAACAATTACTAAGTGTTTTAGTTACTTTTTTGTTGCTGGGACACAATATTCAACACCCACAACTTAAGAGAAGTAAAGTTTATTTTGTTTCAGTTTCAGAAGGTCTCAGTCTATTCATGGGTGGCCAGCAATGGTGGAAGCACCTGGTGGAGGTCTAGCAAGAAGAAACAGTTCATCCCAGGGCAGATAAGAGGCAGGGTGAGTGAGGAAGGGAGGAGCTAGCATATATCCTTCCAGGTCATGTCCCAGTGATCTGCCCCTTCTGGGTCGACCCCCCAGTGATCTGCCCTTTCCAGCCAAGTCCCACCCCTTAACAGCACAGGAAATCAAAGAATTAAGGCCCATGGTTGAATCACCTTCCAAACAGGGTTTGGGGGACCTTCCAGATCCAAACCGTAACACTAAGCGTGATGCTGAGCCCTCCCACAGTGCTGCCTTCCGCAGATGTTACGTTCCTCCACAGGAGGCATACTTTGCTGTGCTTGCTGAACTGGGAAGGGCCTGATCCACTTTTATTGTGCTGTAGAACAGGACCTTTTAGGAAGAATCTCATTTCTTTACCAAGGTCCTTTCCTATGTGGTCTTGAACCATAATTTCTGTTCTGAAGTTTATTGCTGTGATCACCACCCTCCAGAGGTTTTTTGCTTACTTTTCAGCCTTCTACTCCGTTACCCTCCTGGAAGGAAAAGCAATCATATGCCCCTCACCAAAATCTTAACCTCTTAGAATTCTGACTTTGTCTTTTGCACCCTACGTTGCCATCCACAGCTCTGCTGGTTTTTCCACCTGCACTAGCTGAGCTCTTACTCCATAGCCACAGATTGGTCCAGTGTGAAAGAATGCAGACCCACAGCCTACCTGTCTCTGACTTTGCCCTTTATAAATGGTGGCTGTTCCAGGCATCCCACACCAGCAACCTTCCTGCGCCTTTTACTGGAGTTTTTAATTTCAGTTGATGAGGACTTTCTAGTAAGTTATGGTGAAAAAATCAACTCTCTGGCACCCACAGGGCCAGAACCCTACTCCTGCATGTGAAACTTTGGGTCAGAGCTGTACTCAGTCACATAGCGTTCCTTTCATCAGTTCCTACTCAAGGCTCTAAAGAATTCCTCTCTGGCCAAAGTTGTCCTCAAGATTTAGTAAACACTTAACCAAAATTGATCTTTTTTCTTCTTAATTTAGAGTGATAAAGTTTTCTTACAAAAACATTCCATCTTAACATTTAATGTCTTTAATGCTCTGCAATAATTTAGTAAATCAGCCTCATGTTAGTGGGATATATGGACTCAATCGGCATTTACCAGAACCTATGGTGGGGGATATGGCCTCTCCTTTGCTGAAGCAGCTCTTGGTGGAAGTGAAGCGATCACCCTGGTGTGGTGCCTCAGGCACCTATAGAGAAGATCCAGTTGGTGAGTCGGCACATTGTGCACGCAGAGCCAACTGAGGAGCAGTATCACACCCTCCGACACTCGACTGTGCCCAGGAATCTCATGGACCTTTGAGAACTGCAGTCTTCAGCCTTCGTCTGAGACCATGGAAACATAAGGCAGGGCAAAGGTCGCACAGTCATAGACAGAGTAGGAGACTTTTAAAGGGTATCTGACAGGCTTGTTTCTTGTTGTAAAGTCCCTTTGATCGAAGACCTTGAGGAAACGGTGTGTGGATGAATTTTGATTTTTAAAAATAGGGGAGCAATACTTCCGTACTCATACCCTTCTCCTTCTGCCCTTGTCCTGCTAGAACCTATCATTGGATAGTAGGAGTGGATTGGGGCCTTTGGGCAGATTAGGGATTGCCTTCCCTCCACAAATTATCCCCATGCTTGAGGACCAACCTCTTGCCCACCACCGTAGAACATCTAAATGTTACAAACCAAGCCACTATTTTTACTGTGTGTCCTTGTGCTTTTGCACCATGAGTCAGGATTCTTGTTTTAAAAACACTTGGCATTCTCGAAAGGAAGATACCCACATTTAATGTTCTCAGTTGCTGCTATTCTAATCTCAAAGTCAAGAGTTGTTCCTTTTCCCAGCTGTCCTCAGTGCCAGGGAACTGTTTGAGCAGCTCCCCCCACCTATCCCAGCAATCCCATGTTATTGCTGGTTTCTAAAACAGCAGCTGAGGCAGATGCAAGGGAGGTGCACTGGCGCTCATAAATTCGAGGAGCTAGAATAGCAACAGCTGTGGCAATTTCAGGATTTCAGCAGGTAATCAAGTGACTAAGTGCAAAAGCGGGACTTGACAGTTCTACAGGGGACCATGACCCAGAGCAGCCAGGGCTTCAGCCCCAAAGAGAATCTTCACAAGCTGTTGAGGAGAAATGCAAACCCAAGACTTCATCTTGTCAAACAAGGCAGATCTTCCTTCTTCCTGCATTTGACGCTAATCCTTGAGGAGCAGAAACGCCCTCTCTCATCTCCTGACATTTGGCTTTCATAAATATATTTATCTCATATTATATGCATGAGTTCACTCTCCCATTTAGGTTAAATTCATCACTGGTTTAGTAACATCTTTCAATAGAGTTATGAAAAAATGGTTATTTTTTAGGAGGCAGTATTATGGCAATTTAGGCTAAAGGTTATGAGTAGTTCTTCTTCTGAGTGTTTGTTTGTTTGTTTTTAAGATAAGGTTTTGCTCTGTAGTCCAGGCAGGTCCTGAGTTCCCTATGCAGCCCAGGCTGTCCTCAGAGTCATGGCAACCCTCCTGCTTCAGCCTTTCTACTGCTGAGATTATAGACATGCACCACCATGCCTAGCTTATATGGAGATGGGGAATCAAACTCAGGGCCTTGCACTTGCTAGGCAAGCTCTCTGACCACTGTGCTATTCCTCCACTCACTCGTCTGAGTATTCTTTCCAGGTGTAGAGGCAGTGTACTCAAATGCCCTATAAGGTAGAGGTAGGCCCTCTGTCTCCCCTTGGAAGGGCAGAATAGCACCCAAGGCCAGAACAGCATCTGAGGCAAAGAAAAAAGCAACACTCTGCCTTGTTCTTTTTTATCATTAGACATCATTATGAAAAGCTTCACATTAGGATAAAATTAGGTTTGAGTACTAGTACTGTGGCTGAGAGTACAGTCAGTCCCAGGCTAACCAGCTCTGCATTTACAGATGTTATTTTAGGCAAATTTCTTAGGCGAATTTAGTGTCCCAGTTTCTGTTCCTACATAACAGTGCAAATAAAGCCCACCACATACGACTTTAGGAGAGTCTACCAATATACTACATGGAAAGAACTTAGAACAATGCCTAACACACACTTAGTAAATATGACGTCATATTATATAAATTGTATCTCTTTGATAATAGTACCTGTCCAAAACCTGGAACCCAAGAAAACATTACTATAAGAAGAGTAAAAATGTTCCTTTGAATTTTAAAATATCTCTTTATTAATTCAAACTTGTTTTACAAATTTACAATACAATTATTGACTGAGCTTAAACTGACAGAAAAGAACTTAATTAACTCCTGTACCTGAGAGGTGCTGTGTGCGTCTGTCTTTAGGAACAGCTGGATCCCAGAGCTCTGCTCTTCTCTGCCTCTTGAGTGGCTGACATAATGTGTCTGCAGTCTTCCACATGATGGAAAGGATGGCCACCACCACCTGGTTCATAACCTCCTGGCCTGGGATCTCCAGCCAAAGTAGTCTCCCTGTCATCAGCTGAGGGTTCTTTGTTCAGTTTGGATGGAAGTTATGAATCAGCAAGATGCAGCACCTTGCAGTCTAGGCTTTGAATAGTTGAGGCTCAGGGCCTCTTGGCAGCTTCCACTGTATCTATGGGATTCTTTGCCAGTTACCACCAAGTGCCACCGAACTCTGCTGCCAGGCACTGCCTTCATTGTTTGCTGCAGGCCAATGGAGTTCCCATAGCTAGCAGCCTCTATTGTTACCAACTCTTAAGGCAACCTGCTTGCCCACACTGCTCAAGAATCAGAAGTAGTGGTACAGGACGGCCCAAGAGAGATGTTAGTGGGTTAGTGCACACGAGGGAGCCCTCCTTGGCTGACCCAAGGAGTGTGAAGGACGACATGTATGGAGCAAGACAGCTGCATAAACCAGTTTTGTATGTTTCATTGAACTGCTTAAGAAATTTCACAGCACTAACAGAAGGCTAAAGGGCAAGAGTCACCTGAAGGTTTTAGGGTGGAGTCATCAGGAGTGAACACAGAACTACGACGGCTGAGGTTGATCTGACTTTCAAGGCTTCTGCAGCGAAGTCAGGCGTCTTATGGAGCAGCTAAGGGGGTCTAGATCACCTTAGCTGTCATGACCACATTCCACAGGAAGTTCAGGAGAAGATGCTGCTTGATTGACAGCAGCCATGTCACTGCGAAAATGGTGGGTGGGGTTCAAATTGAGACTGCTGCTACCTTTCTGGAGTGTCCAGGAAGGCCAGCCATGTGTATCCTGAATGCATGTGGTACCCAGATTGGAGGATATAAAAACAAGCCCCGTCCCTCTCTGATCATAGCCAGCTCTGTCAAGCTGGGATCCCTAGTTGAGGCAGCAGTAGCACTTGCAGCAGCTGGAGCAGCCGGCTGGGTTAGCTAGCAGAAGCCTGGGAAGCACATTTCATGAGACAACAGAAACTTCAAATTGTGTCTCTGATTTTCTTTAATTAATAAAAAAATAATTTATCGAATATCTTTCAGTCCTCCAGTGTTGTGCCTATGGTGTTTTGAAAACTAAGTATAGCCAGGTGTAGAGATAACATCTCTATAACAAATATATTTAAGTTTCATCCTTAAACTGAGGGATTCATATGTAAAGGACTCCAGCTAGAAACGTGTCAATGCTGAGCTTCCAAACGTGCTAGGGCTGATTTTAATGAGCCAATTCACCGGCAAATGTAGTGGTTGTGCACCTCTGTGAGCCTCCTGACGGAGCTACACGTCATGACATCTCTGTTAAGCTCACTTTATTCAAGACCCCTCGATCACCCTTCTCAAAACTGATCTTGAGATACTTTATTTGAGAAAAATAAACAAAGAGTGATGATTCAAATCTGTTCATTTTAGATTTCCTGTGTTTTCATACTTGAAATGAGACCCTGTCAGCAGCGTTGCGCCCGTTGTTATGTATAGGAAACACTCACAGTTACAATAGTAACTGTTTTTAGTAAATAAAAAGTGAGAGCATTAGTTGAAAGATTTGCTTGGAAGCGTCCAGAAAAGATCCTCTTTGTTCATCATGGCTTGTTTTCTGTTTTATGGTGGTTTGCTATTTTGGGGGGACTTTGTGGATTTGGAGAGGAACTGCCCCCCTAGATTTTGCTGATTCTTAGAGACAGCAACTTGCCTGTGAGCATACCTTCCATATGCATATGGCCAATGCACAGGCCAGGTATCCGAACACCACCTTTCACGCTCACACACTAAGTCAGTATTTCCCCTGACCTAATTCAACCCACAGCCAGGGCCCAGACAGCGAACTGAGATCACTCAGTCTACACAATACTTCACCTGCTCAAACTTGCCTATCCTCCCTTCCCTCTACTTTCCATAGAAACCATAGTAAGACTTCTGGACTGTGCTTTTCTCTTCTTTCTGCCTCCTTCTCACTGACTGGGGTGCTTCCCCTGAGGCTGGCATGAGTTGGCCGGCTACTCGTTTTGGGGACTGGGAGCAACACACTCTTCAAAGGCAAGTGTCTGTTTGCCATGTTACTACGTACCTGATTTCCACACATTTTTAAGGCCCTCCCCCATAATCAAAGCAAAAGGGCTGAAAATAAAGTGCCAAGAAGGAAATACTTTCAAAAGTGAAGTGGAAGGGAAAATATGGGAAAAGGAGAACCTCTAAATACAATATATTGATAAGATTTATTGTTTTCACGGGGCATGGTGAAGGCTGAGGTAGGAGGATTGCTGTGAGTTCGAGGCCAGCCTGCGCTACATAATGAGTTCATGAGTGAGACTGTCTTCAAGAACAAACAAAAAAGATACATTGTTTTCTTTCTCTAGTCGTGTTTGGAAAAGAAGTTATTAAACCCCAAATAAACATATACAATTTCTATAGGAATAAGTTAACACCCATTTACCATCAATTCTTGCAAGAATTTTAACAATGTTATAGGCAGTATGAACTTTAGCAGAAATAATCCCCAATGTAACTATTAACAATTCAGTAGAAAATTGTATGTGTGTGTGTGTGTGTGTGTGCACATGTGCATGATACTAGAAATTAAACGCAGAGCCTTCACACTGAGATTTTTTTTTAAATTTGAGACAGGACCTTGCTTAGCCACTAACTTGCCCAAGCAGGGCTTGAAACTACAGTCCTTTGGCTGAGCTCAGCTCCTAGAGTGCTGGAAATTTTTAGTGATTTTTCTTGCCAAATTTTAAAACACCTAGCTCTTGAGTTGAATGTTATATACCCACATATATGAAATTAAGCATTAATAGATGAGCTGAGTTCTAGTGGCTCTTTGGAGTAGAGATGAGGGGGACCAAGAGGGTGAGGCACAGAGTAGTGTGGGTCCTTGCAGCATCCACACGGATGCACCCACAGCCGTTCCAGAGACAAGATAGGAAGCGTATTTTGCACATAGACTGTGTACTGTGAAAGGAGGGGAAAACAATTTACAGTCTGAGACAGACCTGGGTGAAATCATCCATTTTTGGAGAAATCATTTATGCTGAAGCAATGAACACTTTCTAGAGAGCTATTTGAAGAGTCTGATGTTTAGGTTAATATACAGCTGCTTTGCATTTCTATCTAAGAGCTCCAGAGTGTAATGCAAACATTAACTAATAAATTAAGCTTTGTGGCACCTCTGCATGATCGATAGACGTAATAGCCATTTTTATAGTATAGCAAAGGTAACACCCTGCTGAAAAAGTGCAGAAGTCACTTACCCAAGGTCACAAGGGGAAAATGGACAAACTCATTTGAAGCAGAGCGCCAGTTCTCCCCAGGCTCACACCTCGTGCCTTTCCGCACTGGGCAGACTAGTAAAGTCCAGAAGATGTTTCCCTCCACAAAAATGAATTCCCTTCATGGACCCTGATTTCCAGTGCTCTCCTGTGGGAGGCGTCTCTGTAGTTTAACCTGGAGATGATTTGAAAATAGTAAGTGTTGGATTGAGGCCTTAACCTCTGTCTTTCTGGGTTGCCCAGGAACTAATTTGTTTGCTAATGCTGATTAGCTTTAGGGATGGCCTTTAACTCTGGAGTTCTATGTTCATATTACTTAACCCAATCATGAAAAAGTACATCAATATGTCTGTGGTGGCAGTATTAAAATCATTTTAGTGGATATTTAAATTTCTGAAAATCCCATAAATCATCATTGGAAATAGTGTAACATGTCTATGGAAGACAATGCTAAGTCCATAGCAGAATAGAACTGGTTCGTCTGAGGTGTGCCTCTTCCTCAATACTACTTCTCCTTATTTTCACAAACTTGGCTTGGCAACAAGCTGTGTAATTCCTGCTGTGGTGCAACCAGGCAGAGGGATAAGATGAGGAAACTAAACAAAAGCTTCTGTCCTCATGGGCCCCTTGGAGGGAAAACAGCTTCTGTCAACAAAGGGACACTGACTTCCGCATGTTGCCAAGCTTCTCAGAGAGGAACTAGTTCACCCCTAGACCACTCATGTTCTCACTTCCCATTTATTTTCTTTTTCTGTGAAAATAAATGGTTTGGCTAATGAAGTAAGGCATGGCGCCCTGTGGCTGTTTCTCATCCTGCCTCCTGTGGTTACCAGAGTCCTTCCTGAGCATTAGCACACTCGTAGATGGGACCATGACTTGTAACACTGACAGAGGACTTCGTAGATGGCTCTGAACTGCTCAGCACGCTCACTCTCTACCCTCATGGACCCCAAGAGGGGAATTATAAGGTGACCTGGCACTGAGGCTGCAGGCCCCTGTCTCCTGTCCCCCACCTCATCCCAGGTTCTCGGAAATCACATGGACAAGGAGTCAGCAACACCATGATACATGCAAATTCCAGCCCAGTGAGAAGTGGAGGGCATAGGCAAATGGCAGATCCACATGTTTGTAGAAGGAGGATAGTGAAGGACATAGTTTGAAAGAAAAATGCCGGAAATTGTTTTGGTCTGGCCCTCTATAAGATTGGTCAAAACCATCCTTACAGCCTGTGTAAATTTTTTGCAACACAGTTTGGTTAGAGATGGGACATAAAGTTTGGATACAGTCCATGTATGACGCCCCTAAGCAAGCCAGTAGGATGGAGGCGCGAAGTGAAGAAAAACACGTCCACAGAGGTAGCCACCAGACAGCCTGCAGCCTGAGCTACCGCCACTCAGTGCTGGGCTGGTACTTGGTCCCCACAATGGCTTCAGAACTCTCTTGTATATGAAAATTGATAAATGAAGAGCCAAATATTTGTGATGGAGAGAAGCAATCCCCAGGCCAGTGGAAGGGAATAAATTCCTTTTTCAGCAGGAAGCTCTGTGGTTCGGCTTTCGGAGCCAAGATCCCCCCGGCCCATGGCTCGTTTGCCTCCCTCTGGAGGAAAAAGCCAGGGTCTGCAGAAGTAAATATGCAGGTGCTCACACTCTTCATAAGGTTTTTAAAGAAAAGACGCTGCCTTTAATTTGGGTCTCTCAACGCAACCTTCAAAGCAGCCATGACAAACATGCCAAACAGTATGAAATGATCTTCCAGGAAACTCACGTGACACGATAGGAAAGAAAAATCGCTTGCTAGTTATCAGGGCCTGTTCAGCTGAAAGTGGGCAGGGTTGAGGGGCTGCAACTATAAGAGGATGACTCGGTCAAGGTTTCCACTTGCCGAAAAGCATTTGAAATCCCGTTTTTAGTTGGAGTTCAAGTATGACAGCAATGTGAGAGTTGCAAAACAGTTTCTCTATAGATCATCATTGATTTTGCAAACCACAGGGTAACCTAAATAGAAAACAATTTACTGCAAGAGTTTTTGTTGGGGCCCTCAGGGCCCGAGAGCCTCAGCATTGCTGACCTTGGCCGAGTTCCTTTAAATCACGTGTTGTTTTGCTTGTTTGCCGTTTGAGCCCTGTGAAATTCCAGGTGTTGCTTGTTTACTAAATTGAAGTCACGCGTTGTTTTGCTTGTTTTCCATTTGAAATTTGGATCAGGTGTGGAAACACGTGATTGTTAACTAGTGGGAAGGCAAGGAGGGGATAAAAGGAAGGCTGTAGATAATAAAGCGTCTTTTGCAGCGACCCTTGCAAGAATCCAATATTCTTCAATCCGCGCTCCCCCTCTCGAGTTCTCGTTGACTGACTGAGCGGGCTCGGTCAAGTTTTATTGCAGAATTAACAGGAGGGCTAGAAAAAAATGGTCAGGAATCAGGGGAAACAAGACAGCTATCCCAGTGCATTTAGGTGGAGTGGGTTGGTGCCTCCCAGTCACTCGCTGCCCCTCCCCTCCACTCTATGGGAAATCTTTTCCAGCTGGATCTACCTCTACCTCTTTGGGTCTCTTCCGTAAGATTTAGAATCCTTTTTGTTGATTCTTGCTGAGATTTCCTGTGCAGTTGGTGATCTGTTCAAAAAATCCTTTTCTGTCCCTACGTCTGCTATGGTTTTACCTATTTTGTCTTCTGGTAAGCTTAGTATTTCTGTTTTGATGTCCAGTTCTTTGGTCCATTTGGATCTGATTTTAGTGCGTGGAGATAGATACTGGTCTAGTTTCATTCTCTTGCATGTGGAGATCCAGTTTTCCCATTGCCATTTGTTGAAGTGGATTGTTTTGGCTCCTTTGTTAAAGATCAGGTGACTAAGGGTGTTTGGGTTTGTGTCAGTATCCTCAGTTCTGTTCCACTGGTCCTCTTGTCTGTTCTTATACCACCACCACGTAGATTTAATCACTGCTGCTTTGTGGTATTTTCTGAAGCCTGGGATTCTGATTCTCCAGCTTTGCCCTTGTTACTCAGAGTTGCTTTAGAGATTCTGGGCCTTAAATTGAGAAGCTTTGCGCACACAGCAAAGGAAACAATCTGCAGGAAGAAGAGACGACCCACAGAGTGCGATACTCACCAGTTAACGCTTCAGAAAAAGGATTAATATCTAGAATATACAAGGAACTGGAAAGCATAAAACTCCCTAAAATAAATGATCCCATCAAGAAGTGGGCAGCTGAAATGAAAAGAAACTTCTCAGAAGAAGAAGTACAAATGGCCAACAAGCACATGATAAAGTGTTCTTCATAATTGGCTGTTAGAGCAATGCAAATAAAAACAACATGGATGTTTCACCTCCCTCCAGTTGGAATGGCTTACATCAAGAACTCAAAACACAACAATTGTTGACAAGGGTATGAAAAAAAAGAAAACAAAGGAACTCTCCTCCACTGCTGGTGGGAATGCAAGGTACTACAACCATTATGAAAAGCAGTCTGGAGGTTCCTTAGGAAGCTGAGAATGGAAATCCCATTTGATCCAGCTACTGCTCTACTGAGCATGTTCCCAAAAGAAATAAAGTCAACATACCCAAAAGACACATGCATATCCATGCTTATAGCAGCACAACTCATAATAGCCAAATCCTGGAAACAACCTACCTGCCCGTCCATACAGGAATGGTTAAAGATGTGGTACTTACACATAATGAAATACCACGCAGCCATAAGGAAATACAAATATGAAGCGTTTGAACAGAAATGGGGCCACATAGAGTCAATAATGCTCAGTGAAATTGACCATGTCCACATGACTGACCATAGATGCATGTGCCCCCTATGAAATGCACAAAAATAATAACATAAAAAGACCCCAACACGAATGGCAGGTTAGAAAGAGAGGCAAAGGTCAGATAGAAAAAGGATGAACCTCTGAGAAAAGGGTAGACACAGACACTCACTAATTCCCCTGGCCCAGGGTTCTAATGTGTTACAGAATTTGGAATTTGTGTATTCACCAAAAAAAATGTTAAATTTTATGTCATGTGAATTTTTTTTTTTTTACCAAAATAAATTTTAAAAGGAATGAAAATCCTTGTCATTAGTACCCTAATGGATATACTCAAGTTGTCCGTTCCCCATATGTCACCCTTCCATCTTGAGATTCCTTCAGAGTAGAAGGGGATGCGGAGGTGCTGGATACTTGATCCCCAAATGTCTAGATATCACACTTTCAAAAAAGCTTTGATGATAGTGATTCATATTTTGACAAAATACGCATAACATGAAGTTTATCATTTTTGCTATTTTTAAATGTTCAGTTTTGTGGCAGTAAATACATTCACAACATTGTGCACCATCACCACACTATGTAGAAAAGTAATATTGATCAAGATTTTTTTCCTGTGGTGTCTGTGGTCAGAGGGCACAAGAGCTAATCCTGAGGAAACTATGATGGGAAAGTGGTCCAGCGCAAGGAATGACACCTGGTTCTCATTGTGCACCACACCACAGCTGTGCGCAGATGCCCTTCACAGGACAGTATCCCTCTCTCTCATTTCTGCTGTGGCTTGTCAGCAGGCAGGGGCAGTTCGGGGTTAAGAAGTAGACTTGTGAGTACTTGAAACCCTTGGGTTCAAACTTAGCACCAAGGGCCCTTTCCAGGCCCTCTTCAGTTGTTTTATAAATAACTCTCCGGTGCAAAGTTAGAAAGTTGAATAAATTCCTAGTAAATGACACAGTCTTGAGTGTGACTCCAATAAATAGCAGAATTGTCATGGTAACTAGAAAATTATTTACTGTGTTAGCAAACGTGTTGTCTGTAGCTGCATACTAGACATGGTCATTACACTTACACAGTTCTAAAAAAAGAACTCCTCTGGGACCTCTTGTCTGTCAAAATCTAACATCAGAGATGGTCTACAAGGCCTGTCCACCAAGTGTCCTGGAGAAAAGAGGTCACCTCTGCTACAAATGTCACAGCACAGTGCTGTTGACAACAGCTGCACAATCAATTCCATTGCTCCTAATTTTTTCAAATTTCATGAGCGAAATAATATATCCCTTCCATTAATAATGTTCTTGAAATCATTAGGGTCATTCACATTTCCTTGACCACATCAGGCAGGTTATCTGCTCAGGAAGCAGATGTTCTAATCCATCAGCTGCTGTATAAATATTTTAAACAAAGAAATAAAAATTGCTGTGAGTGTGGGGAAGACTGTCTCAGAAAACTAGTGTTCAACATCATATGAATATCATCACTGGGTACCAAAAGAACGCTACAAAACTAAAAAGTGTCCACTTGCTGTATAGCCACTGAACAAAGGGAGAGAGAGAGGAGAGTTCATATCCAGCCACGTGGTCTCCAGCAGCCTGGGAAATCTTAGGTTCTCAGGGTTGGATGAACTCCTTTCCTCACTGGGCAGTCCAGGACTGCAAAGAGAGAGTGTGGCCGTGAATAACTTCAGTTCCCATAAGCTCTGCATTCCTCGAGGTTGGTTAACGACTTGAGGGTGGTTTCTAAGTAAGGATTTGAAAGAATCCTTTCCATAGGGGAAACACCAGCCTCCTGCCAGTCAGAGCAATACATTAAACTTCTTTCTTCTTACTAATGGTAAATTTTAGCATCATCTCCCTGAATTTCCTACTCCCCCCCCCCTTTTTTTAATCTGCTGAAACTCAAATACAGAGTGGGATTTGAAATTTTATGATTTCTTTTTGTGGTACTAAGGGTTGAAGCCAGGGCCTTTGCACTGAGCTATACTCCCAGCTCATTTATTTTTTAACTTTTATTTTGAGATAGGATCTCACTAAGTCTCCAAGTTGCCCAGGCTGGGCTTGAACTCATGATCCTCCTGCATCTGCCTCCCAGAGTGCTGGGAGTAGAGGCCTGCACCACCATGCATGGCTGGAATGGGCAATTTTAGAGAGCTTTGAAATGGAATTTTTGTGCTTTTCTATTATCTGTTTTCCTTCCACATGGTGACTAAGTGGTAAACAAAATTACACAGGACTTAAGTCACACAATGACCTAAATTTGTCATGCTAGTATCCGCCCGAAATTGCCTGTCTTTTCCTTTCTAGGCTCTTAAAAAGGCGCACAATTGTAATTAATAATACGCATCCCTCTACATTATCTTTTTAAATATTCCAGACCCACTTAGTTTGATTGTATGGGTTTTAATTAATAACATCTATGTTTCGCATAATAACTTGTTTTCAAAATTAATGAAATGTAAACAGAAAAAAGTAGTCCAGTGGGTGTTGATGGAAAGATAGCTTATTTATATATGTGGCTTCCATTACTGCTGCTCAGAATGCGAAGTGATTTCAGCACAAATCATCACCGAGAGATGAGCTCTTGCTTCCATAATCATCTTCCATCCCGGGAACCTGGGAGGATGTGCAACAGGAGGGAAGCCAAGTGAGCAAGGCTTACCACACGGGTGGATGAAACTGGCTCTGTTGGCAGCCTCAGGATGCCATCTATGATTGGTAAATAATGAACTATAATCAAGAAAGAGGATCACTGGAATGTTTACTATGCCTTAGGAGGGAACCTTCAGGGACAACGCAGAAACTTCTTCTGTTCTATTTGAACTTGCTTTGTGAACAGATTTGCTTACTGCATGGGAAGCACCTAGAATAGTGCCTGGCTCTCTGTAGACAATGGGTTTTCATCGCTGTTGTTCACCTTTTATGGTGATTCTCAAAATATAAGGGTTGATTATATTGGGTTCCTCACCGTATGGGCTGTGGGAGCTTTACCACACTGTGTGTCTCACTCTTGACTTTGTTTGCTATGAGCTCTTGCCTCAGGTATTCTACACGCCCTCAAGTATGTATGGTTTTTAAGAGATTTTTGTTTCAAGAAATTTAGGAAGATGTTATAACATTTTGAGTTGCAGTTTTACTTGGTAATTAAGGTGGATATAATTTGGGTTGTGCAGGTCACTAACTAACCTACAGAAGCAATGAAGAAGTTGTATCATATTGTGTTTAGCTTCTGAAGGTTTTTTTTTTTTTTGTCGTGCTCTCAAGACCCATTGTTCTACTACCTCCATCCAAAAATGGGTTGAACAGAAGTAGATTTTGGATGGAAATGTATGTTAGTGGGGGTTGGAGATGCCACGGTGGAAGGAGTTTGGTTCTGAAACACCAAACAGTACTAAGAGGAGTATTAGGCTAACAGGAATAAAGGGGGAAACAACCAACAATAATTAACATAGTAGAACTCTTGTAACACAAATGGGGAGAACCTCTTACATACATCCGTAATCCGTGGTTCGCTGAGGTCCTTTCCCTATCTACTCTGCAGTTCTCAGTGTCTCCTCCACCCTGATGCTTCACAGGCATCCTACTCCCTTATCTTTGAGAGCTCTACCCTTCCTGCAAAGGGAAGAGGCCCTTCTTCCAAATTCCAGGTTAGTAAGACCTTGGCATTTCCATCAGTCTTTCTTGACATTTTCCTCTCCTTGAGTGCTACGATCTCTGGAGAAAGACAGTGACGAGCCAAAGCATTGAAAGAGTTAGAGCATGCCATCCCATACCTGTCATGTCCCTGGGGGGACAGCTGAGGACAGTTGAGCTAGGGTAAATATTTTGGGTGGGTTCCACTGGAGTGGAGGGGTCAGGAGGGACACAACCATAGCTGGCTCACATCTGGGACAATTTTAACTGTTTTTTTTTTAAGAGTCAGAAGCCTACTTTCAACTCAAAGAAAAATGTGTTCCAATAGATCAGGCCCCACTATGAGTCCATTTCTACCCCTGAGGCCAGCCACCTGTTTAGAGAAAATATTCAGTTGTTGATGGCTGTTCTTCCCTGGGTAGAATGAAACCTGTGCTACTGTCCCATTTCATAATAAACAATCGGATCCCCTAAGGATGGTCATGGGGTGGGGAGGGAAGGTAGATGGATTTGAGAAAAAAAAAATCACCAATCCATCCCTTAACAGGGATGGCCCTGTCATCCTCTAGTTGAGAGGGAGGAGAGATTTGTGCACTTTATGGTGTGAATGAGGAACTATGTGGATCAAGGACCACACACATTGCATAACATGTCTGATGAGTCTTTCTTGCTAAAGTTTACCTATCTTGCTTTTTTATTAACTTACTTTTACTTTTATTAACTTACTAAAAGCCAACCTGCCCAGACGTTGGTGGAGCCACAGGGAGATGGTGTCCCCAATGAAGTCATTTTGTTGCTCAATTAACATAACAGCTGTAAACAATTTCTCCCCGCCTAGCAATCTTTTTAATGCTTGTAGTGGGTTCTACCTGTGTTTGCCATGTGTGCCGTGTGTTTTAAAGAACCGACGACATATGATTTTTGTCCCAGACACAAAGCAAGCTATATTTTGTGCTATTCACTCAAAAAGAATTTTTTAAAACCTTTGTATATGTGAGATGTTCTGCAGAAGCAGAATCATCTTCAGGATTGAAGTACATTCAAGAATGGTTTTTGTCTATCATGTCATGATAAGAAAGATTCATGGAAAGTTTGGGGCTTAGTGGCTTGGAATTTTTCTAGCCTCTTCTAATTTGTTTATTTTTGTAAAGGCAAGCTATAAATATTGGTGGCAACTATGTACTGCCTGGAACTACATTCCTGCATCCACTTCAGGAAGATTATACTAACCCGGAGACCAGAAATCAGTAGAATAGCAATTATCTAATTCTTGGTTTGCATTGAAAGGAAAGTCTTTAAGGACTGGCTTGTGATTTGAATTATACATTTCTTCTCTAGAAAGAGTGTCCAGCCCACGGCCTGTGGGCTGTATATAGTCCAAGACAGCTTTGAATGTAGCCCAACACAACTCGGTAAGCTTACTTAAAACATGATGAGATGTTTGTGTGCAATTTTTTTCCCTTTGGTAACTTGATTGCACGCTTCTCCACTATGAACTTTACATATAATGGAACAGGATGGAATAATCAGGATATGTTATGTCCACAAATAATCAGAGTATTGTCTACAATTTGTATTATCACTGGAAAATAGTTCAGCTAGGAGCAGGGAAAAACATTAAAATTAGCTAATAAAATAGCAAGAGGTCATGTTGCCGCGCACTGTATGTTCTAGATATTTGTACACATGCATGGCTTCAGTTTATGGCAATGTGCAGCCAGCAGTGTGTTACATTCCCGGGGAAAACAGTCGGTGCATGCCACCAGGCACTATGTGTGCTTAGGGCAACTTGGTGAGTAACAGTTGCTGATGGTGCTTTGTGATGATAAGTAAAAAAGAGGAACTTGTAAAATTAATGAAGACAATGCAATTGCTTATATTAATTAATCAATATCTGAGCAATATTCAGACAAAGTATTATAACATAATACCTCAATAAAATTTGTAGGCAAAAGTTTTAAGAATAGATGCATCATTGTGTCAGTTGTCACCAGTCTGTGAATTTGACAAGGACCAAAGGATCCAATCATCACAAATTTCAGGAATTTCTTAAAAATACGGGTGTTGAGACTTCCAGTCAAGATGGCAGCTGAGTAACAGTGTTACACAATGTTGCCTTGGGGACTCACTTAAGAAGTTGAAATTATAATTAAAAACTGCCTGTTCAACTTAGCTAGGAGAGGAAAGAGTACCTCAATTATTGAAAGGAGGCCACAGGAAGATCAGAAATCCTGAAGACACATCAGAAGCAGAGAAAAGCAGCTGCCCTGGAAGCAGCCCCAGGGCAACTGTGAATGGCTGTGAGCCACCAGCATCCGCAGATGGAGGAAGGCTCGGAGCCTGGAACCTCAGACTGAAGTAACCACAGATACAGGAGAAGGAGGAATTGAGAGCAGCTGGTAGCCCCAGCCTGCAGAAATGAGCCTGTGGGAAATGCAAAATAGAAATGCAACGAGCTTCCCCGAGAAAAGGCCTCCTGGAGCCTATGGCAGAAGCAGTGCTCAACAGCCATAACAGGCAGTGATGTAAGCAGGAGCCATGAGAGAGAGAGAAAGAGAGAGAGAGAGGGAGAGAGGGAGAGAGAGAGAGAGGAGAGAGAGAGATTGAGCCTGAACTGTTTAGAGTAAAATCAGGGTCAGAAGAGTACATCAGGGTTTTTTGGTCACTCTTAAATAGTGCCTAGGAAGAAACTGGCATAAGAGACAGAGAGATAGGAGATTAAGGCTGCTGCTCAAGTGGGTGGAGAGTCCTGCCCCAAGGGACAGGAAGCCAGGACAGGTAGGAGAGCTTTGCTGAGGGGGTTGAGGGTGTGATTCAGACACCTCAGAGGTCATTGGACTGTTAGGTCGCCTCTCATTGCTGACTCCCAGCACTGAACTCAAAGGAATTCTGGCTCCCTGCCCCACCCTCATATTCATTCAAAGAAACCTCTCAGCTAGGCCTTTAAAGTGAAGCCCCTCAACAACAAAAACATGGGAAGAAGATAAGGCAACAGGACCCTTACAGACATGCTTTAGACACTACAAATTAAAGTCATGGACCTTGAAACAGTGAAACTCATAGGGAAGGAAGTCAAAAAGCAAATGAAGAAGTGGAACAAACAGTTCGAACAATGTATTCTCAAAGCAATGCAAGTATTGATCAGAGGGCTAAAAGATGAACTTACTAATCAAATAGTGGTCCTAATAGAGACAAAGCTCACTGAGCATATAGAAGCCACAAATAAGAATTTGGCTGGGATAAATAAGGAAATGCAAGCTTTGAAGGAACATTTTGATAGACAAATGAAAATTCTGAAAAGCAATCTGGCTGAAATTCAGGATATAAAAATATATTTGAAAGTAAGGAATATTGACTCAAACATTGAGGACAGAATTTCAGACCTTGAAGACAAGGCTGAGGAAACAAATGCTACAATTAGACGTGACTTCAAAATTAGAAATAAGCAAAATAACTGGGTACAACAGTGATAGATGATTCAAAGAGAACCAATCTCAGAATTATGAGTCTGGGAGAAGCACCAAAAGCATAAAGATTTTGTTCATTGAAATCGTGCAAAAAAATTCCCAAATCTAGAAAAAGAAGTTAATTTTCAGGTACAAGAAGCTTGTAGAATACCAAGTAACCACAACCAGCATCAAGACTTGCCACAACACATCATAATCAAAACCTCAGAAATATGACATAAAGAGAGAATATTAAAAGCAACAAGAGGAAAACAGACACTCTTCTGCCACTGCAAGCCCATTCAAATTACTGCAGATTTCTCAAGGCAAACTTGAAAGTCCAGGAGATCCTGAAGCAAAGTCTTTCCAGCTTAAAAAGACAGCAAGTTTCATCCCGGGTTGTTTTTCCAGCAAAATTATCCCTGAAAATTGAAAGAGAAGTAAAAAAAAATTTTCATGACCAAGAATCCTAAAGAAATTTGCAACCACTAGCCCAACATTTCAGAAAATACTTGACGGAATGAATCTTTGAGAGAGACAGAGAGACAAACAGTAACAAAAAACACGGAGGAAAGGAAACACTTGAAGAGATAGTGTAACAAAAAAATAGACATCAATTATTTGATTAGTAGCCCCCTAAAATAGTATCAGCTTTCTCATAAAAATCTGTAAAAACTTTCCCCTTGATTATTATTTTTCTTAGTATATTATTTTGAAAAATATAATAATTATATTCAACATGGGAAATTGGTATACAATCTTAATCTGTGAACCTTTTTGATGTGTCTACAGATATTTAGCTGGGGTTGGAATGGTTTTGATTAGGTACATTATAAGTTCTAAAAAGAGTAAGAGTTGGTAAATAAGTGGTTCTTGGGATCTTTTCCCTGAAGCTGTCATTGAGTGGTAAAGATAAAGGATCACATATCCTGAGTCCATTGGCTAAGAACTCAGCTGGCTATTAGTTCAACCTGTGACTCTTGAATTTCACATTTCAATTTCATGCTCTGTAACTAAATTTGTAATAGTAATATTACTCATTTCTTCCTGCTCCTCTTTGGGAAAGAACTCTTTAAAAATTCTAAAATAATTAATTATGCCATTATATCTATTGGTTTATGTGTGATATACTTTTGTGATACAAATTTAAGTTCATTCAATATAGGAATTCATTTATTTGGTCTTTGATATAAGTTTATCCTAAGAAATTGGATTGGTGTAATGATAACCTGAGTGTCTTTTGTAGAGCAGCACAAGTGATAATAACCAAGTCTTGGAAGAAGCCAATATGCCTGAGTACAGATGACTGGATAAAGATGTGGTACATATACATAATGGAGTATTAGTCAGCCATTAAGAATGGCACACTTCAGTCATTTGTAGGAAAATGGATGTACCTGATGTACCTTGAGACCATTAGGCTGAGTGAAACGAATCAGACCCAGAAAGCTAAGTATTATTTGGCTTTTCTACTAAGAGAAAACTAAACCCCAAAAATGTAAGAGACACAGAAGAAAATAAGAACATAGATTTTGTAGAGAGAAAAAGGGAAAAGGCTGGTGAGAGAGTGGGAAGGAGAAAGGCAGATGATGTGCAAAAAAAAATCTAAATGAGGGTAATAGTGAGGGGGGAGAGATACTGTATTTTTGATGTGATATATATGTGCACAAAATACTCAAGTATTTGAGGCAGGAGGATTGTTGTGAGACCAAGGCCAGCCTGAGCTACATAGTGAGTTCAGGACCAGCCTGGGCTACAGACTGAGACCCCGAGTGAAAAATAAAAATAAGTGAATAATTGTTTTGGGGGCGCATGAAAACTGCCTAATGTAGTTAATCTGTATAAGTAACCAAACTTCCCTTTTCATATTTTTATTATAGCTTTCTAAAGCGACATTTCTGAAATGTTTATTATTTTGTTTTTGTTTATTTTATTTACAGATTACCTCCCTTTCCCCTTTCCTTCCTCTCACCTTCCCCTTTCTCTCTCCATAAAGTTCTTTTTTTTTTTCAAGGCAACATAAAAATACACCTAATGGATGCATGGCCTTGTTTATGAGAGATTAATGCTTCGATGCTGGGTTCCATGGAGGTAGGTGCAGTAATCCTCAGGGTGCTCATCAGATATTGTAGTCCTAATTTCAATGGCTTTGAAGTTCATCCGTGAAAAGAGATGCTTCTAAGTGTAGTTGCAGTCAAAATGTGATGACGTGAAGGAGGCATGATTGGGAATTGAGGGATACTTATCTCTAAAAAGATAAGTGTTATAAAAGTTAGTATACAATCTAATTTTTGTTGTAGAGTGTTGGATTGCAGTCTTACGCATTTTCTTTGAAAATTGGCAGGTAACATATTTATGTCAACTGAAAATGAAACTACAAGTATCCCAAAACATTGATTATTTTTTTCTGAAATTTTGAAACATATTTTCAAACTCTGTCAAATGAAAGGAAAGATGCCTATTTTCCATTATGCACAGGACTGGGTGAAGCCAATGTGCCAAAATGCATATGGCCTCCGTTAATTGTTGCTTTCCACTGTTTCAGTTTCTCCTGCTGCTACATTTTGAAACATTGAATTGGTGAGTTGACTTTTATCCTTAAGACAATGTTTAAGTCAAACATGTTCAAATCACTTGAATGGACACTCAAATCCATTAAAAATGCCAAATTTGTAAGCCAGTTTTCATCTTTAAGTTATGGTACAAATTTTGTTTTTGATACCATAAATGACTTGATTTCATGTCTGTTCCTCCTGCACCTCTCCTTGGAGCCAGGGCTGCAGTCAGCAGTGCATAAACACTTCTATGTGGAATCTCAGAAATCCCATGAATTCCATTTGTAGCTCATTTATCAGTTACACTTTAGTCACATAAAAGTAAGTCCAGTGTTGTTTTGGCCTCTTTTGGATATATTCCCAGGAGGGGTGTCGCTGGATCGAAGGGGATATTTATTTCTAGTCTCTTGAGAGCTCTCCATACTGCTTTCCAATGGGGTTGTACAAATTTACACTCCCACCAGCAGTACAGGAGGGTTCCTTTCTCCCCACAGCCTCGCCAGCACTGATTACTATTTGACTTGTTGATATAGGCCATTCTCTCTGGAGTGAGATGGTATCTTAGCGTTGTTTTGAATGCATCTCTCTTATGACTAGAGATGTTGAACATCTTTTCATGTGTCTATTGCACACTTGTACTTCTTCATGAGTGAACTGCCATATATGTATACCCATGTTCATAGCAGCACAACTAACAATAGCTAAAATATGAAAGTCACCAAAATACCCAAAAACAGACCACTGGATACACAAATTGTGGTATTTGTACACAATGGAATACTATGCATTTATAAAGTCCAACAGTGTGGAGGCTTTTACAGGCAAATGGAAGAAGCTTGAGAACATCATGCTTAATGAAGTGAGTCAGAAGCAGAAGGTGAAACATTGGATGGTCTATGTGATATGAGAAACCCAGATCACAACTCTTATGGAACTTAAAAGGAAAAGCAAAGTGAACCAAGAGGGTAGGCAGGGAGGGAGGGAGGGGTGTATAGGGGGAGGGACAGAGGGAGAGTGGGAAAGTCCTTGTCACCTTGACAAGATATGCAAGTGCACAAAATACTCAACTTCATTGTAAACCTAAAATTTCGCGCTTATACATATCAGTGAAATGGGGGGGTGGGGGGGAGTAAGTCCAGTGTATTTGTTTCATTTCTTGATGTGTGCACATGCTGCCAATACTCTCTACATTTCTACTCCCTTACTAACAATACGGTGGACCTCAAAGGAAAAAGAATCCCAAGTTGACTTTCACCATTTCCATCATGAGTGGTTGGTTAATATAGGGAAATGGTATGAGTAAGAAAGGCTGTGATTGGGGAATTTTGGCCACCTGTGTTTCTGAGCAGCATAACTTCCATGTGCGTGCACATTGATTCAAGGAGGAAGCATGGCCAGTCGGGGCCACCAGCTTCTGCTCAGTCATAGGCATGTCGGCAGAGAACATGGTCATAGAATTCCAGTGAACACACCGTATGTTCACCAAGACCAAACATGAGCCAAAGGTAAGCCTATTCTGGAGGCAGTGGATGAAGTGTTTCAGGACTCTAGACGTGTGTTTTGTATTTATTGTCTCTTTGCACGTGCTCCACCGTTCTATCAGACTTCACTTGCAGATTACAAGTTCAAGGATAAAAGTATTGAGATTTTCAAGATTGTGTAAGAAAAGCATTTACCCAAGCATGGAGCCCTTCCGAGAATGAGGCCCTGTGTGAGCTCACAAGTCAGTCCCTTGTCCACAGGTGGCCCGTGGTGGGTAGTTCCCTCAGTGAAACCAGGTCCTGTTAGAAGGAAATGGAGAGTCAATTCCTAGTGAGTATTGGCAATAGCCTTCACTGGCAGACAAGGAATCAAATATGTCATCTGTCTAGTTACTGTAAAGCAGACATGCAAAGCCAAGTCAACCTACAAAACCAGTACATTTCCACTCTGCCATCTCTTGCCTTGGTGATGTGTAGCATGGAAATTGGTTTCTACCTCGCAATACTTGGATCTTGTGGCTTGTTGAGGAGTAAAATCTGTGCTCCTGGATCCCCCACAGAAAGTAATTGGAGTTCTGCATAAACATAGATACTTCCTAATGGTTTCTGGGGAGAGCCATTTAATGTGGGTTTATTAATTCAATTTATTGTCACTGCTTCTCTTGCGAGGAGGTATGCATAAAAGAAAATGGATGCAATTTTCACTCTTTTTTTTTTTTCTGGAAAGTCACTAAAAGTCCTAAGAAAAAGGAGCCAAACATTTGAATTGCTTAGGCTTATTTTTAAAACATGCTTATTTTTTAACTACCTGGGCCTCAGCGCCAGACACTCTATTTTGCCTCTCCATGCTCTTAAGTTTTGGAGAAGTGTTTTGGGGAATGACAAATAGGGGTTGGGAAGTAAGTGATGAATGAGCAGACATTATTTGGGCAATGCGGTTTTCAGGCAGAGCTGCAAGAGAATATATTTTCAGATGTTCCTGTTGGTATTTAACTTGGAGACTCTACATATAGTAAATCAGAAAGGCCAATAATACAGTACATAGAGAGATGTTTTATTTACGGTTCTGACATGGAATAGTGGCTGCCTCGGTGGAAGGGGTGTGGATTTATGATCCCACACTTCCAGGTGGTGGCAGCTGATGTGTAGTGTGATTCTCTATCGGTACCTGAGGGTATTTGTTTTTCAGTTTATCCAAAGGCAAAGGAAAGTGTAAGGCAAATTATAGACGTTTAGACACAAGAAATGTAACCTGTGTAGTGACTGCATAGCTTTTAGAGGACGGAAAAAGAACTTAATACAGCATATTTGCTCATAGTTCTTTCCAAGATCTCCTGGTACAATGTCGCATAGCAGAGGGAGGTCTTCCGAGTCCCCAGTGGATCTCAGTTTATCTGGGGGGCAGGGCTCACTTATTTAACAGGCACAAAAGACACAGTGCCTAGGCTCCAAAAATGTCCAATTTTAGTTTCTTTTAAAACCAGAAGGGGTAGGCATAGTAATAATGAATATATAACAATGAATACTGCGTGAATTATACTTGTCTTTACATCAATGAAGTCATAGTATATTTGAGAGATCTTTTTTAATTCTGGAAGAAACACAAAGGTGAAAGTGCTCTAGGCCCATAAAGTCCTCCGCATTTGGAAGTAACGCTAGATGGAAAGTCTAATTCCTCTTCCCCGTAAGCAGACACGAGGCACCATTTGCTGAAGGTGTGCTAGCCTCAAAGAACTTCAAGGAGGGATAGAGGCTGCTTATGAACAAGACATGTCCTCCCTGCCCCCCTAAGTAGCACCCCACCTCCTTGATTCTTCCTGCACCCTACCTCACTCCAGGCTGACTTTCTGTGAGATTTCAGCTGCTTCCTTCTTGCATCTCTCCGGCTAGAAGTTTTCTAGGATGGTTGTTAACAAAATACCATGAACTCAGAGATTTGCATGCTTGCAGTGGAACCTCCCACCATCCTACAGAAGTCAAAAAGTGCCAGCAGGGTTGGTTCCATTGAGGGGCGCAGGAAAGAATCTGCTCCATGTAGCTCCCCAGCTTCCAGTGGTTGCCTGACCATGCTTGACGTACTTTGACTTGCTGGAGCACCATTCTGGTCCTTTCTGTTCACGTGGCATCCTGTCTGTGAGCCTGTGTGTATCCAGACTTGCCCTTTTTCAAAGGGCGTACTTCATAGTGAATTAGAGGCCACTCCATTATGACATCCTGAATATGGTTTATTCCCCTCAAACCTATGCTAAACACAGATTGCTATTGTGCAATGTTAAAAAGTCTGGACCACAAGAGGAGATTAGGTCATTAAGAGGGATTGCTGCCTTTCTTCTGGGAGTAGATTAACTCTTGGAGGAGTGGGGGGGGGGGGGGGGGGTTGTTACAGAAGGAGGCTGTCTTCAGTGTTTGGACTCATTGTCATGTGCACCTTTGGCCTTTCCATTTTTCTGCCAGACAATGAAGTAATACAAGGCCCCCACCGGGTGTCAGTGCTATGTTCTTAGACTACCCAGCCTGCAGACATATAAGCCAAAATAACTTCTTCCTTTATAAATTACATAGCCTATAGTATTTTGTAATAACAACAGAAAATGCCTCATCTTAATGAATTCCATCAGTCCATTCCCAATGAGGGCACATGCTGAGGCTCTGGGAAATGAAACTGCAACACTGAGCCTTTGTTTGGAAGGAGAGATGTGACCTCACCCATGACACCAGTTCACACTGACCTTGTGATCTCGGTTTGGACTTCGGTCTTGAGCCCCTCCTACCGGGTGTTCCAGAAAGCAGATCTGCGTGAGCCACCTGACCATCTCTCTTTTCACTTTTCTCCTGATTACCACCTGGGTGAGGTGGAGTAACAAAATGCGGACTCTAGAGTCCGGTGCCCGTGGTGTTAAGGGCAGGGATGTGAGGTATCTCCACTGTGCTCCTTCGAAAGCCCAGAGCCTGCTGGTCGGCAAGAAGGAGAATGTGAGAGTCAACTGGGGAGACAAGGTAAAAGCAAAGCTTGCCAAGCATAAGGATGGAGAGTGGTAGCAGAGGGGTGGGGCCAGAGCTGGCTGGCTTTGCCTGACCTTCTGTATGTCAGATATACACTCAATTCATTAGCAAGTAGAGGATCCACCTCAGATCAGGGTTGCAGCATAGGTGCTGGGTCTGAAAAGCTGGTGTGGGTGTGGGGAGGAGAAAGGAGGCTTTGTAGATTGGTTTTGAGCCCAGGATGTGTGGGAAGCACTGAGTAGTTCTACATCGGTGCTGTGGGCATTAGCCAACTTGCTTAATCAACAGTGTAAGCCCCCGAGGCTCAGGTCATCTTTGTATTCATCTCGCAACAGAAGAAATAGGTGCGGGAAAACCAAAACAAAACACAGTAGACTTGGGAATGAACAAGTCCCAAGCAAATTCCAAGTTCTGAGTCAAGTTGGCTCCGGGCAAGTCACTGTATTTTTCTGGACTCAAGTTCCCACGTCTGTAAAACGGGAATCACAGTAGCATCTTCTGTTACATGGAGTTGTTGTTCTGTGAAGCTGGCAGTCCCAGCGTGTGGTGGTTAGCAATGACGCTGAGTTAATCGTTTTTAATTTTGAGGCAGGGTCTCTCTTCGTAGTCCAGGCTGGTCCTGAACTCACTGTATAGCCCACCCTGCCCTCAAACTCACAGCATTCCTCCTGCCTCAGCCTCCTGAGTACCAGGATCACATGCATGTACCACCACACCCAGGTTATATGGTGCTGAGAGAACGTTGAACCAAGCAAATGACAGCCTCACTCAGAATTTGTGCCTGACATCAAAATAAAAGCTTCACCTTCCAGGAGTTGCTCTTTAGTTAATAGGCTTTGAATACACACATAAGGTCTCAAATATTGTCCCTGGGTTAAAAATCTTATAAAATAATTTTTTTCTGTAGTGAATACAGGTAGGAAGGATCAGAATCAGGCTACAAAATTTGGCCTTACTTATCGGAGAGGCTGGCCAGCTGGGGTCTGGGCACTTTGACCTCTATTCTCTCTCCTTTCAGGAGTGAGCGGGAAGATAATGGTAACAATTAACACAGTACTTCCCATAGACTAGCTCCATTCTTTGTGCTCATGACCTTAATCCCACGACAATCTTATTGCGGAGTAGTGTTATTCCAACCTGATTTTAAGGGTTAAGATGCAAGAATGTGAGTGATAATGTCTGGTTCCAGAGTACATGCCTGCCATCACTGCCCTCCATGCCTTCGCTGTTATGTTCCCTATGGTAGTGGCTGTGATGAAGGGGGCGGGGTGCTCATGCTCTGGGATGTCACAAGCACCCAGCCCTTACCTTCCAGCTCAGCCACTGTGCAGAAAGGCAGAATAGATGATTTTATCTTAGGTCTTCTTTCTGCTGTTTTGCAGAACGTATTGTCCCTTGAAGGATATTAATAAAGGAAATGAATACAGAGAGATTTCAAAACAAAATTGTGACCATGACAACTCCCATCTTACACATTTTAGATAAGTAAGCCCGCACAGTCACAAGCCCTTTGGAATCAACCCTTTTGACTCATAAATCCATATTAAGTGCTCTCGCCCACTATAAATAACAGTGATGTGGCTCATTTCCTAACAGTGTCCCGGCCATCTGCTCTAGTGTGTCCCTTCCTTTTCCCGTGTTACAGTGGTACAGCAATTCTACGGACTATTAGGTAGCTATTAAAAACGGTAGTTTAAAAATATTGAAGTAGGTATAACAACGAGGAGAAGTGCTTCCAAAGTAAACATTTCTCAGTGCTTTATATTGTTTACATTGAACAGTATCAGCCACTGTGTGAAACAATTGCTTGCTTTATCTGCATATAAGTAAGTCAGGTGAACAGCGCCTGGAAGGACAGGGAGAAGGAGCGCTGCTTCCCCAAATGAGAGGTTCCTTTAAAAACATTTCACAGTTGCTTTTTAAAATGGAAGTGGAGCAAGGTATTTACATGTGAGCTTTCCAGCCCAAAATTACAAGTACTATACATGCTTATCATTTTTTGGAACTGGAAAGCTTCTAAGATTGATAAAAATAGTAATTAAAATGATGGATTATACTGGAAGTTGGAAAACTTCTCATGAGATAAATAATGTGCTTTCCTTATCCTCTTTGAAATTCTTAAGTGGCTGCAGAAGCTGTGAAGGAGGAGGTGCGAATGCAGAGATGATCTTGTTAAAATGTTATCTCACGCGATGTAAAGAACAAATGAACAGCCAGAGATCCTTTCGGTGAGATGACATGACTCAGACAATGAGCTGTGGACTGTGTTGACTATTACTGAAGCAGCCTCCCTGGGCACCTTTCTCAATGAGCCTGAAGTCCACTAGGTTGGATTTAGTTCCTCATTTTCCTCATCAGCTTCAGGTCGTATTTGTCCTTTTTGTCCTATCCTATCGTTAGCTTACCCACTGAATCATTGCTGTCATTTCTGGGCACTGGAGGTTTGCTGGAGTTGAAAAAATTCTTATAATTCAGTTCTGTTTATTAATACATATTGTAAAGCTCTATATCGCATGCAAAATAGTTTTTTAAACCAGCTATGTTTCATTTGCTTGGCTGGTCTGGGTCAGCTAAGATTCCAATATATCTTTAGTACTGATGATTAAAAGATTAAGAGAAATTAGCTCATTCTAGAGGATCACCAACAAATGCTAATTTTCCAAAATTTAAAATATATAGCATAGGAAAAAATGAAATGAAGTCACTTGGAATAAATTCAATCCAAGGCTAATGTTAATCCCAGGAGAACCTATGACTGAAAGTAGACCTACACAAACTTACCATTTTTAGCCTCTTATAGATTAAATCCAGACATATTCTTGGTGATTCCTATTGTTAAAGTGCCTGGATTAAAGCAATATCTTCTGAGTCTCCTGAAAGAATTTGACCCTAAGCTAGGAAACCATGCCAATGATACTGGATAATGGAATAAAAGAGCAATGAGAAAATGAACTTGTTGAGAAGAACCAATATGAACCCACTGTTCTAGAATAGCTTATTTCTTAATAAAAAGATCCCAGGACATGACCAAGACATAGGTCCCAATGAATAGTAACAATCAGAGTTTAGAAATATGATGAAACTTCCTTAGACCTTGTTGCTGTTGCCCTGTGCTGCTGTCCCTGGTCCTGCAAGCGTAGCCCCGGAGGGAGCACGCCTGCCAGTTGCAGCACCACCAGGACGCCTATTACAAAGGCAGGGAGGCCAAGAGCACCTTGACTAGGTTTTTCATTTGCTTCCTCACCTGTTTCCCTCTTGTGTTGAACAGTGTCTGGTGTACATAACCCTGGATAAGTGAATTTCTCCTGCCCAGTCCAACATACTTGAGTCAATATCTCGTGAACGGAGTCCCAAGTATCTGTATGTTACCAGTATCCCAACTTGGCTTTCAGGCATAATCATGGGAAGTGTGACCTTACTATGTATAGGCACTGGCCAATACTTGAACATTTCCCCTGAATACATCATAAGATCCAAAGGCCTGAGATGAAAATAACCACATATTACTTTTTATACTAACAATGACTATGAACCTGGAACTGTGTAGAACATTTATACTCATCACCTCTAAGTGTTAAATTTGGCAGTTATATTTATTTGCGTTTTACAGCTAGAGAAATTTGGACATATGTGAGGACAAATAATTAATAAAATATGAATCAGAACCTACTTCAGTAGACAAGAGTATAGGAAATGTGTCTAGCTCCTGGGCAGAAGTTAGCATATAAGCCACAGCATTATTATTCCCAACACTTAGCACAGTATTAGACCACTTTCCTATAATCACTTGATTCTCTTTTATGAGACTTGAGGTTTAATTGGAAGTTCCAACAAAAGATTTTATGTGCTTAATGGATTTTGGTAGAATAATTGGAGCCTGAAATGTGAATCAGAAGGCCATCTGACTTTTAATGAGGTTGTACTTGAAAAGCAGATTTTTTGAGAGATATTACAAGCCTATGTGATAGAAATAAAGGCAAAAATACTTAGAAAAGAATGCAAGGGGGCTGGCTCCTTTTCAGGCCTTGGGTACTGATGAGATGTACAGTCATTCTAACATCTATGTTGGAAGATGGTAGCTGCTAGCATACATTTAACTTGTGGCCTGGCTGACTCAGTTTTGGGAAAGGATGGAAATACAGCATTTGAGCATTGTTTCCTAATGGGCACCTCACAGGCTGTAGGAATTGGACGCTTCTCACATGGCACCCCTCCTAAGTTCTCCACCTGGGTGACGACCCCTTGAGTTCCACTGTAGAATAGTTCAGACTGCCCGGCCCCCCAGCTGCACCTCTGTCCAGAATGTGCATTCACTCCTGTCTGTTAATGATCACTTCAGAAAATTTTCAGCTGGGCATCAAAATGAAAACAGGATTAACAAAAAGAGCAAAAACTGAGAGAATTAAATTGTACGGGAAATCTTACAGTTAAAGCTATTTCAAAGCAATCTCCCCAGGAAATTTCATGTTATATTGCTAGCTAGGTGTTTTCTTACTTTCCCAGCCCCCTTGGGACTATTTGAAATACCAGACAAGCACTCTTACCACAGAGATGTATTAAATTTAATATACGTAAAATACTGTATAGCCCATATCTCAAACACTAAGTGCTTTGTCTACGCATCAAAACCAGCCATGCATAGGTGATCTCACCTGCCACCAAGGACCCTTTGCACTTCCTGGGGTGGAAATGTGAAACATAGATGCTCTTTGCTTCCCTTCCAGGCCATACAGCTCTGGCCCTGCAAATGCACTAAATGTCCCTATCTTTCACTAAAACATAGAGGAGCCAATCAGCTTTTTATACCTCCTCGTCTAGACCCTCTGGTCAGTGACTCTCAAATGTCAATGTGCATGCAATATAGCTAAAAGACTCATTAAGAATTTAGGTTCTCAGTTCCCAGGCTCACTCATCAAATCACAGCTACTCCCTTTACTTGTGCTTGTGATTAATTCATTCTTCCCTGGGTTACAGGTTACCAGGAATACTCATTAAACTCCTGTATTTATTTGGGAGGACCAAAGTTATCTCAACAAATCATTTAATTTGCCAGCAACATTGGTGTCGCCATTGAAATGATAGTGTCAACTTGAAGAGATTAGGCTAACCCAGCCTGCAGGAGAGATGTGAGTGATTGACTTAAGGGCCAGCACATGAGGGAGGAAAACCTACCCTAGGTGGGGTGGCCCAACCAAAAGACTGGCAACTCAAGCTGAGTAGAAAGGAAGGAAGAAGAAAATTATTATAGCTTCTTCTGGAAGAGCTCCAGCCTTCACTGGACATTGATCTGCTCCTGTCTTCACATCTCTATTGCAGATTCGCTTCAGTCTTCGTGTCTTTGCCATCATTTCAGCGTTGATCCACAGCACAGACTCCTACCAGCTGACCTATGGTCTTGAGCTGGTATTCCTCTACCCCATGTCTGAGCCCCCCCCCCCCCCGCCGAAACCCCCAACTCCTGAAGGGGGTCATTTTGGGCTCACTCTTTGAATTTTTAAGCTGTCCTGATACATTCATATATATTCTGTTTCTCTAAGAACCTTACCCAATGTAACTGACTCATAATTTTTGGTCTCAGTTTCTCCTTGACCTGCTTTTTCCTCAGATTTTGATGAGTAGAGCTTCCCCAGCACCACATGAGCCAGCCATAGGGGCACACACCTGTAATCCCAGCACTCGTGAGGTCGAGGCAGGATTGCTGTGAATCCAAGGCCAGGCTGGGCTCCATAGAGAGGTTAGGACCAGCTTGGGCTATAGAAAGAGACACTGTCTCAAACAAACAAACAAACAAACAAACAAAAAACTGGATGAGCACCACAAATATCTGGAGAGTTGGTTAAACAAAAGGTGCCAAGCTTGCCCCTGGCCTACATGGCCCCATCTCTGGTGTCTGTGGGTTTTGTGCAGGATTCTCTAACTCTGTATTTGACATGCTTCACTGGGGCTTCAGGTGCAACCAAACCTGGAAGCTATTACAGAATTCGTTTTTCCTCAAATATCAGGAAGTCTCTGGAATGCCTACAGGACTTATTCAACTGTATCACGGGCCCTACCCGCTAACCATCTGGTTTAGTAGATCCAAGTGGGAGCTGAGAAAAGGCATCTCTATCCAGTCCTCAGGTAATGTTGATGATTGTGAACCAGTGTCCATTCACAGAGAAGAATTAAGCCAATATCTAGGTGCAAGTTGTACTTTTAGTCATGTAGTACTATCATACCAAAGAATCCAATGGCCTTAAAGCAGCCTTTTATAAACCTGAATACCTCATTTATGCCATTAAACAAATGATTTTAGCCAAGAGGATCTTTTGTTCCCCATTCCCAGCAGAATATCAGGTGTTGAAGGATGCCATCTCTGCCAGTTCCTTGCAGTCTTTTCTGTAGCATATCTGAAGTGATCTTGTCACTTCAAAATTATAACCATAGCAATGACACAAATGGAGTGCTGTCATCTACCTTTGCTAATTATTTTGCACAGTCATCCTCAGGCTTTGCCCCTAAGCAGTCCTTGTTTGTGCTTTTTGCTCATGCACAGGCACTTCCCCAATGTCTGGGCCCCTCCTCAAGTTCCATCTCCTCTAACCCCATAAAATTCCCAAAGCATTAGTGAGTAATATTGATTTTACAGATAGTTTCATGGGAAGGTGGGCACTACATTACCAAGCTTGTATCACACGCCGTGCACATCTCCACCTTCATTATCTCCTTTTGTCTCCTGACTTCCTCACCTCTACATAGCTTTGTCTCACATTCTTTTCTCCTCTTGCTTGCAAAATAGTATAAGCACCTTTCCTTTCCAATTTGTGTTCTCCCAGATGAATCAATCCCACAGCATCATCTTCCCTCAGGGAGGAAGGGATGTTCTTTGAGATCTTTTCTCCTTAAAAATCAGGAAAGGATGATAACCTACATACCTCCTGTGTTAGCCATCCTTTTGCCACTGTAATAAAGTACCTGAGATAATCAACTTAAAAGAGGGAAGGTCTATTTTGGTTCATGGTTTCAGAGGCTTCAGCCCATGATTGCCCTACCTTGTTGTTCAAGGCCCCTGGCAGGGCAAAACATACCATGTTAGGGATTAAAAACTGTTCACTGCCAGGGGTATGGGAAGGAGAGAGAAAGGAGGGGGCCAAGATCTCAGTATAGTCTCTAGGGCACACTTCCAATGGCCTAACCATCTTCTACTGAGACCCACTTCCTAAAGTTTCTACTACCTTTCAATAATAATCCCACAGGTTGACAACAAAATATTTAATGTATGAGCCTTGGGGAGTCATGTAAGATCCAAACCATAGCCCCTCCACACCCCCACCCCATCACAAACCAACTCCTGCAGAGGGAGCTGAGAAGTTCTCTTTAGAGGGAGGACACGTGCCTTTGAGAAGAGTGGGTCCATCGCCCTGTGATCTTTCTTTCCTATGCAAAGCAATTTTGGGGACAAAAACAAGTAGAAAGTTACTTCCCTTTCTTCTGAGAAGTGTTTGAGGTTGCTATGATTTGGATCTGGAGTGTCCCCCAAAAGCCTCATGGATTTGGATATAGTGGGATACTTGAGAACTGCACGTTTTTGGGAGGTAGGGTGCAAGAGGAGGATGCTTGGGGTTTGACCTGAAAGTGGTGTGTCAATTTGTTGAGTTTGAGAGTTGCTCAAGACAGAGCTTTCAGGTTTGTGTTACCGACTTGTGGGCCAGAAAGTCACAGAGGGACACCAATCCCAGGTGGACCTGTCATCTTAAACTAAGTAAAGGAAGGACGAGAAAACATTGTGGCAGCTTCTTCCTGGGAAAGCTGTATGTAGCCTTGCCTGAGTGTCTAGACTGGTTTGGCACCTGTTTCACTTGGTTTCTGTCTGCAATGCTGTAAGCAGCTCTCCAGCCTTTGCCATGTGCCTTCATTGCCAGTTGCGATCCATGAATGCAATGTGTGAATCTTTCTGGAACTGTGAGCTAAAATAGGTCTTTTCTTTCTTCATTTGTAAATGTCAGGTATTCTGTCATAGCAATCCATCAGGAGCCAAGAGAGATTGTCATACATCCAGAGCCTTTTCTTCAGGGTAATGCACATAGTGAATGCTGAGAGTCTCTGGGAGAGGGTGGAGGCAGGCACCTGAACATGCGATTTGAACTCCTGGTGTCCTTGGGACAGGAGGGGATGAGGATATGGGGGACATACCCTGGGCAATGTAGCATAAACACCTGGAGCCTCTGGAGCAGAAGGCAGGTAGGGAAGCCTGGCAATGCAAGATGAACACATACAGCCTTCATGGTGGTGGTGGGGAGAAATGCACTTGAAGATGCAATATGGACTCTGGGGCGTGGGGTGTGATTCACCCTGAAAGGAGTTCTCAAGTACTTCACAAGGCATTTATCCACTCACAGCACACCTCCTTCATCACGTCCAGGCCCTCTTCTCTGCTACCTCCACCAGGGTTCTGGGCAGGGCAGCCTGCCCATAGATGGCACACTCATTTAGCAGCTAGCCACAAAAGGCTTAGAGCTTCTTTTGTGTCTCCTGCTGCAGTTGAGACCCATGACACAGCATAAGTGACTCAGCGCCATCAGATGAGGACCAGGGAGACAGTCAGAGGACTTATAGCACTTTGCACAAAGCACCCACAAAGTTTAAGTTGCCAAACATTGTAGCACCCCCTGCGTTTCTCTATTGCTCTTGCATTAGCCCCATTCTAAAAGTGCTCTTTGGGTCTTGGCCACATTGAGACACTGTCTGTCTGACGTTGACTTCAAAGAGGCCATTCTGTGCCCCATCGTGTCCCAGGAGCACTTCTTGATCCCTAGTAGCACCTCTGCTGTCCTGGAGGAACTTGGGTGACCCAAACTCAAAAGGATTCAGAACTATTGAAAGGTGTTAAAAGGAAAAGAAAGAAAATATACTACACCTGGCAGATAAAATGTGTTCTTCGAATGTTTTATGTGTGCTTAAAATTCTTTATGTACCATAAAATAACCATCAGCTCGACTACTAATGTGATTGTGTAAATGACCACAGTCCTCTCCTGCTTCTCATTATTAAAGGCCTCCAGCCACAACGCAGCTCCTTGAACCCGTGTAACAGTGGATTTGGTATCATGTTCCCTCTATTCTCTCCGACCTAAATTTATATACATAAGGGTCCTTAAATTTGCTAACAAAGATGAAGCCAGTTTCAGTGAGATTCCCCTTGCCAGCTGATTGTTTATCAATATGTTTCAAGCAGGAATTTATTCTGGGAGTATAGAAGAAGCAGAAATACATATATTTAAATTTCATCTTCAAATCCTAAAACTTCTGTCTAAAGACATTAATGCTATATTTGTTTCTCTGCTGGGTGAGTGAGCTACTTTTCTCTGGCACTAAAGTTAGCTTTCTTTCTCATCTTCTGAACATGATACTCACCCGGACCATCATCCAACAGCTTCTGCAAGGCATTATGCTCTGACAACTTGCTTGATGGATAGAGCTGTCAGCACATTCTCAGTCCAGAGATAAGGGGGACATTGCCTCATCCATCAACTCTATAAATCAGATGAATAAAAGTTAGTGCTATCTAGGCCCAGGAATCTTTTTTCTTTTGAATAGTCTTCACAGATTATAATCTTTGGAATATGCACTAAAGAAAAGACTTGAATGTTTCTTTGCTTTAAAGACAAGCATTGATTTACTCTACAAAAGAACCAGTCACAGCAAGACATACAGAACCATCAGCCTTATGGGCATCACCTGTCCTCTGTGTTCTGGAACAGTAACTTTGGAGGTCGGAGGTCTGCTGTTAACTGCGTGAGGGAGTGGTTAAGGAACTAAATAGCCTGGCAAAGGGAGAAGGGAAGAGGCGAGGGAGGCCAACAAAAATTGCTCCGGAGAAAGAGAGGCACTGGGAAGAAAACCTTCCATGCCATCACAGGTGACTACTTCCCTGGTTCCCTGGTATGACTACAGAGCTACTTACTGGTTTACATGTCACTGTCCCCTCTCAGACGTTGGCTGCCAGGAACTGGGATTCATTTATCAGTGTGTTCCAAAGCCCCCAGCCGTTCATCCAGTGGCAGGACCCAGTGGAAGACCTGTGAGTGAATTATTTAGATTTGGGCATGTTAGCAAAAATAATTGTGGTATTTAGACAAAAGAATAACTGTAGCCTTATAGAAAAATCTACCCTGATTATGATAAATAAAAGGAACTGTGGGAAGAAGATCGCAGCCATAAACACAGAATCTCATACTTAATACTTGGCTGAGAAAATAAAATTCCTCTATAGCACCCAGACGCTACAGGTGTTGTATGTCAAGTTCTAGGCAGGGGAAGAACACGACAATTAGAGTGGACCGTTACGAAAGTCAGCACCACTGCTGTTCACCCCGCTCCAGGCCAGCACGCACAGAACAGGAGTTCTCGCCCCTTTCCCTGATGCAGTCCCTCCTCCTCTGGGAGGGGGATGCAGTCCAGCTCTGCCTGGCCCACTGCCCTCCTGTTACTGGGGTCCTGAAGCTCTTGGCTTCTGAAAGCTGTAATTGAAAACATTTGCACTTTGGCTGCTAAGCAGAACTAGAACAAAAGGAAGATGTTGTCAGGGAAGCCCGTGAGCCATCTGGATGGCACCAGGGGTAAAAATAGCCAAAAGGCAGATAAAGGCAGTCAGACCTTTGTATTTGCTCTGCTTTAAAAATCACATGAAAATGAAAAGATGTCCTTTCGGGGGGAGACAGCTGCAGCTGGCTGCAGGAAGCTGCTGTCTGCTACTGATAAACAAACTGCAACTTCTCCTGAATGGGTCTGTATATTGCTCAAAGCAAATTTATGGTTAATTTTTTGCTAGTCTTTTTTTTTTTTACCATTGAAAAGATTTGACTAGAGTGGGTGCATTTCTCTTTGGCTAAATCGTTTTGTTTTTGAAAACTTTCCAAGTAAGAAAATAAACCCCTTTACCCAGCTTGAGTCGGATGCTCAAAACAGAAGATAAAAATAGCTGCTTGGGAAGTCGATGCCTGCCTGGCTCTGCCTTCAGGCGGGCTGACCCTTGCAAGGGTCCGCAGCCCAGGGACTGACGCCCCCTGGCTTCTGCTAGGCTCCGTGCTCAACTTCTTTTGCCCCGGACTTGCTTTGATGCACGCAAAGTCTCTGATGTCTACGCGCGGGAAGGCGAGGGCGATGCAAGTGTCCAGGAACTCCTTCTAAGGCATCTACACCTCAGTGCTTTCCCTACAGAGGGGTCTATTTGAGGACACAATTATCTTTATTTCTAATTATAGTTTGTGATTTTGTTTCTTCCTCCTGGACAATTCCAAAAATCTGATTAATCGATATGTCCATTGTAATAATGAAAATCTGACGTAGTTGATATTAAAAGCTAACATTTACCAAATAGACATGGGTGCTTTCTGTGCCTATAAAAACGCCATTCCGATTAATCCTTATAACAAATTCATGAAATGGAGGCTATTTATAGCTTGCATTTTGCAGATGGGCAAAATGAGGCTCTAAAAAGCCCTATGACCTGCCCAGAATCCCTCGGCTCAAACGTGGCAGGGAAATATTTAGACTTAGGACTGTCTGCTCAGAGTCTAAGACTTCAGTGCCCCTTGCTGAGTAAATGGTGTTGAGGGGCCAGTGTCACAACCAATGGAATTCCTGAGACGTAGGTCCTTCTCAGGACCCCAAGAGAAAACTCACTCTACTAGGGTTGGCCTAAGTTTTACTGTCATATTTAATTTTCAAAATAAAAAATCAGAAACCACATATTTAGCTGAATATCACTGGAGTGACAGTATCATGAAATAAATTTACAAAGCACTAAAGGTCGCAATATGAAAAGTAAGTCTTCCTGCCCTCTGTCCCTAGGTCACCAGTACTGTTTGCCTGGGAAATGTGAAAGAGGCGATGTCTGTCCCACTGCTTCCCATCTCCGAGCTCTGCCCTTCAGTAGTCCAGATTTCGGTTCTTCGAGTGGTTTCTTCCATGCCGGCAAATAGTCAGTGTACCTCTTTCAACTTGAAATACTATTTTTGGTTTTCTAGTTGAATAGATGATTTCTTAGGTTACTTGTACCACTGTCTTTACCCCCAATACGGCTCTCAGACAGCCATTTCCAGGTTACTCTCCACACCATAATACAGTTACAGTGATACAGTCAAACCATTATTTCTAGTGCTATCAAGTGAGTAAAATAGTTTGATTCTCTGCTTTGTAATATGAAGGTAGAGTTGAATTGCAACACCTGAGCGTTAATCATATCTGTCCCTATCTGTCTCTCTGTCTATCTATCTACCTGTACCTACCTATATCTATCATCTTTCTTTCTGGTCAAACTGAGTTAGCTTGAAGAAGGGGGAAGTAAATAAGAGGTGGGGATGAAGAAAAAGAAAGCTGAGGTTGTCGGGATGAGACGCAGAGGGGAGACAGGGCTCTTCAACAGCATGAACGTCCTGCCTGTAATGCAGTTTGCCAACGCAACTTGGGGGCAGGCAGGAGACACCGTCACCCGCTCCCTGAGTCATTGCTACCAACCACCCCGCATGGTATTTGTGAACGTCTCTCTCAAAATGTGCCACCCGTGAGGGTAAACAAACGCGTGGGCCCACTTCAGACCCACAGAGGCTGAACCGCTAGGTGGGGCCTGCGTTCTGTTTGAACAGCCCTCCCATTGGTTCCGGCACAGCTCAAGCTTGAGAGACTGTTCTGAGCTGAAGTAATTCCAATCCTGGAAGATGCATTAGTTTAATATAAGTCCTAAGCCCACGTTGATTAGTTCTACTTTCTCTTAGTAGAAAGGAAAAGGGGTTATCTTGAAAACACTGCTAGTTTGTTATGAACTATAATTAAATCTTTCACACTTCCTCCATAGGTTAATTTTTTTAAGTGAAAGCTAGTTAAGTGTATTTATAGTTTATATTCTGTACTTTTTTTCCCTTTGGGACCAAGAAGGAATGGTTATATTTTCACCTCTGATTTCAATGTCACGACTTCAAGAGAAGGACAGGAGTGGTATTGCCTTTCCTTACGCCCCTCTGCCTGGCTGCCATCATACTGCAGTGACGTTTCCCTCATGCCTGAACCATGCCTTTCACATAGAGGGCAGTTGTCTTGTGTTCAGGGCATTTCAGAATACCTTTCTCTTTTTGCTAATGAACAGAAAACTACACAGGTCACTGTGTTATATTGCAATTATCTTCCAGCTTCTTATCTGGGCTCTCTCTTCCTTGGGATGTGGCGTATTTTTCCCGAGTTTCATCGACACCTAGGTTTTTTTTTTTTTTTTTTTTTTTTTGAGCATTATTCTGTCATCTTTATCCTGAAAATTTTTGAAGGCTTCGTTTCCTTTCTTTGCTGTTCAGGGGTTCTGAGCCCTTGTCGTAGCCTCAGGGACTTCAGCTTTTGTTATCATTGCGTGCAGCCTGTGGACTCCCTTCCCTTCCTCTCCTCACCAGGCCTGCTCCCCTGCAGCCCTGGTCTGCTCATTCTGCTTGCTCCCCAAAGTTCCCTCACCCCGGTCGTCTTGGGGGCTTCTCTGTGCTGCTTCCCTGAATTAGAGTCACTGCTTTCCGAAACCTACATCTACCTCTTTTTTTGTTGTTGTTGTTTTACATTCTTTTTGTACTGGCTCCTACCCTTAAGTAACTCCTTAAAGAGAGATAATAAGAGAGAAATATAAGAGGGTAAATTTTCTGCACCTTTGCATGTGTAGAAATATCTTTACTCTACCTTCCTGGTGGGTAAAGAGTTTGACTATAGCACTATGCCCTGGATTCAACTGCCATCAGTGAAAAAAAAATTTTGACTATGTACAACATTCTAAATTAAAAGCTAAATTTGTCTCAGTTCTCTGAAGCAAATACTCTGTCTATTGCTATTTAATGTTGCCTTTAAAATCTATGGTCTTTAGGTACCCTCCCTCCAGACTGCTACTACTCCAGTTCTTCCAACAACTTGTTTAGCACTATTTCCCTTTATTGAATCCCTTTCTTCTGAAAATACATGGAGTGGTATTTTTGCATTAAAGTTATACACAGTATTAATAGCAAATCAAGCTCAAGGAGGCTAACTCTGTGACAGGATCTAACTATCTATTGGTGGGTTCAGATCTGAAACCAGGTTTATCAGGCCATAGATGTATGCACCTCATCCATACGCTTTATCATCGTGTTCCCCATCTAGCATCGGCTGGTGCTGACATGAACTGGTCAGCCCGTAATGCTTAAGAGTAGTCATAAGACTGATCCACCAGCAACAAGACATTGCTGTCAGGAGGAATCAGTCAGGACTGTGGCCACCGGGCTTCATTCAGGCCAGACTTGCCTTGATCTCATTAACCAACATATTCTGAATGAAGTAACATACATCCCTCAAGCCACCTGCCAGCTCAAGTTCTGTATACATCTTAAAAGTAAATTCAGCTAGTTTTGTGTGTTACATGTAGAACAAATAAGTAGACGCATGAAAGTTCTTTCTGAAATTGTAATAATAGGACTATTTCCTATTCTAAAACCACACTCCCATGGCCTATCTCCACTATTTTATTAAAATATAAATAAAGGTAATATATGCCAGAGACAACTCAAGGATGTACAAGGCATGTTTTGGGGATTTCTATATTCTTGGACCAGGAGTAGTTTGTTGCCATAAAGATATTTGTCATTTTAAGAGAAAGAATTCCTGAAAGTAGTAATTATACATTTGGGGAACAAATAACAAGGATAGGTAGGCTGTTCTTCAAAATGACAGCCCTAAAATAACAGAGAGCCATTTCAAATTCTGAAAGGTAGAGAAGACTGAAGAGTATTTTACAAAAAGATTCTGGCCCAGAAAAGCAAACTTAAAATTAGTAAATGGAGAATTCAAATGTTAATTTATTGAGACCCTTCATTTCCCCAAATAAATTTAATTCCCCTGAATATGCAATAGCCAAAGTTTTACTGCACAAGATTTTACCTGAAGGAGAGAAAAATTAAAGAGATTGGTAGCTATTCAGTACTATAAAGTATGTGTGTATAGAAACATATGTTAGTAAATTCTGTCAACATATGTGTGTGCATACAGAAGCATATAATTTTGTCAGACTGTTTAAAGGGAGTACATATGGGTATATATATAAGTGACTGTAGCAAATCTTTCTGTGATCAGAAGGTTTTAAAAAAGCATAAGGAAAATTTGAGAACTCGATATCAAAATCTGGTTAGACTTTTAGTTCTATGATTGCTTCATAACTTAGACTGTCACAGGCTTTTCTGATCCATTAGAAAACTGTATTTTCTTTGCATTTTATGTCTAAAGTTCTTTAAATATTCTAGGTACAAGACTTAGAAAACAAAGTGTCTGGACTCTGGAATTTCTCTAAGAATGAATACTCCGAACCTAAGGGCTTGGAACTGAGAAGTAGAGCCACTGTCATAACAATAATATTCAGTGTTTAACAACAACCATTCACAAAGCATTGGTTACCCATATGTTTTATGTGGTTGATAAATGGTACTAAGTCTGTCTTATATTCATAGTAGCTAACATTCCTTTTTAAAATTAGTATAGGCTGGCAATACAAAATAGTGGTCAATGTATTGGAGTTTGTTACACGCACATATTGTCTTGATAATTTTCATTCCCTTTATTTTCAACTCCTCTTCCTCTCTAGTCCTTTTGGTTTTTGTGTGTTTGTTGTTTTGTTTTGCTTTGTAGTACTGAGCCCAGGACCTTCACACTAAGCTGTATCCCCTGCCCATTCATTTAGCTTTATTTTGAGATAAGATCTCACTAAGTTGCTCAGGCTGGGCTCAGACATGTGATCATCCTGCCTCAGCTTCCCAGCGTGCTGAGTTTACAGGTCTGCACCATCTGCCCCAGATGTCCCATCCTCTGATCCCTTGATTCCCTTTCCCATCTTCAAGGGTCTACCTTCAATACCTCCATCTTTGATATCATTTTTCTTTTTTTAAAAAAACTAGTTCATTCATACTATGATCAAATCTCATGATCTCTGAATTTGTCTCAGTCCCTATAATGTCATTTGACAAATTCCTGTAGTCTTCATAATTTTGTAGCATCTATCTCAAAAGACTTGATTAGCTTGAGAATCAATTTTTTTTTTTAAAGCACACCTCATGTGGGGCTATGGCCTTCACATGGAATCACATCAGAAGGCTCGTGTCTGGGTGACTTTCCACTAATGCCTTTAAGACTGATTAATCCAACCAGGTTGTCAGCTTAATTCATTCACTATAAGATTCTTCATCAAAATTTTACCTGATGCTTTGAGCAGCCACTGATCATTGCCTAGAATAGATTCGTTGTTTTACTGGGTGTTCTGAAATGGCAATTTGCTAATTCCACTACTCCTTTGTGCATTTATTAGCTGGAATTCTACAAGAAGAACATGCTCTTGTCAACCTGAAATGTGTTTAACACCCAAGAGACAGGATAGCTACTAAGTTTCCATTTATTTCACCCATCAAGCTACCCTGAAAACAATGTTTTCTTACAAAAAAGAAAAAAGGTTGTGTCCTTGTGTCTAGTATCAGAAGACTCTACTTAATAGAATTTCTCATCTTGGGTTACAGGATTAGACCAGCACCAGAAGGCTCTATAGTTAGTAATGTGTCTCATCTTAGGTCCAGGGGACTCAATCCACATTGAAGCAGGATTCCTGTTGAGAAATGGAATGAAAAAGTAGCACTAAACTTTAGAGAAAGAGGTTGGCAGAGGCTCAGCACGGTTTCAGGCCTCAGCCCAAAAAGCCGATGCAGGCACGGAACTGAAGTCCACTTTGAGAAGCCCTAAAATGTGGGCCAAGCACATGGAAGAAGCTGAATGAAGCAGTCACAAAAACTTCACCAGGATGAGAAGGTCTGGGGTCTTGACCCAAGCAACAAGGAGCCTGACCCAGGGGGTGGCTGGGCTTTATGAGAGCAAAGAACGAAGAACGAAAGTGAGACTGAGCCCCGTAGTTGCCACCAGACAGAGTCTGAAGAGGCTCCCGAAGAGGAGGCGGAGAAGCTCTGCTCATTAAGATCTTTGGTATCCCTTCACAGAAAGGAGTTTTTAGACTAGCCAGTAAGAGCACAGAAAGGAGTTATTTAGGGGACACACAGACGCACACATACACACACTCAGAGTGGACTATGGATACTCAGAGAATGAGAGATACTGCAGTTGAGGGCTGGACATATTTTGTGGGATTTGGAGTATAAATCTGTGTAATTTGAGAATGTGTGAAAAGAGACGAGTCAATTTATATAAAGGAAGAGCTCATTTTACAGGCAAAAAAAAAAAAAAAAAAACCAAGAAGCTAACCATAAGTGAAAAAGGTGTACTTTTATGTAAAAGAGAATGGTAAAGGCTTATTGGGTCTTTAAGAGCCTTAGAAGTTTGTTTCTTTTCTTCTTTCTCCCTGTGTTTGTGTTTTGAAGCTGCAGTTTTTATCAAAAGTACAATTTAAAATTAACTATTCTCTGTATCTCCTTTGTACTTATCTTTATCACTTCTATCCCAGAGAGTCCCACCCCTTGGCACCAGAAATCAAAAAGTAGCCATGGCCTTGGAATGAGTGGACCAGCAGGACACAGGAATGACCAGCAGGAAGTGAGCAGTGAGCAACGGTCCACCTCCTGCTAGCATGCTCCTACCAGGTTCTAATACTGCTTTTGACTGACAGGAGGCAGAACTGCACCTCTGCTCCCCTCCTGCAGCTGCTTGTGATTTCAAAGTCCTCCAACAACCTACTGCATAACACGTAGACCCCACCCTTCCTCGGGTGCATATGTCTTCAACTAAACTGGTCCCTGGTGTCCAAAATGTGGGCTGACTACTGTTCTATCCTACTTGAGAGTAAACGTTGAAAGGCACTCATGAAGAGCCTGGGTTTGCTTGATGAAGGAGGAATGTCGCTGTTCTGCCTGGGGTGAGAGTCCTCCATGCCTTAACTGGCTTGGCCCTAGCCACCTTCACATGGCCTTCATCGAAAATTGCACTCTTTTGTGTAACAGAAAAAGGACCTGAGTTCCAAAGGGTCGGAGTCAGAAGAAATGGAACCAATACTGACTTTATGTGGACAACATAATTTACCCCTGTTGCAGACTGGTTCCTGACTAACAAATCCTCCATCTGATTTTTGTCCACATATGACTCAACTCCTGAAAGCCTTTCCCTCGGATTCATGCCCTGGAATCACAGGAATGTAGTGACCAGTCTGAGAAGCACTACTGCAAAGGATAGCCACACCTGTCACAAGGAAAATAATCAAATTTATTAGAGCGCCAAGAGAAGTAACAGCAACGTGTTTCCAGGCAGGGCCATCTCCAGTGAGAGTGACCCCTTTCTTGTCTAGGGTACCTTTAGATGAGATTCGAGAGGTTAACGTGGCATGGCCTGTACACATTGTCCCCTGATCGATTGATTGAAGGTCCTTTTGATCCTTGCTTTTTCCTTACCCTGAACTTCGCATATAGGCCTTGAGTTTCTGTCTGGAAAGGACCTTTGTTTTCTCTCTGCTCCATTCCACACAGCCCCAGATGCACTCTTTGTGAAGATCGAAACAAGTACAGAAAGAAACATTTAGCACGTTCAATCTTAAAGTCAGAGAAGTGGGACAGCTGAAAAACAGGAGTGGGGACTGTACGCGTGTCACCCCCATTCTGCTGCTTCCTGGTAGAAAGAGTCCTGCCTCCCTCGGCTCACCTGGTCTTCTCTATCTAAGCTGCCTGAGCTCCCATCCCCATCACCTAAATCCCCACCACCAAAAGTAGAGTCAGAGAACTTGTTTTAGAGTGGCGCTGTGAAGCCAGAGTGATGAGAACGTGCCAATACAAAGCCTTCCCAACTTCCTGCCAGTCCTTGCACCACCAACACCACTTTCCACTGGGGTTCCGGCCATGCATCCCTGTATTATATTTAGACATTGACTGCTAAAAAACAAATCACCCCAACCGATTAAGCTTGAATTCCTCGTACTGCTGCGTTACGTACACACAATAGTACTAAGAATTATTTTTAGACTTAAAAAATAGCAGTTTGCTGGTGCTTGCCATCCAATTTGTAACAGATTTCCAGAGATTACCACTTGCTAGGTTTTTGGCCACGTTTAATCACAAAATTAATTCTGTATTCCATCAATGCGCTCAGCTTGAGGGATAAAAATAGTACTGCAATCTGGTTGGGTGAGGCTCGGCCTGGGGCTTTGCTTCCTTCCTGGTTGCTGTTTTTGTGTTTTGGAGCTGCTGTTCTCTTTTGAGTGCAAGTATTTGCCAAGCAGCTCGTGAGAGTGGTAGAGTATCCGAAGCCCTCAGCGTGCTAGAAAACAGATTTTCCACTGAGTAAGTGAGGAGAGTGGTCATGTCTGATGATCTGGACAGATTTTAGGAGTGAAAACCAAATAGTATATACTTTTTTTAAAAATCCCTTTTTGTAAATATTTGAAGAGCTGCAAACTACTTCATACAGCTATCTGAGATCTGGCTTATCTTTTCACAGGCATGGTCACTAACCAATTCCTAAAGAGGAAAAGATAATCCAGTACATAAATCACGACATACCATAGTTTGGTTTTTTGTTTTTTCCTGCATAGTTCTGGTTCCGCCAGCAGAAATCTGTGGTGGGTCATAGGAAATAAGTATCAATACAATCAATGTATGATGGTCTTGCTGTGAAGGTTTGTTTCTGGCCTTCAGAAGTAACTGCTATTTCTATCCTTGCAATGGATATTCAAAGTGTAAAGAAAATATCTGCAATATCTTCTTTAGGGAGAAGACAAATGAGACCCAGTGCTTTTTGAGAGAGAGAGACAGAGCGAGAGAGAGAGAGAAAGAGAGAGAGTGACAGAGACAGAGAGAGTTTTCCACCCACTGTGCTCTTTTTGCAGCACATTGTATGATGTGTCATTCATTTTCTTCTCATGTTATTCCATAAACAAAAGGCTCTGAGGCAGAATTTTTTAGTCTGTAATATACAGTCTTCCTTTATCTGTCATTGACATTCCAGCATTGCAAACAGGTCCCAAGAATTCCTGGCTAAGTTTAAAAACACATGTACAGGCACACATCTGGCCACTCCAAAGGCAAGTGAGTTCTAGGTCCCTGGAAGAATGGTAGACTTCTCTGCAGAGAGTGTCCTTGCTAGTCTCTCTGCCATTCTTCCTTTCTGGTTTCTTTTCTACTATCTCATTTGTGAAGTTCAGACACAATCAAACTCTGACTTTTATGAATTCATAATATATGTATTTTCCTATCAATTGGATAGTATCTTTCATTCATGAACTTATTTTCTTTACAAAATCATGCATAGTATTTTTTCATGATTTTGTTTGAATGTGTATGCACTACAAATTCCTTTACATGTTGATTACATACAACTTGGGGTATTGGTGTCCATGTATTTTAGAATTGGGGGAAAATACCTATTAAACATCTGACTCAGCACTTACCCAAAGTATAACCTGAGAAATGCTGAGAAGAGAGTATTATGCAAAAATGGTTTCACACTTGTCTTAGTTAATTTTTCATTGTTGTGAAAAAATACCCAACATGCATAAATTAGCTGCAAAAAAGTTGATTTTAGTTCACAGTTTCAGAAGGTCACAGTCCTTTCATGGATGGCTGGCAACAGTAGAAGCACATGGCAGAGGCAGAGGTGGAGGCAGCTCTTCATGGCAGAGCAAATAAGAAACTAAGTGCCAGAAAGAAGGAAGGAAGCAGCATATGTCCTTCTAGGCCCTGTTCCACTGGTCTGTCCTTTCCCCGTCCAGCCTCAGTGTTCTGCCCCCTCTAAGTTTAAGCCCCGAATCCACTACAGGCCTGTAATCTATAATCTGCCACATACTTGTCTTTTGTCACACACCTATAATCTACCATATGCCCATAATCCATCCCTCCAGGCCAAGCCCTCGTCTCTTAACAGCATGTAGTTCCATAGGTAATCCATAACATCCACATACATGAGGACATTCCAGATCCAAACCACAATATTCCACCCCTTGCCCCAAAAGACTCATGTTTACCTCCTCACGCAAAATGCTTTTAGTCCATTTCTAAGAGTTGCCAAATTCTTAACAGTTCCAGCACTGCAAAAAAAAAAAAAAAAAAAAAAGTTCAAATCCACAGTCTCTTCTGAGATGCCAGGCAGACTCTCAGCTGTGAGCTCCTGTGAAAATCAAAGAAAGGTTAAACACCTCCAACATAGAATGGCACAGGGTAAACATTCCCATTCCAAAAGGGAAGAGTAAGAGGATGGAAAGTAATTGGACCAAAACAAGTTCTAAACACTGCAGGGCAAGGGTTAAACCCTGTAGCTCCATGTCCAGCACCCAGGTAAACTGTGGTGGTTGTGGTGTGATGTGAGCTTGTGTGGCAACTTCCTGTCACAATCTTCATCTTTTTTCCTTTGGGCTGCCCTCGCCCACAGCCTGCAACCTTCCTCAGGGGACAATTCATGTTCCTGGCATATCCAAATGTTTGGAGTCTCTGTTATACCTGAAGCTTCTCCTTCACAACTTCATGCACTGCCCTTCCAAGAGCACACTGCCTGGCCTCTGAGGCCTTCTAAAATCTGGGTGCAAGCCTCCATGAACCCACAGTTCTCGCACTCTGCACACACCTGTAAAGCCAGGACCTGGATACATGGATATTGCCAAGATCCACTCCTGGCTTAAGCAATAGCTTGGCCCTCTTGGACAATCACTGCTGAGGCCTTTGAGTTCCTAGGTGGCTGAATTCCTTGGGGTCTACTTTCCTAGGTTCCCCAGCTGGCTGCACAGGAGTCTCTTTTCAAAACAAAGTCCTTTACCTTTCCTCTCTTGAATTGACAAAGGGTGAGGTCTTGCTGATTCCTGAAACACCCTCAAGCTCTCTTTTTTTCAGTCCTGACTGCAAGTGCTTGTCTTTCTTAATGCTAGTCTCTTTGATCTGCTGTTTTCTCCAGTTTCTCAGTGCAGAGTTGGCTAAAAGCTGCAAACAGTAGCCATGTAGCAGCCTGAGCATTGGGCTGCCTTGAAATTTCCTTCGCCAAATTAAATAGTTCACAGCCCTTAATCTCAGCTTCAAGCAAAGTATCTGGATAAGGATAAAATGCCAACAACCTCTCTGCTAGAGCATAGCACCTGTGGTTTTTAGACCACTTGTCAATGCAGTTCTCCCTCCCATCGGAAACTTTCTAACGCACACTTTTATCGGCATTCAGGTCTTCGGAGCTCCAACTAGAATCTCCCAAAAAGCTTGGCTCAGAGCACTCAGGCTTCTCCAGTTAGCATCCTCAAACCTTTCCGTACTCTTCCTGCTGACCACATCATCAGGTAAAATTACAGCAACAACTCTAATTCTCTGATATCAAGTTCTGTCTTAGTCACTTTTTTCATTGCTGTCAGAAAATACCTAACATACACAAATTATCAGAGAAAAAGTGTATTTTAGCTCACAGTTTCAGAAGGTCACAGTCTTTGCATGGGTGACCAGCAATAGTGGAAGCACATGGCAGAAGCAGAGGGGGAGGCAGCTCCTCATGGCAGAGCGAATAGGAAACAAAGTTCCAGAAAGAACGGAAGAAGTAGCATATATTCTTCCAGGTCCTGTCCCACTGATCTATTCCTTCTGGGTCCAGCCTCAGTGTTCTGCCCCCTCTAGATTTAAGCCTTCTATCCACCACATGCCTATTATCCTTAAATGACACACCTGTTTTACACCACACACCTATAATCTACCACGCTCCCATAATCCACCCCTTCAAACCAGGCCCCCATCTCCTAACAGCACATGGTTCCATAGATAATCCATAACATCCAAATGCATGAGGCTTTGGGGGAGACATTCCAGATCGAAACTACAGTAACAATCAAGCACATTTCAAGAACATGATCGAGAATGAAGTCCTATTCACTAAATTCCAAAGGCTTTCAAAAGTTCTTGAAATAATAGATTGGTCTCAGTATGTTTAACCCACTATTTTCAAACTTTACTTCACTTACGGCTTTTTGCACAGAAGCGTTATATTCAATTCCTATAAAACATAGTTTAGAAATGCTGATTCCACATTTCATCCATGTTGCAAATGAGAAAACCAATCGAGGTTCAGGAAGTCAAGCAGTTTGGCTAACATCAGTTTGTTAACATTGGGACAGGATATGGTCTTACTATTTTAGACTCTTACCCCAGACTGAGGCTGTACTCAGTCAGTCCAGTCTCAGAGTCAACAAATATTTAAGGAAGCCCTGCACAAGAAGGAATTTTATCGTTTCCATGAAACTTCCACGTTTGCTCCTCCCCTCTCGTCCTCCTTTTTACTAGGTGTTGTCCCTTGTTTCCAGGGAACAATGGAAATTTTAAATTGCAAAGAAAATTTGAAATTCTCCTGCCTTTCTGGGGTGTTTCTGATACATCTACTTTTTGATCCTACATAAAAAGTGCCTGAAGACTTGGCTGGCAAAGAGAAGCTCTCCCAAGAGAGCAGGAAATCGAAACAGTGATGGCCGGTGAGAGAAGACGGGAAGGCACCAGAGGCCACTTTGATGGGAAAACAAAGTCCAGTTTTTATTTTACCTTTGATCTTAGAATACTCTCCAGAGAACAGAAATGAAAAGAATCCTAAGATATCTCTTTCTGGTTTTCTTTTATTAAATCGCACTAATTTTTTTTTTTCTTTTGAAGGCTTTACACTCATATATGTTTGTTAATTCCAACTTGAAAACTCTTCCCATTTTACATCTATTGGCTGAAAACACACGACTCAGGCATTGTCTCAAGACGTTTCTAGTAACTATGTGTACTTCCTGTAAATCAGCCACCTCATATGAAGGAGTATTCTGATGGAGGTGGTGTCCGTCTCCCCAAGGAAATGCCCCCAGAGTCCAGGGACTGCACACTGGTCTCCCGAACAGCACACATACAGTCACTGAGCTCTGTGGACATGTGAGTGGATCAGTTATCATTGCTGACCTTCGTGCTTAGGACCTAACTTTTGGCCTACTTGCCCCAGTGCACGCAGGGAAACTGCTTCCAGAAGGTCATGTTTCTTCCTGTTGAGGGGCATTTAACTTCCTTCCCCGCCTCTCTTGACAGTTGAGAGGTGGAAAGCACCCTCTCAGCAACACTTCATGTGGAATCCTTGAGAGAACCCAGAAGGGCGCGGGAAGGAAACAGGGCCGAAAGGCGCACTGAGCGAAAAAGGCTGCGTGCGAGGTTCCTGCTGCTCACCCGAGGCCAGAGGTTTTTCTGAGAACTTCACTGAGCCCTAAAATACCACAGGGAGCAAGAGAAAAATTTGAAACATCTTCACAGTATTACTTTCAGGGTTACCAGCTGACACCCAAGAAAATCTTAGAAATAACCTCCAATGTGGGTGAGCAAAGCGGCCAGGCCAGGCAAATGAGGAAGGGAAATACCTCTGTGACTTTCGCATGGTTTTTTTCCTACTTAAAATGTACATCATAACACAGCAACTTAAAGGCAACATTGTATCCTGGAAGGAATCCTCGGCCAACAGAAGGCCAGTCAGCGAGAGGCAAGGAAATCTGAATAAAGGAATGGACTTCGGCGAATAGTACTGTATCAAAATTTATTCATCAGTTCCGATAAATGTATTAACAATGTCAGACATTAACAATGGGGAAATGCCCTGTACAATCTTAAGAACTTTTCTATATTTCTAAAACTATTCTAATCTTAAAACGGTTATTTTTAAAATTCTCCTTGCACCAGACTGGAATGTGTAGGTAGCTTTGGGGACCAGTAAGAGGTCAACATGTAACTGTCATCAGAGCCATCTCCCCAAGGCGGCATGGGCCCACCTATTCCTGCTGCAGAGAGATGTCGAGAGCTGAACTCCTCAGAAGAAGATGGTGCCGGCAGCACACGACACGGCTTGGCAGATGCTTGGCAGGCCCAATCTCTGAGAACACTAGAAAGAGTAGGGTGCAGGTTTCTCAGGTGTGGTTCTGATTATTTTTCACGAGGGGCTGGGGCTGGTTGCCTCCTCTCTGCCTCCCTAACTCCTTGATTTCCAATCTTTTTCTTTTCTTTTGTGCATGAGAAGCTTGTATATTGCCACGGTTGCCCTGATTGCTCATTTTTAACAGATCTCAAGGGACAGAAACACCAGGGAACCTCCTCTGATCGTGTCTTTGGAGAAGCACCCTCTGCTCTCAGATTTCACACCTGGCAATTCCATTCACCTCTCAGCCAACGACACATCAAAAGTGGCAGTCATTTTTAGTAACACATCTTTCTGATGAGGAAACATCAAAGATGTCACTGACTGACAATTTTACGTAGTTAAGAGTTGACAGAATACTTATTCTTTCCAAGCCCTAAATGTATTGTTCTCTGTAATTTTCTGCTTCCAAGGCCCATTAACCTACACATTTTTATTTTCAGGCTACCTCAGGAAGAATAAAAGGATAAGGACAGAGATGACAACTTCTGAATGGGAGTCAGCATGTCCCATTTTCTCCGAAGCATTGTCTGTCCTGAGGCCTTTTGCATCTGTCTAAGTGATTTCCCTCCCTGACAAAAAGTAGATTGATAGGAAAAGATGGAATTGTCAACAGGAAGGTATAGTTTACAAAGTATCATGTATATTATGATTCTGTTTTATTTAAACTAATACATGTGGGCTCTCATTGCTGTGGGAATGCAAAATGGTACAGCAACTTTGGAAGACATTTCGGTACTGTCTCATGCGACTGTGTGCTTACTGTATGATTTAGCAGCTGTCCTCCTTGATGTTTATCTGTATGAGCTGGCAATTCATGTCCACACAAAAGCCTGCACGTGATTGTTTGTAGAAGTTTCATTCATCATTTCTAAAACTTGGAAAAAGTCAAGATGCCCTTAAGTAAATGAATGGATGACTGTCAGTACTAAAAAGAAATGAGGTACCAAGTCACGACAACACGAAGGAACTGTAAATTTACGTCGAGCAAAAGAAGTCAATCTGCAAAGGCCAGAGGCTGTATAATTTAAGCTATATGCTTTCCTGGTCAAACAAAAAAACAGGCAAGACAAAGGTCAGTGATCGGCAGGGGTTAGGGAGGAGAAAGAAAGAATATGGAATATGAGGAACACAGAGAATTTGATTATAATGGTGGATTGCACATCAGAATTACAACACCAAGAGTGAAGTCCGAGCCAAGGACTTAGGATAACAGCGATGTGTCACATTGGTCCATGGATTGTAACAATGTGCCTCACAGTGGGTAGAGAGAGGGTGGCACACTCTCTGTTTTTTGCTTAATTTTCCTATGAACCGAAAATCCCTTTTAAAAATCTTTTCTATTTTTTTAAAGTCTTCTCTCAGAAGACAAGGCTTTTATGCAGTTGGGCTTGCCTACATTTTTGGAGGTGACCTGTAAGCCCTTCGGAAAATCCAGACCCAAATCTTCTGGACTCAGCCCCACCTTCGCCCACCTGCCTGTTCCATCCCTGTGGTTTTTGTTCCGTTCCCTTATCTCCTGTTTCTAGCCCTCAACCTGCCTTCTCAGAGCTGAAGGAGGATGAGGGCTCACCTCCTGGCCCTTGGCATGCTCCGTAGCTACTTTGCTCTTCTCTTGTCCCTTTGGCGCGCGGCTCTGCAGGGTACCATATTGCCTCAGTAAGCCCCTGGTTCTGGGCTTTATCCTGGCAATGTCCCTCTCTGGCCCTGGTAAAACTCCTCCCAAGGACAGCAATAAGGATCACAGCGGGAGTTTGAACCTATGTATAATGTCTTTCTTGGACTATCGGTGGGGGACCCTGGAGACATTGGGATGCTTCTCCTGATGTCTGGGGTGATGGCTGTGAAGGGCTTCAGAGATAAAGGATCACAAGCAAAGCATGCAGGTGACTAGGGCAGCAGCACCTGCCCGCTCAGGCCGGACTGAAATCCTCGGAGGTAGGGCACACAAAGATGTCCAGGAGAAGTATTTTGCCACATAAGAATTTTTTGTCATCTTTATGGCATAGCTGGATATGAATTATCAGGCCTAATACGCAAGTCTGCAAGTATTAAATGAGGAATCAGCTTTTAGATACCTCAGCATTCATAAAACAAAACAAAACACAAAGGAACAGTACATTGTTTCCTCCAAATAACCAGTCCTTCGTGTGATATTTATCTCTAGTTATTTTCATTGAAGCCATTACCGACTTGTTATTTTAATGGACCTTCCAAAATCAGCTCTGATGCTATTTATTCTAGCAGGGTGGTTTTGTTCCTGCACTTCTCATACAAATAAGGCAGCCAGGGGACCTGCGGGTGCTAGTGCTTCTGCTGCCCCAGCCCTGTGCCAGCAGGGGCCTTCCCTCCATGTGGAAAGTGTAGCAAAAGAGACAGTACTGAGGTCTGACTGGGAATTTCTTTGGTCAGGGTATAAATACTAAAACAAAGCATAACTTACAATTGGATAAATTCTGCAGCAACCTACCCAACCAACAGGGTTGTTCTGCTACTGAGGAATAGTGAAAGTGGCCCAGAAGCAGATGCCTAGAGGATTATCCTTCTTGGTTTTTTTTTCCTCCTCAATTCAGTAATTTCCACTTATGTGCTTAACTTAGCCTGCTCTTAAAAAAAATACTGCATGATTTCCAATGTGTTAGCTTCCTATCACTCTTGCCCATAAATTTCCTCCATCCTAGAATCACCCCGTTCCAGCAAACCCTGGTAGGAGAGATTTCTGATTAGCATGTGAATTGGGCTGGGATCTGACATCTAGCATCTGGGACCTTGGAAGGGGCTCTCGGTGAATGGCAGGGGTCACTTTCTTCAGCAAGTGATCTGTACTTGGACAAGACACAGACTCCATCAAAGAGCTCAGACTGGGCTGGCGAGCTGTCACTTGCCGGTTCTTGGGAGTCATTCCAGTCATCTCTCTTCCCTCCTTTTGCTGCTTTCCTGTTTATCTATCCCCAATTCTCCATTGAACTTGTATAATTCCATTTAAATAAATGTCAGTGTGTGTTCCTCTTAAACACGACTCTTTCATGCCCCTAATTTTGTGGAAATCTTAACCCTCAGCTACAAGGAAAGGAGAATAGAGCCCAGAGGACAGCTCCTGAATGGTGATGCTGAGGTCCAAACATACAGGAGACCTGGATTCAGACACTGGCTCTGCCACTTACCAGTGAAGCGACTCTGGAAACTCACTGAACATTTCTAAGATTTGGCTGCTTCATTTGCTAAATGGTCATAATACCTAGATTTCAGGGGTTTAATGACAGTGCACAGGTTCCTACCCAGAGTACATATCAGTAAGACAGCTGATAGTAATATTTCACAAGAGAGTTGTACTATATGTATATATATTTACAACATGTTTTCATCATTTAACACTAAAACTATATCATTCTATTTTACATTATAATATGAATATTCTCCCATGTTCTCAAAAAGTCTTTGTACACACCATTTTTAAATATTAAAAATGCACTGTAAGGGCTGGAAGAATAACACACGGATTAGAACATTTGACTAGTAAGCAGGCAAGGCCATGAATTTGTTTCCCCAGTAGCACATAAGCAGGGCGTGGCGACACAAGCCTATCATCCCAGCACTCAGGAAGTTGAGGCAGGAGGATTGCTATGAGTACGTTTGAGGCCAGCCTGAGCTACACAGTGAGTTCAGAACCAGCCTGGACTACAGAGCAAAACCCTGTCTCTAAACAACAACAACAACAACAAAAAGTCCTGTAGTTGTGTAGCCTTTTCTTTATCATAGGATTGTTTCAGTTACTTTCTCATTCCTATGACAGAATACCCGACATCCAAGACTCAAGGGAGGAAAGATTTATTTTAGCTCCTCATTTTACAAGGTCTCGGTTCAATCATGTGTGGATGGAAATGGTGGAAGCATAACCGTAGAGCTGTTCATGGTGTGGCAGACAGGAAACCAGGTGAACACAGAAGGGCAGAGCTAGCCTATATCCTCGCAGGTCATGTCCGGGATCTGCTCCTTCCAGGTCAAACCCCAGTGATCCACCACTTCCGGGGTCAAGCTCCAGTGATCCGCTCCTTCTGACCGGGCCCCACCTCTTAACATCGCTTAGTTTCATCAGTATTTCATAACATCCAAATACATGAGGCTTTTGGGGGGGCTATCCAGACCCAAGACACTACAACATGGAACCTTAAATTGCCTGCCTGCAATCTTCCTCCTCTCTCTTTCTGTCCCCCTGTCTGTCTTTCTCTCTCCTCCTTACCACTTTGTCACTCTATTTCTCTTTCTTCTGTCATAGGGAGTGCTGTATTAAGCATACACCTTTATCTGCTCTACTTGCTTCAAGGTGCACTTTCAGATCATGGACACTTTTAAGCTTCACGATACACAGTGCAAATTGCTTTTCAGAACATCTAACAGCCACATGTGTGGCCCATTTTACTCTATATTTGGCAGCTGGAGCAAGCACCGTGAGGTTTCCACCTAAGACCCACTACATTCTCCTTTTCCCTGTGGACACAGCCTTGGCTTATTCAGATGGAAATAAATCCTAAGTAGTTTAAGCCAATTTGAATCATTTTCTTCTCCTTGCCAGGTGGGCATGTAACCCAGTCCTGGATAATAACACTAGTTAAAGAAAAGGAAGAAAGAAAGAAAGAAAGAAAGAAAGAAAGAAAGAAAGAAAGAAAGAAAGAAAGAAAGAGAGAAAAGAAAGAGAGAGAGAGAGAGAGAGAGAGAGAGAGTCCCTGGAACCACACCAACCTGGGGAGGATCCCAGTGAAGAAGAAAGTTCAATGATGTTGTTGAACAATGCAGCCACCCTTCTCTGTAAGCTCTTTTAAGGTGAAATAATATATTATAAAAATTGTTCATGATGTTGGATTTTGGTGGGTGCTTTTATTGCATCCTGAAATATTTTAACTGGATCACCAGACTTATAATTATTAAAAAGCCTTTCCGAAATTAATTCACATACATAAAAAAGGAATCTTCACGTTGTTTCAATCTGCTGTTCATAATTACTGATGAGACACCTGTTTACTAATGATTTGCATCGTCTTTCCCCTAACTATCTGGAAAGTGCTCGGCAAAAGAGGTCTGTTTGCAGGACGGACTGAGCAGATGCCTGTGGAATTGAGAGACAGGTAAAATCAGGTTGTAACCGGGCCTGAGGAGTCCATAGGTTCCTGTTGTGATTTTTATGCGTTTGTCCATGTCTTCAGGCCAATGACATGAGGATTCTATCTAAATATGGTAATAATGGCCGTCAGTCTTTTGGGAATGTTTATAGGAAAGCAAGACCTCGGGAGAGCTGTCTGTCCCTGGAGACAAGAAGTTTGGTGAGTACAAGAAAAGCAAAACTTGCAGAAGTGAAGGGAAAATTCTGAGAAAACAAATATCCTCTAAGCACCTGCAGTCAAGGCCGCAGAGTGTTTCTTCCTGTTTGATCCCAGCTTTCTCAGTTTAAATCGTGCTGGTCCTTCCATCCTTGCTCCATTAAGCATACCCATGTTTCTGCTACAGCTTACAACGTTTTCATTAGCTTTTCCAACACAGACAAATGTTTTTCAATTACTTACGTTTTAAATAAACTTTGAGCATAGCACTGGAGCAAGAGTCTCTGATTCATTTCCTGAAAAGGGAACATATGAAAATGAATCATCGTCTCTTTTTATTAACACATTAGTAAGGCACAGAACACTGAGTAATCATTATTAAGGTAGCACATAATGGTCAGATAATTAGAAATCTTACTGACTGGGTTTTATAGGAGGGTCTTAGAATTATGAAGAGTGAGTGAATTCAAGCCCAGCTGAGAAATGCTTCAGGCTTGAAGTCTCCACCACTGAGTGTATGTGTAACACATAGGTGAGGTTGTTTTATGAAGGACTATAGATTTTCTTGTCAGAGCTGTAGTAGTGGCCATCGAAGTCTTGTTCCAAACCGTTGTAAATTAACAGATCAATAGTTAATGGTACTGCTAGACAAGTTTACAGCCAAATAATTCAGATCCTAAGACAACTCTGTTTAACTCATTTGTGATTTGGAGGCATTTGGTAGACAACTGATGTTTGTTTAGCTAACTTATGCAGGCTCAACTTTCATTAAGCCTGCAGACACCACCTGCAGAGTGTGGCCTTCTCATCAGAAGCTCGCCTATCTTCTGTTTAGACTGTAACCTTGCATTGTGGAGGGCCCTCATTAGTGACATCTTAGGTTACCAAATCTGGTCATCTGTAGTAAGATCATTAATATTCTGATTAAACTAAAGGTGGAATCTACTATAAGGTTGGAAGCCAGCAAGAGACCATGAGACTAGGTGTGGATACACAGAAGGGGCACTTTTCAGAAAAAGAGAAAATGTTTTTTGTGTTATGTACATGCTACATGGCCCATGTACGTCATCGTGGAGAGAGCATCTATGATACTTTACACTGCCTATAAGTTGTGCCCACTACATGGTGATTTTAAAAAAAAATAATATTCTAGCAATATTGAGAAAAAGAATAATATTCTAGCATTAGTGAGAACTGTATTGTAAGTAGAGGAGAAAAATAGATCCCTTGTGTTTCTGGTAGCGTACTCTTTATATGCAAAATACAAACCAGACAGGATCTAAAAATAGTACTGTCTCTGCTCCTAAAGTGATCTTCCACTCAGCTCTACATTCTGAAAGTCTATGTTGAAAGGAACTAGAGAATGAATTAGGCTCATTTTTAGTGTTTAAAATCTAGGCATTCCAGAAAGGAAGGAACTGGGGTGTTTACCATACACGTGAGAGCAGTGTACAGGCCGTCCTGTATCCACACCGCTCCCCTTCCACGATGTCTCCTTTTACCGGCCCAGAAATCACAGCAAGCTGAGAGAAGAGTAGGCATCTTAGGTAGCGGTGAGTCCTACATAGAAGGGTCCACATGCAGTGCCTCCCTGAGGTGCACCTGAGAGAATGTTCTCCAGCCAGATTGATTTGAGAATTGTACCATTAGCATTCGCAAACAAGACAAGATCCTCCCAGCAGGATGGCTGCCTACTCTGTCTTACCATGTGAGTTGGAAATACCTCCGAACAGACCTGTGACTAGGGCAGTGGTGATACTCGGACCACAGAACGATGTGAGAGTACCAAGGAAGTGAGAAATGGCCACGGGTGACCCCATCGAGTTTTCTGTTGCCCCAGAATGCCACACCCAAGCCATGCCCTCCTTCCGCCAAGTCCAGGCAGGATGTCTCATCAGGGCACAGATGCCCCGTATGTACCCTAATTCTTGTAAATAGTGTACCAGTTCTGTGAATTCATCCCCAAATGTGTACTTCTGCCGTAGAGAATTTCTCTCTTGAGTCTTTCATTGTTTGGCATTCTATGCACTAAAAAAACAGCCCCTTGGGTCTAGAGGAATGGCACAGCAGTTAAAGCTCTTGCCTAACAAGTATAAAGCCCTGAGTTTGATTCCCCAGCACCATGTAAACCGGATATGGTGGCACATGCCTGTAATCCCATCATTCAGGGCATGAGGCAGGAGGACTGCCTTGAATTCAAGACTAGCCTGGGCTACACAGTGAGTTTAGGACCAGACTGGGCTCTGAAGCCCAAATGAACAAAGTAGATGGATACAACAGATGACAGATGATTCAAAGAGAACTAATCTCAGAATTATGGGTGTGGATAAAAGAGCAGAAGACAGTATCAAAGGAATAAAAAATTTATTCATTGAAACCATGCAAGAAAATTTCCCAAATCTAGGAAAAGAAATTAATTTTCAGGTACAAGAAGCTTATAGAACACTGAATAACCTCAACTAGCAATGAGACTTGCCGTAATGTATCATAATCAAAACCTCAGAAATGCAACATAAAGAGAGAATATTAAAAGCAACAGAGAAAACAGACACTATTCTACCAAGGCAAACCCCATTGAATTACCACAGATACCTCAATGCAAACTTTAAAAGCCAGGAGAGTCTGGAGCAAGAACTTTCAAGCTTTAAAAGACAGCAAGTATCAACCCAGGTTGTTGTATCCAGCAAAATTATCCCTGACAACTTAAGAAGTAAAATTTTTCATAACCAAAAATCCTTTTAAAAAATTCAAGAATTCTAGCTCAGCATTGCAGAATATACTTGAAGGAATCTTTGAGAGAGACAGAGACATGCATCACCAAAGAACATGGAGAAAATAAAACATCTAAAGAGAAGTGTAACCAAAAAAAAAAAAAAAAAACTGGTGTCTGAATCATTTGATTGATATCCTACTAAAAGAGTACCTGCTATCTCATAAAATCTGTGGAACTTCCCCTATAATTATTATTTGTAATACTATATTAGGTTGTAAAACATAGTAATTATATTCAATGTGGGGAATTGGTATAAAATCTTTAAAAAATATGTATTCATGAATTTGTGGATAGATGGATAAAATGATGAACTAAATCTGGTAAAATGTTAGTAACTAATGAAATGTGAGTAAATAATTTATGAAAGATAAAAAATTCTGAAATAACTAAGCATGCCATTATATGCATTGCTTTATGTATAACATACTTTTGTGATGTAGACTTAATTTTGTTTAATGTAGCAATTCACTTATTTGACCTATGATACAAGTTTATCCTAAGAAAACTGATTGATGTATTGATAACCTGAATGTACACATATTTACCTTTCAGAACTCAGCTAAGAAATTTGAAATTTAACTTCTTTTTTTTCACATGTTCTAGCCTTATGAATTTGTGTGAGGAATGCCGTGATAAAGCCATGCACCAGCTGCTGAGATGCTCAGAGGAGGAGACTTTGGAAGGGTAAAACAGTTAAGATTTTCTTAAAAGAAAGTGAAGAATCAAGTGGAAAGTGCTGAGGGCTGGGAGGTTACAGAAGAGCCTTCAGACGCAGGTAAGTAAAAGGCCTGGGAATCTCAGAAGACAACTGTTACAGCTTTGAGAGAGTGGCTTTGGTAGGGACACAGGCAGGAGCATGTGGCCTTGTGTGGTAGCCAAGTTGAGATGTGCCTTATGGTTCAAACTCAACTATTGATTCTTGAAGGTAGAGAAATTTAAGGGGAAATAGGAAAGAACACTAAGCTTCAAGCTAAAAATCTCACCTAATTCTCCCATTTTCTTAGAGGTGTTTACATTAGCAGTTAATTAGAATTGTGTCAGGTAAATTTTTAAATATATCTTTGCCTCAGTTTCCTCACTATGAACCACGCAACACATTGAAAGCAGAGGTGAAAATAACTATTCCTACCACAAACACTGACCAATCAGAATGAATTCTGGACTCAAGGCAAGATACATTGGCTGAGGTTGAAACCATGGTGTCCTGGCTGATGCTCAGCTATAGTTACATTAATTAAAAAAAAAAATCAGTGAGCTGATCTATAAAAACTGCTCAGCATAGTGCCTGGCACAGAATCAGCAATTAGTAAGGGTTAGTGACTAGACCCACTATGCAGGCTCGGGCATGTTTACTATCCTATTGAATTCTTACTAGGATTCCATGAGACAAATGCTGTTCTTTCTACAGTTAACAAGCAAGGACAATGAAGTTGAGGGGGGTTAAGAAGCTGGTCCTAGGACACAAAGCTAAGAAGATCTAAAACCCCAGGTATTGTGTTCAGTACCAGCTACAAAATTTGCAGAGCCAAGCGCAAAGCCCCTTGTTCAAAACCTTTTAACAATCTTAGGGCAATAGCAGAATGTTAAACCAAGTGTGAGGCCCTTACAAGCGTGGGGACTCCCAAGGGGCAAAGCAGAAAATGCACGGGTTCTGAGGCCAGCCTTGACTGGGCCATTCCACATGAACAGAGAGTGCTGGAAAGAGAGCCAGTAGGGAAGAAGTTGTGAGCATTTGTCTTAGAAGTAAGAATAAATACTGTACAACTATTCCCCTTTGATGCTCCCTAAATGCCACTGCAATGTGCTAGTAGCTCCTACTGGTGCAGGGATCGTAGTAAACAAATCGTGAGGTACACAAAAGTTCACCCACCCAAATCTGCTGCCATATCATTTCGTGCCACAATGTGACTTTATTTCACTTTATTGATTTATTTACTTTTTATTTATTTTTTGCAGTACTGGGGGTTGAACACAGGGCCTTTTATCTGAGCCCCTTTTTATTTTTTATTTGAGACAGAGTCCCACCAACTTGTGAAACTGACTAGGCTGGGTTTGAATTTGTGATCTCCTTGACTCAGCCTCCCAAAATGCTGGGATTACATGTCTGCACCCTGGGCCTGGACACCATGTGAGTTTATTGAATTATTCATTGTTGTTGTTTTTCTATTAGAGGGACTTTGATTCTAGTCTAAGTTAAAGGAACCCTAAAGACCTTATAAATCATACTTATGTTAGTTCGAACTCAGCTACTTCTTGAAATTGCTTTTTAACATGAACAAATGTATGCCAATTACGAACCACATTAGGCAATATTTTGGGAAAACCTGTTCAGCAAGGACACTTAGTTTCAACTTTGCTTATGTTAAGAGAGAGAGAGAGAGAGAGAGAGAGTCAGCACAGACAACTGCCCAGGGAAGGAAAGTTCTTCTGTTTACTCCTACGACTTCCAAGTGCTTGGCTGCTGGATCCTTTTCCCAACACATCAGCATTCATCTGAAGATGCTCACATACTTCAAAATATAGCAGCTTCAGTTAACAAGACAGAAAGCCAAAGTACCCTGGTGAAATGTCCTAAGCTATTTCAGAGTGCATGTGTACACATGATTGCACTTCTTTTTAGATAGAATTTTCATTCATTTTATAGAAGGATGAACCAACAGATCAGCAGACATTTATTGCTACCTACTAACTTTCCTCGTGCAGGACTAGTAAGAATACATTTTCTCACCGTAGGGTGAGAAAGAGATTCCAGGGCTTCCTTGAAAGAGGTCACTCAGACCAGGGGATGACACGAATGGTGAAGAATCTCCACATGTTTGTTTATTAGGCTGGAAACTCTCCTAATTCCTGTGGGCAATGAAAGAATAGTAAAGAACTTAGTGGAAAGTAGAAAGTTATTAAAGATGCGGTGTTAGGGTTTGGATCTAGGGTGCTCCCGCAAAAGCCTTGTGCACTTAGTTGTATGGGATATCTGTGGAACTGTGTGTTGTGCAGAAGTAGAGCCTGACTGGAAGGGGCAGATGGTTTGGGCTTGACCTGGAAAGATTGTGTCAACTTGTTGAGCTTAGAGAGTCCCTTGAGCAGAGGTATGTATTATTGACTTGGGGGCCAGGAAGTGAGGAAGGGGCACCAACCCTGGGTGAGAGAGGGGACCTAACTAGCAGCTTGAACTAAGTAAAAGACGAAATAGGAAACATTGTTACAGCTCTTCCTGGGAAAGCTCTGCCCTTCACCTTACTCTCTATGGGCTGGCCCCTTACTCACTTGGAGACCCTTTCTCTGACTACACCTCCGTCATGTGCTTCTACCATTGCCATCTGTCCATGAATGGACTGAGACCTTCTGAAACTGTGAGCTAAGATAAATCTTTGCTTCCCCAAATTGTGGGTGTCAGGTATTCTGTCCCAGCAACGAATAAGTGACTATGATAGGTGAGATGAGGGATAACAAGAAATAGTTAATCCCAGGAAACGTTAATCATAGGGCATCTTACCTAAGGACTGAGAAACTTAGAGCAAATTATTCTGTCAAAGAAATATTAACCCCAAAAAGTGAGATAGGCTCTTGGCACTACCTTGTACAGACAAGGATGTTGGATATAGGCTATGGGAGAAATGACACTAGATTGAGGTAAGTCTTTTACATTTTGGGTTTAACAAAAATATATGTTTTTAAGTATGGACAAATTCGTTGGTAGATGGGCTTCAAGTTGGGTGGAAGCAGGGCCTGCTGAGAAGCAGTCATGTCAGTTGCCAGAGCAGCATGGCCCCCACCCTACAAGAGAGTGTCCGCTGGGGTTCCTGTCCTCGTCATGTATGTGTCAAGGCTGCACCACAGAGCACCACATGATGGAGACAGAGTGTGTGGCAGAATCTGGTAATTGTACACACACACTCATGTGCACATGCATGCACACACACTTAAATGTCCTAGGGCTGTTGAGGTAGCTCGGGGGTAGAGTATTTGCCTACCAAGTGTGAGACTCTGGATTCAAGCCCCAGTATCGGGGGGAATCCATCTTCTTGTTGGTAATAGGACTAGGAATATGGCAGCCTGGTTGGAAGCTCATTTTCCATTCTCAGTTTTCTCTCATCCCATGTGGGAGTTTGGTGTTTTGACGTTTTAAAATAACAACTTTATAGAAACAGAGTTGACATAACATTTAAGTCATCCATTTCTAGTGTACATTTCAAAGCCTTTAGTATAGTCACAGAGCTACGCATCCAACAACACATCCACTCCAAGACCATCTTCATCATGTGAAAAAAATCATGTGCCCGTTTGTACTCCCCAAATCCTTCCGCATGAAGCTCAGCCACAGCAACCGCAAGTTTAATCTCTGTGAGTTTGCCTCTCTAGTCACCTCATGTAAATGAAATCATTTAGATATGTGGTCTTTTGCGACTGGCTTCATTCATTTTCATAATGTTCTCATGGCTCATTTACATTGCAGACATTTCTATAGTAAGTCATTCTTCATTCCTCTCTGTGGCTGAGTAATGTTACATTGTATGAATATGATTTTTAATTCATCCATTAATAAGTTGCTAGACACTTAAGTTGTTTCAAATATTTGGCTGTTATAAATAATGTGACACTGAACATTCATCTACAGATTTTTAGGTGAACATGTTTTCGTTTCTCTTGAGTATTTTGCATATATCTAGGAGTACAGCTGTGAGTTTATAGAGTAAATAAAAGTTTCATCTTTCAAAAAACAGGCAAACTGCTTTCCAAAATCCCTATATCACTGTACTTATTTTTTTATTTGTTATTTTTTATTTATAGACAGGATCTCACTCTGTAGTCCTGGCTGGCTTTGTACTCACTATGTAGCCTAGGCTGGCCTTGAACTCATGGCGATCCTCCTGCCTCAGCCTCTCAAATGCTGAGATTACAGGCATGTGCCACCCTGTCCAGCTTATGTGGATGAAGCTCAATGTGAAGGCCCTGGGCTCAGTCTCTAATCCAACCAATTAAAAAATATTAAAAGGAAATCACAGTCTTTTGCTATTATGTATGAAGTTAGCAATGGGTTTTTCATAGGTGTCCTGTACTAAATTGAAAATGCTCCTTTCTATTGGTAGCTTGTTGAATGTTTTCTGTCATAAAAAAGGCATTAGATTTTTTTCTTTTATATCAGTAATATAAAAGGGTAATATTTGCTTAGATAAGTTGGTACATGCATATGACATATCTTGATTATTTTTGCCTGTTTATTCCCCTCTCCCTTAACTCTCTCTTCCCCTTGATCCTCTTCTCCGAATCGTTAAAGGTCTGCCTTCCTGCTTCTACCATCTCTTTGCTGTTTTATTCTTCCATGTATTTATATCCTAAGATTGTTGTATAAGAGAAACCATGTGATATTGTATTTTCTAAGTTGAATCTATTTCACTTAGCTTTACGGTCTTAAGTACTATCCATTTCCATCTCCACACCCACTTTTTATTTGTATATTCAGGCAATATATAATGGTTACCTTGAGTTTGACAATTTTGTGCACATACGTGTCACATCAACATTACCATCTCTTACCCTTCACCTCTTTGGTTTTTCCACCCACTCCCTCATCCTGCCAGATGCCTACTCTCTCACCCATTTGGTTCTAATACAGGCATATTCTGGGTTTCTCATATTAGAGAAACCATGTGATATTTAATTATCTGAGTCTGACTTACTTTACTAAGCACAAAGGTTCCACGTTGCATCCATTTACCTACAAAACACCTCAAAACACTTTTTTTATAGAAGAGCCGTACTTTATTGTGTATATATATCACATTTTTGTATCCATTGTCTGGTTGATGGCTATTTCAGCATCTTTCACAACTTGGCTATTGTTAGTCATGCTGCTGTAAACGTGGTGTATGTGTGTCTGTTATACAGTGCCTTTAGCTCTTTTGGAAAGATTCTCAGAAGAGATATCACTGGATCAAATGAAATATTCATTTTCAGCCTTTTGAGGAATCTCCATACTGCCCTCATTGTGGTTGTACCGGTGACAGTTCCCCGATAAAGTGAAAGGGTTCCTTTGTCCTCACAATCTCACCAGCACTTATTGCTGTTTAAGATCTTGACATGTGCCATTCTCATTAGAGTATCTTAGTGATATTTTGATTTGCACTTCTTTAAAGGCTAAAGATGTTCTCATTTTTCCATACATTTGCTGGCCATTTGAACTTCTTCACCTGAGAACTACCTATTCATTCAGTTGCCAATTTTTTAGTTGAATCTTTGATTTTGAGGGGTTTTTCTCCAGTTTCTTGTTGCTTCATGCTCTGGTTACTAGCCTCCTGCCCAAAGCGTAGATGGCAAAAGTGGTTTCCCTCCTGTCAGCTCTCTCTTCACTCAATTAATATTTTCCTTTGCCACGCAGACACTTTTTAATTTGATATAACCCCACTTGTTGATTCTGGGGGCTATTTCTTGCCCACACGTATTATTTCTTGCCCACACACGTGGACTTTTGCCTATATTGTCTTCCAAAATGTTCAGTTTTTCGGTTTTAATATCTAGGTCTTTGATCCACCTTGATTTGATTTTGGCAAGAGGTGTGTGTCCAGATTCATTCTTCCGCATGTGGATAACCAATTCTTCCAGCACCCTTTATTAAAGAGGCTGTCCTTTTTCCAAAGTATTCTTTTAGTTGCCTTATCAAAGATCAGAGAGCTGAGGGTGCTTGAGTTTCGTCTCTGCATTCTCAGTTCAGTTCCATTGGTCAACTTGTCTGTCTGTTTTTGTGCCAGTGCCATATAGTTTTTATAACTGTTGCTTTCTAATAGTAGCTTGATGTCTAGAATTGTAATGCCACCTGCTTTTGTCTTGTTACTCATGATTGCCCTGGATACTCTAGGTCTCTTTTGGTCCCATATGAATTTTAGAGTTGATTTTTCAAATTCTGTGAAAAAAGTTGTCGGTATATTGATAGGAATTGCATTGACTCTGTATATCACTTTTGGCCATATAGCCACTTGGACAATATTCATTCTTATCCAGCAACAGGAGGTTTTTTTTTTTCCAATGTCCTGTTCGATTTCTTTTTTCAGCTGAGTAAAATCTTTTCTGTAGAGGTCCTTTACTTTCTTAGGTTTACTCTCAGGTGTTTAATTTTCTGAAGAGTTATTGAGAGCAGGATTGTTCTTCTCAGCTCTTTCTCGGTGCGTTTATACTTAGTGTAGAGGAGTGCTATTAATTTTTAATGTTAATTTTCTAACTTGCAATTTTACTGAATTGGTTAAATAGTTCTAAGTGTTTGTGGTGGAGTTTCTCAGGTCATCTATGTAGAGAAACATACCATTTGCAAATAAGGATAGTTTGACTTCTTCCTTTTAGATACATATTTCCTTTATTTCACTGTCTTGTCTGATTGCTCTGGCTAGAGTTTTAAGAACTATATTGAAAAGGAGCAGTAAAAGTGGACAGCCTTGTTAGGTTCTTGATTTATGTTCTTCCAATTTTCCCCATTCCCAGTGATAGGTGCACTGGGTTTGGCATGTATGGCTTCTACCAGCTTGAGATTCTATACCTGTTTTTCTCTGCATATTATTTTTTATTAGGAATGAATTTAAAATTATATTGTTCTTGTTGTCAAAGGTCTTTTCTGCATCAGTTGAGATAATGATATGATTTTTTGTTCTTGCTTTTATTAATGTGATGTGTTACATTAATTAACTTATATACGTTAAACCATCCTTGCATTCCAGAAATGAAGCCAATTTGATCATGGTGTTTGATCTTTTTAATAATTTGCTGGATTCTATTTGCCCAAAATTTATTGGGAATTGTTACATCTATATTCACTAAGGAGATTGGACTATAATTTTCTTTCTTGTGTAAGTCTTTTTCTGGTTTTGTTATCAGGGTAATGCTTCCAAAAACAATTTGGCATTATCCCGTGTCTTTCAATTTTATGGAACCAGTTGACAAGCAATTTGATGTTAGCTTTTCTCTGAAATAATGGCAAAATTCTGCTCTGAATCCCTTTGGTCCTGAACTTTTCTTTGTGGGAAGAGACTTTGTTACTGCCTTAACTTCCACATTTGTTCTGAGTCTATTCAGTTATTATGTCTTCTTAGTTCAGTTTTGGTATTTTGTGTGTATCTAGAAATTTATCTGTTTCTATTTCAATCTGCGATTTGAGTATACATTTTCAAAATAGCTACTTATAAATTTGTGAATTTCAGTGGTGCTCATTGTGATTCCACCCTTTTAATTTCTAATCACATTGATATGGAGTTCTTCTCTCCTCTTTTGATTAGTTTAACTAGAGATTTATCAATCTTGTTTCTTCTTTCACAGAACCAACTTTTTGATTCACTGATTTTTGTACATTTTTCAGTTTTAATTTCATTAACTTCTGCTCTGATTTTTATAATTTCTTTTTTCTACTACTTTTTGATTTAGATTGTTCTTGATTCTCTTGATTATTCTCGATTTTTCTTGACCTTGCAGCTGCATCATTAAATTGTTTATTTGAGATTGCTCTGATTTTTCGATGTGTGAATTTGTAGCTATGAATTTTCCTCTTTGGACTGCTTTCATTGTGTTCCATATATCCTAGCATAATGTGCTTCGTTTGTTGTTTAGCTTTAGAAAGTTTTTCTTACTTCTTCCCGGACTGCTTCAGTGACCCATTGCTTGTTCAGTAGTTAAGTTATTCTGTCTGCGTGTGTTTATAGATTCTTTTGCTGTTGATGGCCAGTTTTATTCCATTGTGATCTGAAAGTAAGCAAGGAATTATCTTGACTCATTTGTACTTATTTAAACATGACTTATGGCCTATAATATGATAGGGTTTTGAAAAAGATCTCATGTGTTGCTGAGAAAAAAAAAATGTATTCTGTTAATGTTAGGTGGAACATTTTATACCTATCTGCTAAGTCCAATTTTTCCACAGGATAGTTTAACTCTAGTGTTTCTTTGTTGATTTTTTGTCTAATTGACCTGTCCAATTGTGGTAGTTGGGTATTGAAGTCCCCTACTATTATTGCACTGGGGCCTACTTGGTCTTTAAAGTTCAGTAATTTTTGTTTTACAAAATTGCATGCATATAATGGGAGCACATATATTGATAATTGTGATTTCTTCATCTTGGTTCTCTTTACCACTGCATCTGTTTTGGTTTGAAACTTGGTGTGTCTGAGAAAAATATAACTACCCCTGTTTGTTTCCTGGATCCAGTTGCATGGAATATTTATTTCCATCCTTTTATTTTTCAGTCTATATATTTCTTCATGGGCAAAGCGCATCTCTTGCAAGCAACAAATTGTGGATTTTTTATTTTAATCCAATTGACTGATCTGTGTCTTTTGATAAATGAGTCAAAGTCATTAACATTCAGTATTCATATAGTGGTATATTTGATACATCCTGTCATAATTATGATGCTTTGGTGTTGATTGTTTGATCTACCCTATCATCAATTCATTTTCTTCTTTCCGTTTTTACCTTTTCTGTCAGTCTTTAGTGCTGTTGGTCTCCCTATCTCTGTATAAGATTCCTGTAAATATTTTCTGTAATGCTGGTCTAGTGGTTGTGAATTTCTCCAGTTTTTTTTCAATCATGAAAAGTTTTAACTTCTATTTTGAAAGATAGTTCTGCTTGCTATACCAGTCTGCATTGGCATTTATATTCTTTTAGCACTCACTTGGATGATGTCATTACATAATCTCCTGGCCTTTAGGATTTGTGTTGAGAAGTCTGTAGTTATACCGATAGGTTTGCCTTTGTAAGTTATAAGTAAGCATTCTTTATCTCTTTGTGTCTTCTTTAAATTCCTTGGAATTTCTTTCTATAAAGGCTGCTGTTTCTTTGATTATATCCACTTTGAGCTCCCTGTACATCTCTTGTATGTCTTGTGTGAGGTTTTTGGTTTTTAAGTCTACTTGGAGTTTTTTCCACTTTATTTTCTGTAGGCTCTGCTACCTGGGGACCCATCATATCAGCTTCTGGGGTGCTGAGCCTTCTTGCAGGTGGTTTATTGCCTCATTTCCCCCATGGTTCTATTCCAATGGATTGGAGCTCCAGTGTGTCAATGGTGTCTGCCTCTATTATATAGATTATTTTATTAGATCATTTCAGCGTTTGGAATTTCCTTGAGTTCATTTAGGTCTTAAAATTTAGATCTTTTTTTAGTTTATTCAGCTATTATCTTTGAAGCTCTTCCCATTGACCAGCTTCCTGTTAGTTACATAATCTCCTCCACTTTTTGGTGAAGGAGTAACTGATTATAGAACCATATGGTCCACAGACAAAATATTTTTGACTGATATTAGGTATGGGTATCCATGTCTATGTAAATATCCACACTTTGAATAAAGGTTTATTTTTGCATTACTACTTAAGATTAACAAAATTTTGAAAGAACCTAGTAGCTGGTTTAATACTAAAACTATTATACCTTTAACATTAATAGGTATCACCTACACTCTCAATGTATCTATCTAAATAAACATAATGTTGACTTATCAAAAGGTTCCATTTATATCTTTGTTTTATCACAGTCACTAACATAATAAAGCTCTGTATTGCCTGTCTAGGCTAAACCAAACCATCGGAAGTTATCTACTATTATTAGGCTCCACCCACGATTTCCCCTTTAACAGTACGTTGGATGTTTGTATCTATGTTTATATTTGATACATGCTAGCTATACATTTATGTTAATCAGATATAGATAGATACACCCAATTCTCTCTTAACATTTAAAAGTGTTCTGTACTACTAATGGAGGTTTCTATACAAATTGTTTGTTAACCTAATTGAAGAGTTTGTTTGTAGTGCCACTATATTATTGATAACATAGAAAGAAATCTGCCTTAATGATCTATTTCTAGCTAAATGGTACGCAATTATTGCTTCCCTACTAGTCTATCTACATTGGTGTGTGTTATTGACACTTAACAATGCTATTAATAAGGGTGATTAGAGTAAGGAGAGAGCAGACTAAGACTAGGGATTAGCTCTGGGTGTATAAGAGAAAACAGAAAAGTATTTGCGTGGTAGATAAAAGCCTGACAGAACTCCAACCCCAATCAGAGAACAACAAATCATCAAAATCACTGTAAGCAGGAGTAAGACAGATTAGGAAGAGTTATGAATGAAATGGAGAGTACATCTTTAGAATCTATAGAAAGTTTTTCTTTTTTTTTCAAAAGGGGCAGGAAGGGCTAATGAAGAGAGGGAGAAATCCAGGAACTAATAAATAGCAGAAACAGAGATATAAGGGAAAAAAGAGAAAATAGGGGGAAAATAAATTAATGACAGGGAAAAAATACATTCATTGTATCCATAGAAAATCATTGAAGGGTAGCCAAAGACAAAAAGAAGGGAAAAAATAACAAAAAATATTAAGAAGCAGTTACTCCCCTGTGTTATTTGCATGGGAGGTCTCCACTTCCAAAGCCTTGAATCCTGCAGTCTGTATCTTTTCACTGAAGCTAGGATGACACAGAGATTATTCAAGCTAGTGGCCCAGGGTTTCTCCTGGTTGTATGTGTAGGTGCCCTGTTCTCAGCATTTTATAATACTATGTTTAGATGCCCTTATGCCATCATTTTATAGATATCTGTCAGCATTCACAACATTCTCAGGTATTTGTAGGATACAAATTTTATTTTAATAAAAAGATGTTGTTTGCCGCTAAATCTTCCAGATATGTACATTTGAAATTACCAAGAGGCTATGAAATTTTTCAGCTAATTTGCACATAAGTTCTACCTAATTGCATATAGGATATATAGGAATATGAACATTCTCAAATTCCTTATAAAAATTGATGTGGTATTTGCATATAACATACACATACTCTCTTGTTATTTAAACTATCTCCATATTACCTATGCCTAATGCAATATGCATACTATGTAAATAGTCGTTATACTGTACTGCCTAGGAAATAATAACAAGAAGAAAGTTGGTACATGCTGAATACGAATGCAATCTTTTCTGCATATTTTAATCTGCAGTTATTTGAACCTGCAGGTAAACAGAGATGATTGTGGCAGACCAGCTGACCTGAGGGCAGACTGTTTCCCTTGACAAAGAACAAAACTGTCTCTCAGCCCATATTTCTTTGTACAAACTGTTGTATTTCAAAGGGAAGAACAAGCAAGAAAGAGAGTTTACCATTGTTCTCTGGCTGAATTGGGTGTAATGTGAAGACCATGCACTGAACAGAAGCCTGACCTGGTTTCCCTCTCCTTGGCCCTGGGTTCCTCCTACCATCTCTACTCATCTTTGCACAATTCTTTGTCTTTCTTGTCACCTGCTTCCCACTAGAACTCATCTATTAGCCACCTCATAGGGTTTTACACTTTTCAGAAAAAGTCTGGACCTAAATTTAAATTCCTTTTCTGCTTATATTATCTCATGTCATTTCTGAAACTGCTAACATTCTCTCTAGTGAACATTTCATCTCTATTTCTTTATATGTCAACATCTTTAAATGAAAAATTATGTTTAGACATGTCTTCTCCTTTGAACATGGATGTACAATTCGCCACATTAACTCATCATGTCCTTCTCTAAAGTTCTAAAACAAGTCACCTTGCCAGTAAACAAAAACAATTTTTTTCAGTGTAGAATAAGAGGAGAGATCATACTTCAAAGGGAGAGAAAAAAGCTTCACTATGTCAATGGCTAATTCGCTGTAGTCTTCAAAAACAACAAAATAAAAGTAAATCAATACCTGCATGAGGAGAAAAAGGAGTTAGAACCAAGCTATTCTGCACAAGGAGATGGGTGGGTATTGCTTGGGCTGAAATGCATTGGCTTGAGTTGAACATATTGATTAAGCACAGCTCAGTGCCTTCTGCTGGTAACAATCAAAGCATGAGGCTAACCACTAAATTAGCTGTGTGCCTGCACCTCACGGCGGAGCCAAAATGAGGCAATGTTTTTTATCCTGCACCTCCTAATGCCTGCCAGAAAGAATTCGAAGCAAGAAAAAATATGCTTCCTGGTGTTTGGGGGAGGTACATGATACATTTAAAAATTGATTTATGATTTAATCGCTCTTGAAGCTTCATTATTCCAAGTATTAGTATGAAAGACCGTCTGAGCCAGCAGACTTGTCAATGCACCAGCAGTAGCAACAGAGGTGCTGCTTTCATCTACGACCTGATCGCTGGCTGATTCAGCGGCTTCCATTTGCATTTTCCCGTCATTGATTTATTAATGATGTCTTACTTATCTGTGGCTCTCCTATGGGGTGGGGCACAGTCTCAGGACAGACACTCCCGCCTTCCCCCAGCATCATAAGTCCAGCCCCCTTCTCCGGGGTTCTTTATCACTGCTCCAGAGATTAGAGACTTTAATCATTTAGTAACTGATATAACCTCTGTGGCTTGTGGAGTTTATAGCCAATTTGTCTTCAGCACACAAATTCAACTGCTCTTCCTTGCTAAGGAATGGACCGTGCTTGTTGCAATGCTTCTTTGCACCGCAGGCAATCAGTGTGCTGTCTGCAGCCCCTGATACAAGCAGCGGTGGCTGTGGGCCCCAGAGAGCACATAGGGAGAGCCAGGCTGTTGATCCACTGGGAATTGCTTAGAGAGTTGGTTGTGGTTTTGTCTCCTAGCAGTAAGAATGGCAGGTAGATAAGAGGGCTGGAATTCTGGAACTAGTTCTAGTCCCATAGGTAGAGTTGTCTATTCCAAATGCCAAATAGACCCCCTCTGTTGTCTATGTCAAAATAATTGCTTCTGATTTCAAAATTCCCTATATGTTAGAAGGTAGGTTTGCAAGATGGATGTCATCATTTTTGCCCAAATTCCCCTAGAGGAATGAAGCACTCACTGCTTCCATCTCATCAAGGCCAACAGTTCTCATGTAAGTCCTCATATGGGAAAGTGCTCTGAGCTAAAAAGTCCATCACCTTGCTCAAGGTCATGCTTTGTTCCAAAAGCAGCACTTTCTGGGTGATTGTTGGATATCTGGTCCTCTCATCTCAACTCGACATCACCCTGAAGAGCCATCACAGCTCCAGAGATCCTGTGGGGTCAGGAAGATATTTGTTATGGCCACATTACACTTCATGTCTACCCAATTCTTTTTCCTTCACTCTCTCCAGAAGGGCTGATGCCAAGAGCACCTTAGCTTCATAATTAGCTTTCTGCCTCAGACTGTCCCTCAGGTAAGCCGACCTACAGTACTACTAAGAGTGATAAAACACAAACAAATGGCTAACAGTGAAATCCAGAGGGCCTTCTTCACAGCATAAAAAGAAATTCATATCCTGCTGTCAGAGGGTAGAAAAGCTGAGGAATGACTGAAGGTTGCATTATAGAAATAGCAGAGCTCCAGAGGGTGTTGGGTCCTTAATCTCCATAGCTCTTCCATGACAGGGCCAGGAGCCAAACTTAAAACATGGAGGACGTGTATTTGAGTGGATGAACTGAAGAAAAAAAAAGGAAATTCCAGATTCTTCTGAATCTTCTTGGTTCCAGGATGGGCTGTGCCTTTCTGTTAGTCATTAATGCTCCTCCCTTTCCTGAAGATGTTACAAAAGTCTCTGCTTTACAATACAGTCCATTCCTTTCTCTCCAAAATTTGTTCACAGGCATAAAATCAATAGGCATAGGGCAGGGTCAAGTTATAACGTAAGTTGACTAGCAGAGTGGTAGATTTGCTAAGACATGAGGATGGTACTCTAAAGAAGCTACAGTTTGGTTCTAACATGTGCTAGACAGATTCAAGACACTACTGCTAAGGCTGAATCCTGAGGGGGCTGGATTGGCAAGGGCAGAAAACAAAGCCAGGCAAGAGAGCTGATGAATATGGGAATACTTTCCCATGAGACAGAATGCAACTCCCTGACAAGAACCTCTGGATAATGCTGAGAACCTGTGTTTTAGAATTTGGAGAAATCGATGCCTCTACAGTATGAAGTGGAAAGGCCGAACTATTATGGAAAATAACCAAAAGTGGGACCAAAAGGCTCAGAGAAGCAGGAGGTGAATATACTGTGAAAAGCCAGAAAGTCCTTGCAATATGCTGCCTCCAGAACGGGGATACTCCTACACCTGGAAGAAGACATTTGCTCACAGAGTTGGACCCACTGCCTGAGCCGATACTGAACTGGGAAACTGGTGTCTTCTGGGCCCTTAGGCACAGTAAATGAGATCTAGTTATGCCCAACTCTGTGTGTGTGTACAAAGCATACAGACCCACCATGTGGTCTCTTCCTCATGCTTGGAATATATCATTGAACATAAGTACTAGTTGGCAGAATGCTTGTGTTAGTCACTGAACTATAAGACAAGACCTATCACTACAAGGAGAACCAAATGTGGACTGTCCCATTTCTTCACTGGCCAAAGTAGTAAACAGAAAACAACTTCACAAATTTATTAGGGTTCTCCCGAGAGACACAACCAATAGTATACACCTATAGATATAGGAGCAGAATTGACCAGGGAAATTGCCTTTTGTTCCCTGGAGCCATACACACTATTTTTGCCCCACCCCAGCTGTGGCTGTTTCGTCCATGAGAAATCCGCACCTTCTTGGAAGACTCTGCTGCCATCTGTGTGCTCGGGTGTCCTCCCAACACCCAGTGATCCATCCACCAGGGAGACTTGAAGGGTTATTAGAGAGTGACACCATCCTAGGAAGCACCTAAGCTTCCCTTGTGCCAACCCTTCACTTTTTAAGAACTGTTTTTCTTCCTGAGAAGCCAGTACTACAGCCCAGTAATCCTTCTGGTCTTGATCTCTATCAATGTCAGTTTATTTTTATTTTCTAAGCAGTATAACCTTGGAGATTTGGGCTTACTTGCAACTGTTCCACAGTTGACTTTCAAAAAAAAAAAAAATCTAATGAAAATAGAGGTTGGAAAACACGCTCCTAGGCGATCTGAGCTGGGCTAGTATTTTTTAGGTTGGCTTATTGTGTCATGACATGAAGCCAGCAATTCGTGTATGTATTTGGTCCACCAAAACCTTTTAAAATCAGAGAATATTTCATATGGAATGCATACATGATCCAAAATGCCTCCCTAAAGGCACACTGGGAAATAGTAGCTTAGCCTGAACCACCAGACTAAAGAGCATCTTTATTCCTTCTCCTCTTGTGAAAGCCACAAGATTGGAGAAGTTTATGTTTTCTAATAGTAAAATTCTGAGTTTTTATTTGGGGATATTAATTTAATTGATCTACTACTGAAGGATGAATCTCCAATGTGTCTCAACATCTAGGGAACAGGAAAAATAAAGGGTTTATTTAGGGGCATTTGTTTATTTCCTAAACCAGTGAGGCCCAACCATTCATTTCCCAGGGTAGGAGGGAAGGGGCTATGAGAGCCTACAGGTCATTTCCAGCTGGTGCATCTCATTTATGTCCCTTTCACTTCACAAAAAACTCCTTGCTCCATAATTACCTAACTGGATGGAACAATTCGAGTTTGCTACTCACCTTCCTTTTAAGAAGGGAAACTATGAAAAAAGGCACTATAAAAGTTGAGATATTTCACAGATATTCTTTTAATAACCATCATCACAGAGTCGGTCCTAATAGAACAAGCATTTTAAAATCCTGGCTGAAATATAGAACTGTTTAGCTACAAATCAGACATCATTTGATTGCGATTGCCTTAGTTTCTAATTGCTGACATAGCAGTACCATTATCTTAGTGACTGAAAACACCACATGTTTACTACTTTGAGAGATCTAGTGGGTAGAACCCATAATGCGCATCACTGGGCTTTCTGGAGACTTTGGGAGAGGATTTGTTTTTCTGCCTTTTCCAGTTTCTAGAGGCTTCCATTCCATCTTCAAAGTCAACAATGGCCGCTCGAGTCTTCTTCACATAAATCCTGATACTGCATGACCTTTTTCCTCTTTTATGCATAAACACTCTGTAACTCTAGGAGACCCACTCAGATCGTCCAGGTAACCTTCTCATACCAAGCCCCTCAATCACAGCTGCAAAGTCCTTTTGCCATGTAAAGTCACACATGCACAGGTTCCAGGAAGCAGGACATAGATATGTAAGAGAGAAAGAGCTTTATTCTTCCCACCACAATGGTATTAAAGCATGAATCACCATAAGTATTCTCTAATATTTTGTCAGCTTGATCATCGAACGTTTATTCTCGCAAAAATCTTACAGATTGGTGAAGGTTGTTTGGAGGATCCTTGCAAACCTCTGTCACTACATTGCTTTCTTACATATCTAACTTCCTGAGGAAAGATCCCTGACATAGATGATTGCATGCATTCCCCTGTTACTTTTCCTTTGCCAGTTCCCCATTGTCTTTAATTCTATAGAAACCTGGCATGCTGCTTATGGGTACTGGCCACTCCCATGAATGCTGCCAACTTGGGGGTGATGAGATGGTTGTTTGAAATAGTGCAGGTTGAAGGAAGGTGTATTATAACCCCATGGACAGGTAATAAGGAAAAGAGGATTTTCCCAAAAGCATGTGTGTTGGAGGTTTGTTCCAGAGAAGCTCCCTCTCTCTGCTTTGCTCACTCTGGCCCGTGTTGCTGTGCAGCACACTTAGACCAACTGAGGTGGGGCAGCCAGCAGCTGCCCCCGTGTGCTAGAAATATCCCTCAGCTTAGCTTAGAAGAACTAGGACTTAACTCACTTACCCTGGCTCCTCTGCTCCTTTCTCTGCCAACACAGCTGCAGCATAGCTCTTCCATCTAGAAGCCTGGCAGCTGTCCCAGCTGGAAGCTACCTGCCAACACGTTCCTGAGAACCAGTCAGAGGAGGGAAGAAGGGGGGGGCAGGGCTGAGGGGGAGGGGTGCACATCTACTTGTGCTGGCCGCCAGCCCCTTCAGCTCCCAGGCTTCCCAGGTGACGACATGCTTGTGTGCAATCGTCATCCCGATCTCATTGGTAAAATCCGATTTAAATGTGCCCTCCTTTCCTGAGGTTCTAGACTTTAGAATTACTCGACTCCACTGCTTCACAGAAGTAAGAACGGGCTTTTGATTGGTACGGTGGCTTCCCAGGCAAAGGAGTGACGGGCTGTATTGTGTCTCTCGTGACCCTGCGCCAGCCATTAAAGATGCATTTCTTGCCTCCGTGAGGAGCTCCCATAATACTGTCCAGCTTTCCTACAACGAAGACCTCTTGTTAACGTGGGAGTTTACAGCCTTCCCACATGACGGCAGTTGTACTTCTAGTATCCGTTGATTTTTAAAATGTGGGATTAAAGGCCCCTGGGTTAAGTAGACTTTGGGATCAATTTGTATTTTATTAATCACGAAGGATTGAGCCTGGACCCGCAGTTCTCGGCCATCTAAGTGGCCTCCCATCAAGAGAGGGCGTTCGAGTTCTCTACTCTGCCACAAGTGACCTGGAAATGAAAGGAGAGATGCAGGAGGAGAGAGCTGGTTAGAAACGGGTGGCGAAGTGTTGAGAAGCCTGAGCGCCTGAACTCATAAAATGGCCCTGAGTCCCTGGCTCTCCACCGTCCTCAACAAGGGGCCATGAACCATTTCGTCGCTGGATCAAAGGAAAAGTGAGTAGTTCAGAGAGGGCAGGAGTGGCCAGTAGGACTTGAAGCAAGGGCAACTTAGCAGCCAGTAAGGAAGTATTTCAGTAGTTAACAACGGAAGAGCTAAACCACCACAGGCGTGCAGCCTGCTGCTGACATCTGTAATCAGGAACTCCAGATGACTCTTGAAGGGCTTTGGAGCCGTGAGGAGGAAATGCCAAGGGAATCCAGGGCCTCCCTCCATTTTTCTCTCTGTGGCTGTGGCTAGTTAAGACAGAGGATCTTCGCGCAAGAGAACGACACCCCCAGTGAAAGCCCGTCTTTGTAGGGTAGAAAGGGAGATTGCGCGACACCACAAGCCAACGGGGCTGGCCCCGGCTTGGAATTTCATGAGTGTGGGTTTTTCTTCCTCGTGACCACTGCCCACGTGGGGATTATGATATCCTCATATTACCAGTGAGAAGCCAGTGAGCTTGCTCACCCTCCAGTAAAGGACAGAGCCAAATCCCACCCACAGTTTCCCAGCTTCGAAGTAGGTGCCCCTTCCACCCCTCTGTGGCACAGTGCAGTGTGGAAGATTCCTCTTAAGCCTGGAGGATTCGGGCACGTGCCTGGAGGCAAGCACATTGTCCATTTTATCAAACAGGTTTATTGTATTCTTTTTTGCACCCATCAGTCTTGTTGTACATCAATATTATTGCTCTCTGCTCATTTATGAATTCAATTATTAACTCATCAATCAATCTAATTACATTGAAGTTATCACTCTTGGTGGGACAATGGAAGAACCTGCATTCAACTTTTTATTTGAAATTCAGACTGACTGCAGATAACAGGGCTTCACTGTTTTTCCCTTAGGCCTCTCTGTTATCAAGAGTAAGAAATAGCTCAATTAAAAACACAGACAGATGTGTGTAACCATTCCCTGAAAGTAACAGTAATGCTGAAAGATTGCCTTGGATTGTTACCTAACGCATTTTCTATGCAAATCAATCTCACAGTCTTGTTAATATGAACAAGGGATTCGTGATAGAGATTACGTCCTTTCATGAAAAACGTCCAGCCTTCATTATTTCTCAGCCCTTTTATCTTCTCCCATTTGTTGATAATGTAGTTTGTAAATACTCATCAGTTACAAATCAATAATGATGAATGCCTACTCTCAATTAATTTTATCTTATGTCTGATACTAAGTGGACTGTCAAATGCTGGGGCAATGTGGGAGAGTGAGGTCTCCGTCTCTCCCCTGATTCGTCAGGGATGTGCTCAGCCTCCTCATGTGGGTATGCCCAGATTTCATGCAGCACTGGGGAACATGCAACCTGTAAAATCATTTGGTCCTACAAGGCAACTCTCATGTTAAGGGTGAGATAATTATATAATAATTACAGGTTTTACCAAATGTATCAGGTTAATTTTTAATTTGATAAATTTGTGTGACCTGCAAATGGTGTCATAAATATCCAAATGACTTTTGGCAGAAAAAGGTTCCCCACCCATATGAGTAAAAAGACTGTTATCGCCTCTTGGGCTATGTGCAGAAACTACATGAGAACGAGTTTTCAAAGAGTTGAATGCAGTCTGCGTGCTCCAAGACAAATATTGTGACTCTTCTGTCCTATTGTGTCCAAACAGAACGGTCTCTGTTACTAACACTAATATAGTTACTATTTTAGAACACAATCAATAGTTGATCGATTTGATTTCCTTTACTCTGGGCAAAGGTTTTAAACACTGGAGTCCCTGGGTGAGAAATACCTTCTTTGGACTTCTTAGGAGTTCTTCCTCAAATTCACCAAGCATGTTAAGTTTCAAAAAATACCCCCTCTGGCATCCCTTAATACCTTCCCTTTTGAAGTGTAACTTTATTTTGAAAATGTATTGTGCAACATTTAAGAAGTTTAAGAAAAGGATAAGAAAAAAATGCAACAAATACATATGTATCTATCACTCAGTTCAAGAAATAAAGTGTTGAGAAGGTAACTGGTCTGATAGGATCAGGTTGCTTGCTGCTTCCTGACAGCACAGGAGGCAATCCTTGGTGAAAAGGGAAGGAATTATTCAAAGCTAGCTCTGAAGGAGGTGGGAAGGCTTCTTATTGCCACAAATCACCATTTCACTGAGTTCAGATGGGCAAGGGCTTTCATAAGAAAGAGGTTATAGAAACATAGTGAAAGAATAGACAAGGAAATGCCTAACTTGTGTCATCCCCCAGCCATTATCAGCTTCTGCCCATCCCCAACCCACTGAGACAATGAAATCACACCTCAACCTTCCAGAAGCAACATCTGTGAATTTGTTTCAGACAGATACACTAGGTTCACTGTCCGTTTGTCTGAGCTGAGGAGGGGCTGTTAGCTTACGCTCTCAGTTTGAGGAAGTTTAAAGAAGCAGCTCAATTCTTAAAGATACATTTTATCCCTTTGGTTACTGGAGCGCAGTTCAATCCATTTTGTGCTCCATTTCTACTTGATAGAGCTTGTTACTTCCTAGAGGTCACTTCTGGAGACATTAGGAACCTGGACTCTTGATTCTGCTTATCTTTGCAAGGCCCTTGACATGTCCCTGATACTTCTGGCCTTGATGTTGTCAAAGTCAGGGCTGATCATATGATGTGTAAAGCTGTTTGTTAGCCATGCAATGTCTGTACTTTTCCGCAGGCCTGTATTCAGATAGAAGGGCACATAACTTTTCGTGGCTGTGTCTTCCAGAATATCCACAGAGAGATCCCAACAGCTGTGACTATAGTTCTTCATGATCATTTGTGAGGCCAAGAGGAGCCATGAGTGTCTAAAGTTGAGGTAGACTTGACACATTGAGGAAGAGGAATAGCACTGTCTCTAGAAGATCAACCCTACATTGATACTCTGCTGACAGGGAGGCCTTATGAGAGCTGGTGCTAGGGTTGGGGCAGGTCCAGCCGTCCTTATTTCAGTCATGGCACTGTCCTACATAGAGAGCTATGGACCAGTGCCTTCCCTACACTCCTATCTGAGTCCTGAGATGGCTTCATGGGGTCAGAAAGAGCACAGACTATCACATTATTCTGTTATATTAGTCTTGGCTAAAAATAACATTTAAAGCCCAAGGATTTTATAGATTAAAAAAAAATACAGAATACTCAAGGAATCACTTGCCCCACTGCTCCTATATATTGCAGCCAGATAAACATTTCCTGGTTTTATTTATGGTCCAAGCCAGTCATTTTTTTTTACTCAAGAATCTTATTAAAGCAATAAATCAATGTTAACCTGGGTTTTAAATTGGCCCAATATGTTCAGAGAACTTGCTGCTTTAATTTTCCTATTTTTCATTTTCCAATTAACTAATTTAGCTTTCCCAGTTGGGATACCACAAACCTTAACACATGGATTTATACTGAAACCAGGAAGTCCCGACCTACATCTTCACAAAGGAGGAAAATCTATGTAGCATTTTGTGCTATAATAAGACAACGAAAAACACAGATCCAGGAAGTATCTATTCTGCTCATTGCAAATCGCCCAAGCCTGAGCTCTGAGAAACAGCCCCAGTGGTCTGCAGGTTCTCCTGAATGGTGTTTACTTTTTATATATTTTCTGCATTTTTTCCATGGATTTTTTGACTGAAGTCCTGGCCATCTCTGTTCTAAAGTGAACCTTTGGGTCCCCACACCCAATAAGTTCAAGTTGAAACTCTAGTTCTCGATGCAGCTATATTTTGAGGCAGAAGTTTTGTGGAAATAATTAAGATTCAGTGGAGTCATAAAATAGAACTCCAATCCAGTAAGGTTGGTGCCTGCAAAAGACACCAGAGAGCGCAATCATTTTCCACGTGCATAAGGAGAGGTCATGTGGGTACACGGCAAGATGGTGGCTGTCTACAAACCATGATAAAAGGCCTCAGAATGAAACCAACCCCACTGGCACCTTGATCTCGGGCTTTCAAACCTCTGCAACTGTGGGAAATCAAACTTGTGTTGGTTAAGCCCCATAGGTGCTTTGTTATGGCGGCCAAAACAGATCAAGGTGACCTCCGAGCAATGATCCCCAGGAAAACACAGTGACAGTTGCTGGTAACCTGCTCGGTGTCGTGTAACTTAGTAGCAGCACCACCACCGAGTTTGGGGGAGTGGCAACACAGCCAAGACCTTAGAATGTGATGGGTACCCGGAAGCTGAGGGAAGCTTTTGTTTCCCTTGCTCCCAGAGGACTATCTATGCACGTGAGCATGGTTGTCTTTTGAGGAGGGAGACCTTGGCAGGGAACCAGTGCCAGAAGTGTCCTCAACTTCATGGGTGTGTCACGATTTATTTTCTACTCTAAATCTGAAAACAGGCTTGTGAATCTGGGCTTCAGGAAAAGATAGGTTCACTGTATGCTGTATTTGGGGGAAGCTGTTCTGTATAGAGGAAAGAGTATCGGCCTTCAAGTCAGACAAAACTGCATTCAAGTTCCGGCTTTTTAATATCTGATTTTTAAAATCAGATAGCTGAAGAAAGGACCATATTACCTAATGTAACTGAGAAACTCAGGCACTTGCTTTGCTTTTAGAAATGACTCTATCCAGATACTTACTCAAGGGATGTCCCTGGAAATCTAATTCCTTGTTTTCACTGATTATTTCTCTGTCGCAGCTGCAAACTCACATGATCCTCTCCCTACCAATGAATGGAGGAGAGAGTTGCCAAGAATTTCAACAGAGGCCTTGGTAAGGTATCTGATTGGTCAGTTCTGAGTCACATGTACACTCCCGGGTAGAGGATGAGTAGGAGATGGGGAATAGGTTTCATCCAAACTCAAGAGAGAGAGAGTTCAGTTGCTTTAAAAGGATGAAAGGATGCTAAGCAGGAAATTAAAAACACAGATGTAAACAAGAGCACTAAAGGGCTCTCTGACGCTGAGCAAGTTATTTAGCTTCTCTGATCCTAGAGCTCTCCCTTTGTAAAATTGCTGTGCCTCTACGTACTAGTGGTGAGGTTGTGAATGTAAATATGCTACTAGCTCCAGACACACAATGAGGGTTAGTAACGGCTAACTCCTCACTCTGTCCTTCTTTTTCTGTCCTCCTGGAGGCCTGGGGAAGTTCAAAGGGTTTTGGTGTTATTGAAGGTATCATGCTGTTTTCAGCTGGGGAAGCCTTGAATGCCTGAAAAACTTCAGAAATCTACTCAGAGTCCCATCTGGAGATTGCACTGGGGAAGGATGACTTCAGGACAAGTGGGGGCTCAGAGGATTCCTTGGCTGGGCTCAGCTTTAGGACTACATCTGGGCAGGCAGATCCCTTTCAAAGGCAGTTATCAGCACAGCGGAGCTTGGAACCCCCATCAGGACCTTCCAGTTGTTCTCTGGAATGAAAGCCAAGCCTTCCACTGCGTTCATGTGAGCTATCCCCAGTGCCTCTCAGAACTGTGGGGCTTCTCTCCCCAGTAACCACTGCAGTACTTGGATTGAGCTATGTGAGTGCTAAAGAATTCTAATATAACTTTACTGCTGCAACAAAATAGCCTGTTACACACTGGACTCTCATACCAAGCCAGCTGGCTATGGGGTTAAAATTACCATATTTTTCCTTCTCCCTGCTACCTGCTCCCCTCCCTGGCTATCCTCACAGTGCCCAGTGAGTCCTCTGTTAAGGGAAAAAGAACACCTGTACCTTCAGCTGTGTCTCTACTTACAAAGGGCTAGATCAGAGTATGTGACCCTCCTCCGCCTCCCTCATCTTACTAGAAGGAGTCTAGAATCTCAGCAGCACTTGCCAGTTTCTGCCCTGCTGCTGGGGAAATCTAACATACTTAAAAAAGAAATATCACTTAATGGATTACTCATACCCTGTCACCTGCTATTCTGAGACCCACCTCATTTATTCTGGGACCTTGGCACAAGGTCCTTTTCTCCTGGTTGCTGTTGAGAACATCAAGGTGACCTCTCCCATGTCTGTGTAGACTTTCAGAGAGCCTTCCCTGCCTCAGTCAGCAGGTGTGGGGCAAGCCAGACAATACGTATGGGACCATTGTGAGCTCTTTAGCACAGAAGCTCCATAATCCGAAGGCAGTGTGATTGATAATGGCAGTGAATGTGGTAATTCTTGGTAGGCAATCCGTGTCTCAGAGCCATGGATATGCAGTGGTGAGGGAAGGTGATTCTGGTCACAATGCAGGAGTGAGCTCGGGGTGGAAAAGTGTGCTAGAGAGTGGTTTCGGTATGAGCACTCAGTGATTTATGAGTAAAATTGTCAAGGTTGGGGTGGCTCACAAAGGTCACGAGTAAACAGAGATAAATAATGTGGCCTCATAAAGAGAAACTCCCATCAGAAAGGGCCTGACTTGACACCTAGGGAGAGTTCACACCATCACCATTCCAATTTATGTAATTCAGGTCTTTCATTTAGAAAACCATTTTCTTGAGACAGCTTTTTTATGTGTGGTATTCTTGGAATTGCTTATTCACAAAAGGCTGCTTCTAATAGAGTGAGGAAAATCCCTCCACACACCTTGTGTCTTTGTGGAAATGTGGATTATGCAACTTCTTTGGAAATCACTTTTACAATCTCTAGCCAAATTAAAAATGTTAAACTCCTATAACAGAGCAATTATATTATATGAATAGACTCTGAACCTATATCAACATACGTGTACATAGAGCCAACCTGAGGCCTCTTAGTGGCAAAAGAGTGAACTCAGTCGTGGTGTGTCCAAACATAGAATACTGTGCAGCTGTTAAGAAGAATGAGACACATGGGAAGATTTGGAGGAATCTACGTGGGCATTAGTGAGAAAAAGCCAAGGGAGTAGACATGGTGCACTTCTGGTTATGTACAAAATTATGAAGTACGTGCATCGAGAATTGCTGGAAGAATACCCCAGGTATTACAGGTATTGCCAGACTGAAGCTCTGGAATAAAAGAGAAGGTTGTTTCTACTAGATCTATATATACTATTTGAATTTTTAAAAAATTTTGCTCATGCATTTCTTTTTCAACTAGGGAAAACTACTGAAAGACAGAGAAAATAGGTCCCTTTCAAGGCACCTCAGCCTCCAAGACTGCACTGCTGCCACAAGGAAACGGGCAGCTCTGGACCTGTGCAGAAGGGACCATTGGCCCTCTGCGCAAATCACATCTTAGAGACCACATTTGTCTCCTCATTGAAAGAACAGACACTGAATTTGGAGTTTAGTTCAAATTTGAAAGGAAGACAGTGGAAATATTTTCTCTTGTGCCTTTGTTGAGATGTGCTGCAGGCCACATAGGCTAGCTGCCCTCGCTCTGCATCTTTCTACCTTGATTCTGATGCATGGGCTGATGGGAATCAGTGCAGGCAGTGCTCCAGAATTCTCCACATCCAGGATGTGGACCACAGGACAGAAGCATCACCCTCACCCCTATGCCTTTGATGGGATGCTGGAGGGATGGAGGTACTGAAGGGTACAAACATTTTCAGAGTAAGGGGGCCTAAGGAAGCAGAAAGAGGGCAATAATAGCAATAACAATCATCATCCCAGAAAGATGGCAAGACATAGAACACACCATCTTTTCTGGAACTTTCCAAGCCTAGGAAACTGGAGGGAGTTCCTGCTGGTTCCAGTAAGAAACTGCCCCCCTAGCCATTGTCATTGCTACATGATGATTTATTAATTGAGATATCTAAACTTTAGAGAAAAGCTTAAGGAAGTTCTTAACTGGTTATTTTCGTTACTGCTTCACTTATTTAAAAGTTTGTCATTTAGTGATATGTTATTAGTGGTTGTTACATAATATCTTTATAACTTACATAACAGCAAATTCAGATGTGAGAGATTTAAGTAAGACACATTTCTTTACCCAGTTGGTAAAGCTTTGAGAGTTAATTGTACATGTGTTAACAAGTAGAAGAGGAAAAAGAGAAAAATAGGAAGCTAATTTATGTAATTGTGGTTCAAGGGTGGGTAGACATTGGCTTGACCCTTTCAAAAGATGTTCTGGCATTATCTATGAAAATTAAGATATCCTAGCAATTCTTCTTCCAGAGTTTATCTTACAAAAACACTTTGTACAGATGTGCATGAAGATTATTATACAATTATTCACAGTATTCATCACTGTGGCTACTCAGGAACACTGGAAACAGCCCTAGTGGATATCAATGGCATATTAAACAGTCACAGGACTTTCCTACAATGGGGTTTGGTGGTGATGAGAAAAGAGAAACAGCTCTGCACATAGGGCCAAAGATAGATTTCCCTTATCAAGAGCCAAGCAGTAAGATATGGAGAAAAGGCAACATTGTATATGTTCTTATTTTAATGTCTATGCTATGAATATCTATAATAGCACACATTGATATAAACTGGTGCAAACCAACCACTGTTTATTTCTGGAATTTCCCTGTTTTATGGGGCACATTTGTTATTTTTATTATGGTCATACATTATTTTTATTAGTAAAGATGGCAATAATTATCGTTAAATAAGAAAAACAATATTGGTCAGGAAAAAAGTGCCACTTGGTCATTCTTGCAAACAACTGGCATCATGGAACTTGCCATGCCATACTTGAAAGCCGAAGTGTTCTGAACAGACTTGTCAGGAGAACAGTGGCTGCATTTTGGGAAGACAAGTTTCTATTCTACATCAGAGGTGTATCTTCTGACAAGTTGGCCAGATCACTTGTTATTATTAAAATACATTTTGCATTGATCAGAAAAGCAGGAGTGTAAGAGCTTATACCCTAATTATTTTAGGCAGAAAAGCCCACTCATTATTTTAAGATGCTTATGTGGACACAATTTATAAAGCAACAAGCCTCTTTATATTGTTTTTTAAAGAAGAAGAAGTAGATGGGGATGGGAAAAAAAAAAAAGAAGCATTTGGAAGCACTTAGAAGTCCCAGTTGGAAAATATTTTTTTTCCATTTCAAGCCATTGGAAATACACTGTATAAGCTTTAAGTTGTAAGAAGACGTTTGTGGAGTCTCCTAAACTCCCTGTTTTCTTTGTAACTTTTCAGGCAACAAAGGTTTCGTGAATCTGTAGAACTTCAAAAACTGCTGCGGGACAGTAAGAAAAGTTCTGTTGGTATACGATGGCTTAGGGTGCCCCCTCTTGGATTTGCTTCCAAATTCCTGGGCTGATGCCTGGCCTTGCCTGGTCTCAGAGGAACCCAGCAAAGTGGCAAGTGCTGTCTTCCCCTTCAGCTAACTGCATTTCCTGTGCGACTAGGCTGAGACATGAGGGGAAGGGATTGCTCTTTCCATTCTTGTCCAGCTGGTCTAAGGTGATGAAAGGGATTGAGCTGGTGATCCATTGCAACATCTCTGTCTCAGTCACATTCTTAATGCTGGGAGAATAACTGACATTCACAACATAAGGTAGGAAAGATTATTGAGCTCACACTTTCAGAAGGTCTCAGTCCGTTCATGGGTAGATGGCAATGGCAGAAAAACATAGCAGCAGCCTTGTAAGAAGAAGCTGTTCTCAGCATGGAAGACAGGAAGCGAAGAGAGGGAGGAAGGGTAGAGCTAGCACACATCGTTCCAGATCAAGCCCCAGTGTCCCTCCCCTTCTTAGTCACAAGCTCAGTAGAGTGTCACACTCTCATGATCTACCACACACCCCAAATCGACCACACAGCCACCTTCTGAGCAAGCCTGACCTCTTAATAACACATCGTTCCAGCTATTCCACCACATTCAAATACATGAGGCCTTTGGGGGACACTCCAGATCCAAACCTTAACAATTCCTATTTAAGATGAAGAGGGCCAGCGTCTTTGTATGGTATAGTTATGAGAAGGAGAAGATGATGAAGTAGGAGGAGGAAGAGAAGGCAGATGAGGAGGTTGCGAAGGTGAAAAGGCTTCTTAGCCTTATCCTGCACAGACAGTAAAACTTACCTGCTTTTTTTGAAACAGGGTCTTACTTTGAAGTCCAGGCTAGCCCTAAGCTCACTATATAACCTAGCCTGGTCTTGAACTCACAGAGATCCTCCTGCCTAGCCTCCCAAGTGCTGGGATTACAGATTTGTGCCGCCATTACTGGCTTGTGTGGGGCTGAGGAATTGAACCCAGGACCTCATTCATACTACGCAAGCACTTTAACTGCTGAGCTACATCCCAGCCCCCGTCAGTCAAATGGAGATCTCCTATCTGCTAATCCAGGACTTTCTCCCAAGTCCACTTTGCTCTTTCCATAATTTGTGGACATGAAAGTTGTTTAAATGAAGATTTATGCTTTTATTCTGGTGGAATGTCTCTGGCGTTTGATTTAAATGATGAAACATAGTTGCCTTTCAGCGCATGCGCCATCTAGTAAGTCTTCTCATTAGCACATTCTGCTCGGTCCTTGCTCATCCAGCTCCGGCCTCTTTCCTGGAATAAGTCATAGCTTTAACTCCAGGGCCTCTCTGGGCCTCCTGATCCACCAGTACTACTGCCAGTGTGGCAGTGTTGGGATCACAGGGCCATCGTGTCATTGCACTACAGTATTCAATCTGGGAGACAAGAACCTATCTGCCCTTGAGAGGAAGGTAGGGGCTGGCTTCCCAGATGACAACAGGCTATGTGCAGGAACTGGTCTCAGCGTGAGAGCCCCAAGGTGAGGGATGTAAGGGCCTCCACGTTAGAGGTCAGGGTCAGGGTTTGGGGTCCACACCCTCAGAAGGAGCAAGCTGAAGGGCTCTACACACTAGGTCCCCAGACCGGCCAGCCAATGCCATCTACTCAGAATATGTAAGAGTAATCATAATGCTGTAAACCTGGAAATCCCCGAGATCTTCACCTCTTCCCAAAGATTTGCTTGAGCTTCTCGCAAAATGGACAAGCATCTCAAAATTCATGCAATGTTTCCAGTAATGAATTGTTAAGCTGAAAGTGCTATGCTATTAATATTAAAAATACATTTGTCCACCATGCTAGAGGAAAAAAATGCATTCATTTCAGCCTTCTTTAGCAAATGATATTAAAAATTATTGATATATGACCAGACAATCAAAGCGCATATGGCCCGGTAGAGATGGAAAAAAAAATAGAGAGAGGTGCCTGTTAATACGTTACTTTTCTGGATGGTTACAATTTTTGTGGCATGTGTCACAATTTTAGATTTTTAATGTATTGTGATCTCTTTTCTCTCTAACTAAATAAACACTGCTTGGTACTTAATTTTAAACTTTTTTTTCTAAAGAGGGACCCCCCTCAAGGTGCACAAGCATCATGTCCCCACAAATTTCAGACCCACTTTTGTACACTCCTCTTGTTCCTGGCTGCATGTGTATCCACTACTGGTTACCTATGACCATGGGGAGCATTTTGTCAATGTGAAGGGATTAGGCTGCAGCTTCCAGTGTGAGTGATCAATTTTTGGCTAGTAAATGAATGAAAAAATCCTGTTCTCCACGTGGGTGGCCCAACCAGTACACTGGTAACTCAAACTAAATAAAAAGAGTGGAAATAGGAAGATTATTATGACTTCCTGCTCTGGGAGAGCTTGGCCTTGCCCACCATCTCTAGACCTTGACTTGCTCCTGTCTTTTATTACGCATCTCCATTTCAGGTTTGCTCTAGTCCTCAGGTCTGCACCATTGCTTTGGGACATCGGTTACAGCACAGACTCCGGCCAGCTGTCCTACAGTATGATTGGTGTTCTGTCTCCCATCTGGGCAGCTGCCAGCTCCCCTAGCTCTCTCACGTGCAGGTGGGCATTTTGGGCCCTCTCTTCAGACTTGTAGGCCATCCTAACAAATTCATAGGTACATATATATCAAATTTCCATTAATTCTCAAGAACTAATACCCTAAGCATTATTAACATTTTGATTGTCTACATGATTATTCTCTCTTCCAAATGTCTATTGCTCTAATTTTTCAAAGAGCTGGCACATCTTTTATTATAAATCTAGTTCAGAAACTATGGGTGATTTGTAACATCTCCTAGGGACCTAAACTCTCTGTGTTTTGGTTTTCTAATCTATCAAATGGGGATGGTCATAGTGCCCATTTTATAGAATTGCCATGAACGTTAAGTGGGCTGGTATGTGTAAAGTGCTTAGAGCCTGCCTGGAGCAAAAGCCAGTGCGATGCAGAAACTAGCTGTTAGTATAGTACCTAATCCTGTATCTATGCTTGTGTATGTCACAATACGCAGTAGAACCTGACCTCATCCTTTTTTACCTCCCCTCCCCCTCTTGTTTGATATGCTCATTTTGGGAATTTGGGGTAGAGAAGTGGGTAGTGTTGGGACTCACATTAAGACAGAAAATCATTGTATAGGAATTCAACAGGAAAAGTAAAAATGCTTGAATCAAAAAGTCACAGTAGAAGCATATCGTCTAGAAGTATAGGCAGATAGATGTCAGAAGAAATAGCTAAAAGATTTGAATGCTGTGGAAAGGAAAGAAAAAATGGAGCTGAAAATTGTTATTCATCAAAAGCTTGGACTCTTTTAACGATGAGCATGTGTGGCTTGGATTTGTTAAAAAATTTAACTTGACTAAAAATACCCTTTTAAAGAAGTCCTTTGATTGCAAAGGTTTTTTTCTTTCTCCTGACGTGATAACAATGCTTTTGGTTACTCTTTGCGGTCATTTTAATTTTTTTTAAAAGCCGCAAGATGCAACCAAAAGAAGCGGATGTGTTTAGGTAAATTGCAAGTAAGCTTTCTCCTGTGGGAATCTTCGCTTAATCGGGCTGCAGCTGGTGCTAATTTATTCTCTTCACTGTGTCTCATTCTGGTCTTGCATGTGCATTGCCCGGGCTTGTGCTTTAAACATCACATCATGTGAAGCTTTCATTTGCTGGCATGAGTTTGGATACAACTCAAAGGGCTCATGAGAAGCTTATCTTTTTAAAAATTAACTTTTTGTTATCAGTGTTTTGCCGTGCATCTGGGAGCTACTGAACATACAGCCGGGAGGAATGGGGTAGGAGGTTACTTCGTGATCATATTTGATCTTGGGGCATTACATGTTCCCTCAGTTCATTCAATCCTCCCAGCCCATTTAGCATTTCAGGCACCGGGCAGAGGAGGGAGGAGAGCTGGAGTGAAAGAAACTCTGATTGGCTGGTTAGCACGTGCACTGGTCTGTGAACATAGCGATTTATGCTCAACCTTTCGTTCTTGGAAGAGCAGCATCCCGGCCACCAGTGGAGTGCGGTTGCCATATTCTCTTGTGCCTAGGGTTGTTTCTGCTGGGCCTGCTGGACACCGACTGCATTTCATTATCCTCTAATAAGTGGCACCAGTCATGGTCTCCTCACTCTGTGATTCACAGGAAAGAGCAATGAACAGAACGCGTTGTTGCCTTTTCCCCTCTAGGTATAAAGGGCAGATTTCATTTCATTACTGATTTGCAAGTCAAACTCAGCTGAGGTGAATCACTTAAGGAAGATTCTTACCAGTCCTTTTTTCTCAGTTCTTACCTCATAGAGAAAACAGCCAACTTTTCAAGAGAAAAGTAGAGCCCAACTGCCAGCTACTGTACTTATTTTTATTTTGTATTTTTTTTTTGGGGGGGGGGGGGTTAGGGATTCTTGTACCTCCAAGGCAAATGTTTAGAACTAAGCTACATCTCTAGCCACCAGGTGTTTATGAAGCAAAACTGGGAATTTTTAGTTTGACATATATTAAATCATAATACAAGATAGTATTAAGTTACTCTTCCTGAAAGAGACTCACAAATGAAATATTGAAGGTAACTGTTTAAAAACAAAGCAATGTGGAGTTCTGAAAACACTACACTAAGTGAAATAAGCCATACTCCGAAGGAAAAATCCCATATGATTCCACTTATCCAAAAGCCCTAGAAATGGCAAGCCACAGGCACAGAAAGCAGAACACAGGCAGCACGACACTGAGACGGGGGACAAGGAGGAGCTTTTATTAGTGAACGTGGAGAAGCTGCTTGGGATGATACAGTAGCTGTGGACGAGCATGGTACTGATGGCTGTGCATCATTGTAACTACTTAATTCAACCAAACTGTACACACAAAATGATTAAAATGATAAATTTTTGATTATATATATATATTTATTTATCACAACAAAAATATGAAAAAGCAGTGCTCCCTCTGAGGTGCCAATGCAGTCCATATAATATAAACACATTATGCAATCTGGTAAAACTCAGAGGTACTCACTGCTTCCTGCACCCCTGCTTTGCCCTTCGACCTTTTTCTCATATTGTTCAATAAGAATAAGCAAATGAAAAAAAGTTTAATCTGTAAATAGTGCAGATTCTTGGTCTAAGCTAGATGCTTCTGCGACGTGGTGTTTATTACAATAATGAAGGTCAGAGATGATCAATAGGGTTCACATTTTCCACCCGTAGTGCTCGTGGATTTTGTGCTTTGGATGTGCGTTCGCTGACCATTGCTGCTGTGTTCTGTCTGTGCTCTGTCTCCTTAACGCTGCAAAAAGAATTCCCGCCCTCGCTCAGGCACCGGAGAGCGGTGGGGATTCTGCAGGACGAGAGCTGGACCATGGAATTCTGAAGCAGGGCGAGGATGCGGCCGCTGGATTCTTAGCCTCGTTATTACACAGAGGCTTCCTAAGCGCAACAACTCTCGTCTGTGTTTACTTATCTCAAACTTGTCCCTTTCCTTGTATTGGTTAGGGTTATTCCAGAGGATCAATAGAAATTATATATAAGTAAAAGAGAATGTATTTAGAGGGCATACAAGTTCTGCAGAGGGTCCAAAATGGCAGCCTGCACTGCAAGAGTTGCAGGGTCCAGTGGCTGCTCAGATGTCCCAGTCCCAGACTGCAGAACAGCCAGCTCGAACCTGTGCCAGGGACTGGATCCAAAGGTGATGATGAAGGTCCAAAGACTGGTGTGAGTGAGGTGAAGACAGAGGTCGGCCACGTGAGCACAGGGTGAGACAGTGTCTGGAGAGGACCGCAAAAGCTGGAGATCTCCCGGTGAAGAAGCTGGAATAATCTTCCTTCTTCTTTAGTTCAAGCTGCCAGTCTATTAGTCGGGCCACCCACACCCAGTGCGTGTGTCCTCTCATTTTCTGGCCCACGAGTCAATCCCACACGCCTGAGTTCTCTGCTCCAATCCCATCCTGTTGACATAATCCCTCCAATGGTCACATTGCTGTACTACTACCAAGCACGAACTGGTGGAAACATACCTTCCAACTCAAGTGGCAGTGTCCCTTGGAGACCCCCTGGAAGTCTGCTGGAAGCCGGTCTCCGATGAGTGCACAGTTTATGTGTTCTACTAGAGAAATCCCTGGCCTCTTGCAGATTGGGTATTTTCTCCATACTGATCAGCAGACTGAAGAAGAAAAACACTTGGAAAACTGATGTAGTACGTACTATCCTCCCTTTAATATACTCTTAGTCGTACCTCTCTCTTAGAAGACTCAACTGTTACAACTGTTTCTATGGCTTTATAATGTTTAATATGTCAGAGCTGAGGATGTAGCTTAGTAGTGGAGTGCTTGCCTAGTGTGCACAAAATTATGAGTTCAATCCCCAGTCTTGCATATAATTTAATATGACAAATTAATAGAGATAAACTAAGTTACACAGTCTATGTATCTTTGATTAAAGCATGACCATGGTCGCTTGAGTCCAGTGTCCAGTCATGCTAGATGTCATAATGCAGCGTAATTTAGTTTTCTATATGTATATAAATATCTTGTTCTAGGGAATAAATTATATGTACCTTATGAATTAATAGATTATTCCACCTCAGCATCCCTAGAAGCCTGAAGCAGGAGGATACCAAGTCCAAGCCAAGCCTGGGCAAGTTAGCAACTTAATGATATGCTATCTCAAAATTAAAAAAAAAAAAAGACTGAGGATGTAGCCCAGGGTAGAGAACTCCAGTGCGTTCTCTCATGAGGGGAAAAAAAACTATTCTAAATATGAAAATAGTCAGGGGTGGGGCGGTGGGGGGGTAGAAAAGGCTTAAAATTCAAAAGTACATTAGATAGATACATAGGTAGATAGATGGATGACAAATAGACAGAGATATGTATTTTATCATAAACCAAAACAATTAAGCTGTTATTATAATGATACTTAGATTTTAAAAATTAGTTCTTTTTCAACATCAAGGAAGAAAATTATACCAAAACTTGTAAATAAGAAAAAAGATGACTACATACCTTTTCTGGGTCACCTTAAAACAACATCTAACAGGCTCACCTAAGGATGACCTAATTTTTGTATATAGGAGGTATACTTTTATTTGACTAATACTACTATTGGTTTGTCAATGTTGACTTATAGCAAACTTAAGGGAATGAAAGTGACTTGTGTCTGATAGCAAAACAAATAACTCTGCCCACCGAGATGGAAATGATCCCTGCCTGATTAAAAGAAAACCCCAAGGCTGCGCTTTTATTGCCCTGTATGGCATTAACCAACTTTGTGTGTAATGTAGTAATTTATCCCAGTGCTGTTTGTTTCAGTGACTACAAATACCCCTGCCTCTCTCATCTTCCTTTGAAGTGGCCTTACCACCCTATTGGGCTTTCATTAATGAGGTAAGTAGGTCTTCAGTGTGAGCATTCCTTGGACTTATATGACACCTATGAGTTTAATCTTGTGACATTCTACTTTGACCATACTCTGCTTCTCTTAACCTACGGAGGGAAGTCACCAGTGGCCAGCTGAAAATGCTTCTTAGAAGTTAGACTTTTCTCATTCAACATCAGAGACTAGACAATGAGTTTCCACAAAAAGTCAATGTCGCTTGCTTCCTCATCACATGCAGCTCCAGATGGGCTTAAAATTCCCAGTAACTTACCTAGCTTCCAACTGGAAACATCTAAGTTCGCTGTCAGAGAAGCCGATGCCCATAGCAACACAGGGGAAAGACTGAAAAGCCACCATTCTGTCTGGGATAACTTTACCAAACAAACCAGACACCAAGGGCCAGTTTGCTGACAGAGTTACAAATGGAAACCAGAAACTGTCTGAGCTATGTCACATGGTCTCAAGTCTTGGAGTCCTGCAGATAGCTCCATCTTAAATAGAATGAAAAGGAACATTAACTTAAAAAGAGTAGAGGAAAATCACGCCCCTTAATTATGAGGGGCTGTGACGAAAGTCCCATACCTGATGGCTCTTTCTGGAGCCAAGCGGAGCTCTCTGGGTGTGAAATGAGAGGGGATTAAAATGAAGAGCACTGAGTCTGTCTGTGTAACAAAGTGAAGGGAGCTGGAGAGTTTCCCCTCGGTTTCTTTGGAGGGAGGGATTTTGAGGTCCCCACAGGACTTAGTAGAAGCCAGGAGAAGAGAGAGAGGTTTCCATTGAGGGAGCAGGCCCCCTTACCACGGGCAGAGCCTTTCACAGGCGAGTGATCTTGCAGAAAGTGTGTCTGAAATGGGGTTTTGAATTTTTCCTGCTGCTCTGCAGTTGCCCTCGGTCCCCTCTGCCTTTGGGTGGAAATCTTGGCCCTAAGTGGCATCCCTGTGCAAGGGGGAATTGGGGAAGTGCAACAGAAGGAACAGTGGGCAGAGAGGACAGCAACACCTCCGCTGAGACTGCCAGGCCACCATCTGTGCTGCAGCCAGAAGGAGGACTCAGAGAGGTGACAGGAAAGTCACCCCCGCCTCCCTCACTACCACGTCCCAAGGAACTTCAAAAACAGAGGAAGTACTCTGGGTTTGATATTTATATAAAAGAGGTACACAACTCACTGTTTCTTAATTAAAAGAAAAAATAATCCCAGAATCCTAAAACAAATTGGAGATCCAGATTATATAAATATGCCTTAAAATTTGAAATGTTTGATAAGACTGTAGGTATATATTAAAATATCACAATGAACCTCCATTAATACATATAATATATTAGCTGGGTGGTGCTCACTCTATTTTGCTAAAATTCTATATTGGGTTATATAATCAATGTATTAGTTAATGTATTATTTTTTTAAAACCCTAGAGTAAGATACTCGAGTATCCTATTAGAGTAAGACAGTCCGTAAAAGGTAGATTAAAACATCAAACCCACACAGTTACTGCTTCTTAACTTGCAAACAGAACACACTCTTTCCAGCTTAGGGGAGATTTTGAGGCACTGGCTCTAAGGAAAATGCCAAATTCCTAGGGTAAATCATGGTACTGACTCCGGGATGATGGCCCTCAAGGCCTTGAGGCTGGAGCTCCACTTGCTGCCGCCCAGCACAGGAGCCTCTATTCTGGAGCTACCTTGGGTTCAGGCGAACATTAGAAATGAGATATTAGACTTTAAGGGGAGTTCCAGTCCTCAGTGGTCAGTTCAAACAGTAGGGTTAATGACAGAGGTGCTAGAGTTAGCTCCTGTCTGGGCAGTGGTTATGTGGCTGTTGGACTGCTGCCTCAGAGACTGTGTGCTGTGCAGGAGGAAGGGCATCGCTGGACTCAGGAGTCACAGTCACCACTCAGAGGAAAAAGGTTACTGAGCAGCCAGTCACTGATAGCCCTCCTGGAGAGAGCGGACCATAGAGCCACCTGAGGGCGCAGGGCTTTTCCGTGGGGGTAGGAGGAGGCCTCTCCCTACCCAGCTCTTACAACTGTTGAGCGTCAGTGACAATCCCATTGTTTTTTCTGTTTGGCCTGGAATCCATTAGCTTGGGTGGTCCTCAATCTATTTTGCTAAAATTCTATATTTATCCTTTTCTGTACATCAGTAATAGATTTGAGAATTTTTTTCTTTGTTCTATTTCTTATTTTCAGACAGAAAAGAATAGGTTAGAAATATATATGTAACCTTTTGAAATAAATGTCTGGAAACTCTCCAGAACTCTAAATTATATGGTTCTATTTTTATAAAACGAATTTAAAAATTCCTTATGACATGTAGGAAAGTATAAACTGCTGTATGTTTTCCAGGACATTTTTAGACACACGATCTCTTAAGACCTTACTAAGACTTCAACTGAGTGTGCAGAGTATGATCTTCCCTTTTTTTCCTTCTGCCTAAGGCTCTGTCCTGAAACATAATAATAACACTAAAATTGAACATACTTAGAGAAATCTGTTCAGGACCAGCTTAGACTAATGAGTGAGATCCTGTCTCAAAGAAAGAAAGAAAGAAAGAAAGAAAGAAAGAAAGAAAGAAAGAAAGAAAGAAAGACAGAGAGATAGAGAAAGAGAGAGAGAGAGAGAGAGAGAGAGAGAGAGAGAGAGAGAGAGAGAGAGAGGGAATCAAAAACAAAAACAAAAAGAAATTCCCAGGGCAGAGCAGCGGGCCAGTGAGGGGCCTCAGCCTGTGGTGAGTCTTCTCGGTCTTAGAACCATATTCTTTGTCTTCACATCTAAAAATGGAGCCTCTCGTTAATTTCTTCCATTAATTAACTCAGGCTGCTGTCCTTAGCCCTGTTGTCCCACTTTCCCAGGTTTTAGTGGTTTAAAAAAGAAATTTCTGAGACCGGCTCTCACAAGAGCCAAGGACATCTGTGTTGGGCCTACCACGGGGGCACAGCTGAGTGGATAAAGGCATGGACAGAGGAAAGGAATTGGAGGATGGACGTGCTGACCTATGTCTCGGGACACACAGAAGAGTCTCCCTGATTCTGGAGAATTCTGTTTACTGCGTTCTCATACTTCCCCAGTTTTCCTCTATTCATCTCCGGCCACTTCTCTCTTGACCACGGGTCCAGCCTCCTCTTCCTGGCCACTAACTGTGGGAATTTCCCAAGGCTAGTTTCGGGCTCCGATTTCCTTTTCGATACACTCAACCATGCCTTTTTCAGGTGTCATCAACATGCCAATGACTCCCACCCCCATTTCTGCCTCAGTCCTCTCTGAACTCTGGCACTTACATCTACCTACTTAATTCATGTTTTTACTAGGGTGTATCAAATTCTCAACATCTCAGGCTGAATTTAGGATCTTCCCTTCTCTCCAGGATTTCCTATCTACCACAATTCTGTTGCACAAATCAGAACTCTGTAAGTCCTCCCCTCCTTCCCTCATAACTGATAGACTGCAGGTCCTCACCCAGGGACTTTGACAGCTGCCATGTACCCCGTCACATCCCCACATCCAAGCTATCATCCACTCTCCTCTGGACTTGCAGTAGTTTCTGATCTTCTCCCCTCAAACCCATTCTCTGTTCTCCAAAGTCTCCCAGAAAGCTCACCTCACTGTGGTACACAGTGCTACCCAACTTTTCTTATGCTATAGCCATGCTGGCCTTCCTCGGTTCCCTGACAGAAGCCACGGCCCATGCCTCCTCCAGACCCTGCTCCGACTCTCCAGCCTCCGCCAGCACAGGGCTTCGTTCATGATTACTCCTAGGCCTGGAGACACCTGCCTCAACACGCAAATGAAACCTCTAGTTACCTCCCACTCAGATTCCGACCTTGTCTCAGGCAGCCTTACCTCCATCTCCCGTCAGGTTTCTTCGTTAAACACATACCAGGCCATAGTCCAGATACACGTAGCTGGGGTTTGTAATCCAAGTCAGGCCTCTCTATCTGCAGGTCCCAGAGCCACTCTCCAAAGTCTATAGGAAAAAATTTTGGCAGTATCCATACACTTTAGACGTTTTCCTTCGTCACTATTACCTAAACAATATGGTGTCACTTACAACATAGTATTTATATTATTAGGAGTTGTAAAAAGCCTAGAGGTGACTTAGAGTATAAGGGAGAATACGTGTGGGTCATATACGAATACTATGCTGTTTTATGTAAGGGCCTGCTGCATCCACAGATTTTGATATCTTTAGATGGACCCAATTCTCCATGGGCACAGAGGAGGTCCTTAGATCCAACCCCCATGGGTACTGAGGAGCCACTTCATCCCATCCGTGCTAAGCACCTATTGAACGCTAGGTGCTCTCTTAGGCATGAGTAATCACTCAAGCAACAAGAAAACAAATATTTGGGTACTTTCTAGTCTCCAAGTAAGACAAAAATTAAAAATAATGTTCTATGAATAATTATAAGTTCATTTCTGTGCTTACCTTATTCATTTCATCTGTCTACTTGAGTTCGCATTCTGTAAGAGCAGAGACTGTCTTTCGTACTTACAACTGTCACCAGCCTCCAGTAGGCAGCAAACAAGTACGCAAACACGTGGGAAATTAAGGAACATTTGCATCTGTAAAGTAACAAGTGAAGTAAAAAATGGAATTGAAGTGTGGTAATGTAGTTTTTATAGAACACATGGTTTTTAATATTTCAAATATAATGATAAGTGATCAAAACAAAAAATCCAAGTAAAATGGCCCAAACTGCCTTTCCCTCCTGCCTATTAGACTTTAAAGATGTGAGCAGTTGTTCTCTCTTGGTTTTGGAGAAGCGGCTTCTGGAGAGCTAGCTGAACATTGCTGCCATCTTTTGACCAAAGTCAATACCACAGATCTCAAAGCATTGGGGTGTATTTCAAATTCTCATTACTGCTTCTGAGTATCAAGAAGGCAATAACATAATGCCAGTGGGGCGAAACGCGTGACCACTCTCTGCGCTGTCCTCTGCTGCAGCTGTGGATATTCCCTGGTGTACAGGCTATCTCCTACTCCTCTTGCGTCTGTACCCCAGACCCGCGGTAAAGCTTATTAAGTGTCTTTTATGTAACCGTTTTGTGTCAGCAGTGAGTTTACAACTGTCTTATACCAGGGTTGCTGAGGTACAGACACCCAAAAGATATTTATCATTATTATTATTATCATTTTTATGATTATTTGTGACTGTTAATTTGATTGAATTCAGCACAACTAGGATATTAGCAAAGCATGCCTCAGGGTGTGCTTCCGGAGACATCAGGATCACAAGGGCTCTGACCTCGTCCGTGTATTCATCTACTGATGAGATCGTAACGTGACGGCAGTAATGGGAGGTGAAGAGGATTGAGGAGAGGGAGTCTAGGAAAAGGGAGTGGGTCATGGAGAGGTAACACTGGGGATTGTCATTGGTCCGTGGCTGCTTCTCTCTGGTTCTTCCCTTCCCTCCCTTTGCTTCCCAGGTACCTTGAAGTGAGCAGCTTTCCATGCCCTTCTGCCATGATGATTCTGCCTCACAACAGGCCTAGATGCAAGGGAACTGGACAACCATAGACTACACCTCTGAAACCATAAGCCAAGACGTTCCTTTAAGCTGTTTTTCTCCAGTATTTGGGCACAGTGATGAAAAGCCATCACATTGTTACTAAGATATTTCTCTGCAAAGCAGACGAACTAAGGACAAGTATTAATCTGTTGTAGGGCCCCCGGTGTGAGGACACCGCACTCCATGCCATGACTTCCTGGCTCTCTTTCCGGTTGTTCTCCTTATCTTTCTTCCTTCAAATTCCTCTCTTTGCTTCTTCCTTTTCCTTTCTCTCTTCTTTTTTTAACTTCTCCTTCTTCCCTTCTTCCTCATTTCATCTTCCCTGGAAGGCATATTAAAGCTCTTTTACTGCTATCTTGACACGTTATACATCTCTGTATATTTTGGATCTACAGTGAAATTAAAAACCTCTCACTGCAAAGGAATCAAATTTTATTCATAGGATCTACCCCACACGATAAACACCTGAAGTCTCCTTTCTGAAATGAAGAATTTGAAGAAATACTTTATTTTATCCTAACATATTTCACATGAAGACTATGTTGAGAAAATTACAATGGCTGCTTTGCAGAGCTGAGAACTTGCTCTAAATACATATATTTGTTTTTTAAATAAATATTTTTAAATTGCAGTGCTTCTGAAAAGTGAGTGTATGTCCTGTTTAAAATATTTGTGATATCTTTGCATGTTTCAAGAGCATAAAAAAGCAAAAGTCATGCATAGTTGACTTATTGAAGTAAAGAAAGCTATATATATATATATATATATATATATATATATATATATATATATATAAATTGGATTGTCCCATGAGGAAACCCATGAGGAAAGGACTGGAAATACTATATCCATTGATATGTAAGTAACATATGGACTTGTTAAGAATAAATTCTCTTAGGAGTCCCCCAGGGATGTTTACAGGAAAATCTGTTTTCAGGGACATGAAATTATTGGATAATACAAGAAGCTGAGAATGGTGAAGCTGAGAGTCTCGTGAGCACCATGGAGTCTCAGCACAGCACAGACGTGCCGCCCACAAGCGGAGCCCTTGTATCCCACACATGTGGCTTGTACGGCAAGGCTGCCCACAATTATCAATCGAATTCAAAAGGACCTAAATTAGCCAACTTCTCACTTGCCTTTACTATTCACGGCAGTTCAAATTGTAGAGATTTAAGTAGTCAGATCTTCCAAATTTAATGTCCACGTTTAAATAATTGATTTCAGAATAGTGATGTCCTAGAAAATGGTGTTTTGAGGTACAGACTAACATACGATCAAGAACTCAATGAAGCAGGTCAATAGAAATTTAGGCGATTTGATATTTAGAAGGTACGTCATGTGTGCATCTGCTCATTTTACTAAATTTATTGCTCATTTCCATGTTTTCACAAAGTGCTCTGAGAGTCAGATATTATCTTTGGTCTTATATGTAGGACGGCCCAGTTTACCAAAGACAGAGCAGCTTTGTTAAGGAGAAACTTCGCATCCCAGCCAAACATGTATTCAAAGCACTGAGCATCACCCCTTTTTGTTTCTCTTGCCTCTGGTGTGAAATAAGATACCTGGCAGAAATTTCCTGTGCTGACAGATTGGGAACAAAACCCTTGAGTGCAAGGAGCATGGAGCCCTGGGTGCACCAGCTTGGGCGCTTGGAAAACCCGATGCTGGATAGGAGGCACCTGCAAACATCACCTGGTTATTAACCTTCCGGCCGTTCGGTGGGGGTAAAATTGGATTCTGTGTAAAGGACAAGGAACCTTTCATTCATCCCTCCCGGGTGTAGATTTTCAGAAGTGCCTTAAATAGAGGGCCGCTTTATTGTGAAGGCACTAAATCCTCCTGGTGACTCTGGTGAAAGAGACTTGAAATAACTGATGAGGGCAAATGCACTTCAGATGGAAAATAATGGCTCTTGGAAAGGAATGCCTGGTGAACATCTGGTGTCCCTTTACTCTGAATGAAGAGCTGTCATTCTTGGTTTATAAGTTATACCTGTTGACCCAATCAAAATCCCTACGTCCCACTGAAGGTGAAAACACTGATGTCAATGGTCCACCTCCAGAGATTCTGATGTTATTTAGGGAGGCTGGTTTAAACTTCAGGATTGTTAATGTTCCAGTAGTGAGTTTAATATGCAGCCAAAATTGAGACCCACTGTGCAAGCACAAGGAGGCTTTAATGGGTTTGGGGGTATGATTTCTTTGATTTCATTTTATTTATTTTATTTATTTATACAGACCAAGGGATGAGAGCCCAGAGCCTTCACCTTGAACTACGTCTCCAGCCCAATTTTATTTTTGATTTTCAGACAGGGTCAATTTTTATTTTTGATTTTTCAGACAGGGTCTCACCCAGTTTGCTAAATTGCCTGGGCTGAGTTCAAACTTACGATCCTCCTGTCTCAGCCTTCCAGAGTGCTGTGATTATAGGCCTGTGCTACTTACTAGGCCAGCAGCAGCCCTTCCTCACGGGGCAACCTGTGAGAAGTTATCTCTGGTTGAAGTCTATCTGGGGTGGACACTCAATGCTTTATTACTCTTATAATAAGCTTCTATAGTCAATTTTGACACAGTTCACCATTGAGTATATATGACGGGGTGAGAGAATTTAGCAGGAATTTAATTTACATTTGGTAGAAAATGTAATTCTAGAAAACCTGCTGCTGTTGTCTGTGTGTGTTACTATAACAAAATGCCTTAGACCAAGTAATGTAAATAGAAAGGAAATTTATTACTCACAGTTCTGAGGATTTGGGAGGGTCAAGATCAAAGCTTCAAAGGATTCAGATTCTGGTGAGGGACTACTCTTTGCAAAATGGCAACTTGTCGCTGTGTCCTCAAGAGGCAAAGGAATGAAAAGCCAAAATCTCAAGCCTGTTAGTCAGAACGCAATCCCACCCATGAGTGAGGAGCCGCCATGCCCTAATCCCCTCCCAAAGTCTCCTCTTTATAGTATCCTAAGTACTAACAGATGAATTTGAGAAGGTTACCAACATTCAGACATGATCTGATTTCATCTTACTTACTATCATAAGTAAGACAATTAAATACAGCCCTAAGATAGTACAATAAGTATATACTATTCTGGGCCACAGAGATGTAAATGGTCCCTCCTGGATCTCTATCTCAGGTATGACAAAAGGCACTATCAAGGCAATATCAAATTCATCTCTACATTCCCTTATTTACTAGCTGAACTTTCTTCACTGCAATTGTAGAGCTCAGCCCAAGGTACATTGGTAGGGTCCAGATAACAGTGTCTTGGCCAACTGAGCCAATGTGCAAAAGTAATGTCTGTTGATACCCCTGCACTCCCTGTTTACCTAAAATGCTTCTTGACAGTGTGTGCTTCTCCAAATTTATCATCTCTCTCCACCCTGGTAAGTCTAGAGATTTGTTGAACCCGAAGATTCCTGTTTGGCATGGCCAATCAAAACAGGGAAAAGGGTACTTTTTTTAACATTAGCCACCTAGATGGTAACCTTAGAGAGAAGGCTTCCCATCATTCATGATGCTCATTCTAATGAGATAATTAACTATTAGAGCGACTGCCACTGGAAGACAGATTTCTCATTAATGGCATTCTTCTTGATTTTTTACCTTTCCTACTGCATCTTCAAATCCCCTTGAAACAAGCTCAAGTTAAGCCCTTCTCTGAATATTTGGAAAATTCTTTGCAATGAGTCCCTACATTCAACAGTCCCATTTGTGCTGCTGTAGCTCCCTCTATTGACTCAACTGTTTTAACCAGAGAAGGAAAAGAAAAAAACAAAACAAAAGCAAAACAAAACAAAACAACAACAAAGCAATCCGGGGACTGTACTACTAATTTGCTTTGAAAGCTCCGCAGCTCTCGTTTCTCTTGAATTGTGAGTACATTCATTTATTGGCTCATCAAACTTGTCTTCATTTTGTATCCAAGTTGGGAAGACCATGACCTGATTTGCTTCCCAAACTCCCTCTTCAGCTGAACCTCTTCATCTTGGTATATACCACTTCCTTCCATTCAGTTACTCAGTTAAAAATTGAAACCAAGTGTGTGTGTGGGGGTGGGGGGCGGGGGTACACACTTGTAATCTCAACTACTGATGAGGACGAAGAAAAAGGATCTCACACCCGTGGTCAGCCTGGACAACACAGCAAGACTGTCTTTGACTTTTTTTTAAAAAAAAAGGAGAGAGGAGAAGCCTGAGTTGTAGCTCAGTGGTGCACTTATCGAGTGTGCGAGGCCCTGGGTCCATTCCCAGTAGGAAGGAAGGAAGCGAGTGCCATTCCAGGGTCCTCTCTTTTCCTTACCAGCCACACCCAAGGCACTCAACACACAGTGTTATTCTCCCTGCAAAACATATGCAAATGTGCCACTGTTCCCCATGTCCACGGACACCGCACTGCTCCCTCCCCCAGGTCCCTGGAGAAGGGTTACTACAGTAGCTCCAGCTGCTCTCCCAGCTTCTTCTTCTTTCCCCCCTCCAGTTTGTTCTTTACCCATAACCAAAATGAGCTTTTAAAGAACGTGAATCACATTAGGCCTCCCCTGCTTGACCTCTGCCATCTTGTTTTCCTTTGTGTTCCCAGGCTCTGTGGGATCTGGCCACTATCTGGCCTTTCCAACTGGCCTTGTACCATTCCGTCCAGCTGCTCTGCACCAACCACTCTAACCACCTTTGTGCTCTGTATGCACTCCAAACTCCAAATTTAATTTGGTTTGCGTTTCCTGCCTCTAGATGTTTTCTTTACCAGGAATGTTCCTTCTCGTGGCCTTCATGTGCCTTGCTACGCTGGCTCTGATCTGTCAGGGTGAATATATCCGAGACAGTTTGATGCGAAGTGTCCTCCAAGTCACCTTCTCCTACATCACTCTATTTTCATTCTCTGTAGAGCCTACATCTAAGTGATTTTTGCTTAATTTTCTATCTCTTCTATTGGAATGGATGCTCCTTGACGTCCCGGTCCTCACTTACTTACTTTGCTGCTGTAAGTGCAGAGCCTGAAACTGCACACGGTACAAAGTAGCCATTTGACAAATCACTGAATGTGGAAAATGGCCTACCTTCCTGTCATGTTAATATTTAGTATGTCAAACCACTAGAGGGCAGTGAATCACCTAATTAAAAGGAAGAAATCATGTCCTTTCATACCACTTTCCAACATGAACTTAATTGATTTTGATCATTAATGCAACATACGTTTATTTAAGAAAAAAACTTCCTCACAACAGGAAAACATAGAAAGTTCCTACATCAGCAAGCAAGTACAGGCCCAAGAGAATGGTCTTTTCCAAAGCTATAAATATTAAAATCAGTTCAAGCAGGCTATTTAATGACATCACTCAGGTTAAAAATATCACACTATATAAAGTGGTAAGAATTGTTTAGAAAGTCAGAAGAAGATTAAATCATATTCTATTTTACTTGCCTTCTATGCATATGCAAGTATATATATTTCTAGCCACTATCTTTAGTTCTGCCTTTAATGTTTGTAGTCCCTGTTTAGTCCCTTGAAAATAGAAAATCTGAAAGAAATGTTCTATTTCCTATTTTTTTATAATTTCATTTCCTTCTAAGCATTTATTTCTAAGCCTTTCTTTTAAAGAAAGCCATGTGCTATGTCTGGGATAGGCTACCAGACAGCAAGGCACCAGCGTTCCTTCATGGGAAGGTGCTGAGTGCCTGAGCTCCTGCAATAGAGCCAGCACTGTTTCCCACACCTGCTGCAATGTCTGCCATCTCAGACACAGAATTCAAGTCCCTCAGGTGGGTTGGCCAGTGACAAGAGGAAGGAGACACACTATGCCCAGCAAACTCAAGGTGGCAGTGGAGAAATATATTAAATAAATTTTCCTGCTGAAGCTGAACCTTCCAGAGGAAGAGTCTGTTTGTGGTTGGTCATTACGAAGACAGTCCCTACCTCCATGCTGGATCAGTTACCATGACAACTAGAAGACTGCCCCAGAATCTAGAATCTAGAAAATGTTGGTTGCCCTGTATCCAGAAATGAATTAGAAAAGCTTAAGCTTACATTTTAAAGAAAGATTTTTAAAAATGTTTCCAGTGTGATCACTGGGACAGACTGAGGATGAGTGCTGATGGCTGTGGCATCTGGATTAGTCAAATGAGACTGGACTTCTACATTTGCAGAGATTTGCTGAAGTAGGCAAGAGCCTAAGCTAATCTAGTCACTTAATTAAATGAAAGTGACATAAGACACCCACCTTGTGAGTGGGGAGGACTGGTTAAAAGCAGCTTGCTTATTTCTCTAAAGTCTTTTGAGTTGGGTAAGATCCATTGCATCTTTGCATCAATTACTATATTTGCCAATAGCTCAGAAGGACACAGAAAGCCTAGCAAGTACCCTGAGGCCTCTTTGACCAAAAAGAGAGAACAGTATCTCTTAGTCTCAAACAAAGGCATCCATATATTCATTCAGCAAATGCTAATCAGTTGAGCACTTGTAAGACAGTTATCATATTCAATGAATCAAATGCAAATGGAAAATTAACCCTAGGAGAACCACAAAATGTCTGAATTCAAAGGACAAATGTGCACAACTTCCCACTAAGAGAAAATCAGGTAATATTTGCTGGAGCTACAATTTTGGTCTTAAAGGAGATGGCAAGTCCCAACCCAGCCTGGGCAATTTAGTGGCTTATGAATATTATGTCTCAAAATAAAATAAAATAATTAATAAGCTCAATGTGAAGACTGGGTATAATTCCTAGTAAAACAAAGAAAAAAGAAAGACAGAGAAAAAGAAAGGAAGAAAAAAAGGGAGAGCATGAGAGAAAGAACTACGGTTTTAGAAAGGCAGAGTTGGGTGATGAAAAAGAGGCCACCCAAACTACACAGACAGACTAAACAAATCATGAAAGAGACAGAACTCAGAGTGTTGGATAAACAACAAACACAATTGTTGCAGTGATGAGACCTCAGGGAGAAGTTTTCAATGAAAAGAGACTTCGTCACCCATGGGACACGTGGTAGTGTCTGGAGACAAGTTTGGTTGTCACAGCCAGGTGAAGGCATGCTGTGACATATGGTGGTTTGAAGCAGAGAATGTTGCTAAATACCCTACAGTGTTTGCCCTAGCAAAGCCAGACAGTCCCAAATGCCAATTGCATTGATCTTGGGAAGTCCTGCTTTAAAAAAAAAAAAAAATTGGTCTTGTTTCAGAGAGAACCTTGATAGTTGAAAGTGATAGAACTTACTTGGTAGGCAAAGAGAAGCAGTGGGTTTTTAAGAGGAAAAATAATTTGTTGATCTTATGATTTATAGAAATTATATGGCTAAAAGGATACATAGCCTTTTCTCCTCCCTCCTTGTTTGTTATGTTTCTTGTATGTATATGTTTTCTGTAGTACTGGGGATTGAACCCGTGGCTATACTACTAAGCATATTGCTCATTTCCTTGTTGTGGGAACAAAATACTTGACGCTCACGCCTCAATGCAAGAGAGGCTTATTTGGCTCACAGTTTTCTGTGGGTTCTGTCCATATTGAGCTAGACCATGGCCGCCAGGAAGCTGAGAGTAAGAGGAGAAGCCCTTCCAGGTCACACCCCAGTGACACACCTCCAATCAGATCCCACGGGGAATGTGTGTATTTCCTCTGGCCTCTCTCTTCTTATAAATCTACCAGGCCTCAATCATGGGGGTTCCACCTTAATGGCTTTGTCTAATTCTGATCATTTGGCAGAAGCTCCACCTCTATCATCAAAGATGATTTTCTATCTTCTTAATACTTCACAATGAGGACTAAGGTCCAGCCTGAGTTTGAAGGGGAAGGGGATTCTGTTCCAGCTAGAGCATCTCCACTGGTAAGGACATGGGGCTCCCAATAGCAGAAAAGATTCAAGAGGTGGGGCTCAGGGCTATACGAGGGAGGGAGAGGAAAGGGCAGGGATGAGGTAGAGGTGTTAAGAGGCACCAAATAAGATAATTAAATGAAAACTTCGATCCCACCATTGATGAACTTACAAGTTCTCAAAGGTCTTATATTAACTAATTCTATGTTATTTACAAAAGAGGGCATACATGTTGTTATGAGTTTGGTCATTTCGTTGAGATTTCCTTGATGAACAAAATGTAAAAATACTCAGCACAAAGGTAAAAGTTATGTTGGTCTTCTCTTGTAGATTTTTTAACATCAAAACATGAGAAACAACTAACTAAATCTAAGCCTAGTACTAAATTACTTTTGTCTTTTGAGTTGGAGGTGAATCTGACACAACAATCACCCATAGCCAATTTTCCCTTGTTACGGGGGGAGTCGTTGTAAATTTCTCCAATAGAAAGCTACAATAGATACACTATTAAGACTACAGTAGTCTTGGTTCTTCACGTCACAGTCGGCTGCGCTGCTCTGTGTGCCTCTGCCAATTCCAAGAGACTAATAACATTTTGGCCCAGCCATGGAAGCAGCAGTGCCAATGCCAAAGATAAACAAAGTCTTCTGCCAGAAGCCAATACTGAAATCTTTCTGGTAATTGCAACTTGACTTGTGCACGGCACTATCATAGGCCGTCTCCAACCACTGCCATTTACTATCTGTAGTGACTTGCGGGACATCTTACAGTACGATTTGTGCCAGGAGGGCTACATTTTTATTACTGCTCCAGGGCAGAACGGCTATGTTCCTTTTTTGCAACATCCCAGAGAAAACAGAGTTGGAAATGGAAGGACTCTGGGAAGGGCACCGGCAGAGCTGGCCAGTCTGGGAGCCCGTGCACCAAACTGAGGAAAGCTGGAGATGGGGGGAGGTAAAGACGGCATGGAGAGAGGGCTCTGCTTCTGGGGTTCTGGCTGGAAGTGCTCTGTGTGATGCTGAAATGGTTTCAATTCCTTCCTACAGCAAGTCCAACAACGACAGCTTAAAAGTGGAGATATTTTATTGTGTACTAGGAAATCCTACATGGGTAGATTTTTGTGGCCACATTAACTGTTTTGCAATTCATCAAAGACAAAGGTTAGTTAGTTCCATCTTTTCTGTCCTTTTTCTTAGCAGGTTGTCTTTTAGGTTTGTTTGTTGCTTCATGGTACACTTCAGGCATGATCTCCAAGGTCAAGGCAGAAAAAAAGGGGAAAAGATGGTCTCTACCATTTCCACTCCTCCGACCAGGAAAGAAGAAAGTTGTGAACTACATCCCATTGACCAGAACTGGGTCACTTGGTCAATCCCGGCTTCAAGGCAAGCTGGGAAAATGACTCTCTGTCCAAGAGCAAAAGGACAGTCCTGTTGGGGTTTAGACTAGCCAGGACTCGTCTCAGAGATGGCCTGTCTGAAGTCACGAAGTCGGAGCTCCATTAGTCCGAAAGGGAGGGAGCTACTTGGTAGACAGTTCCCACTGTCAGACACCTCCCTTTGTTATGTTGGCGCGGTGGCCTGTGTGTGCGTGCTATTCAGCTGGTGTGGGATGGAAGCACAGTGGTCTCTGTCACATTTTGATGATGTTACCCCGACCGGACCACCTTTCCTCCCTTCCTTCCTCTGCTAAGCCAGCCTTTCCTTACACACATGATAAGTTCCCGCCTATCCTTAAGCTTTTGCAGAAATCCTAAAGCTTCTCCCAGGCTCACCTCTCTGCATTAGGCACTCCTTTCCCTGCTCTCCAGATGACTCTATGAGTGTGGGACACAATGAATTGTAGTCTTCTGCATTCTTATCTTTTTCACCACCAGATTGCGCTTTCTGAGGAGTCTTACACCACTATGTCCTATTCATAGTTATAGCCCCAAGACAGAGTGCAGGTCCTGGCACACAAGAGTCATTTGGTAAATACTGAACCGATGAGGGTTCCAAGAGGAGTTTTTCGGCACACTGTAGTTCCTTAGGAAATGTTGTGTCTCAATAAAATGCGCAGAGAGAAGTTCACTGTTTGGGGATTTTAAAGGGGTTTGTTTTTTAAGAGACAAGTGCTGTGTCTCAGAAATGAGCCCATCTGGCTTGTCCACCTTTGTCTGTTGAGTCCCTGCACCAGCAGGCCCTACACTACTTCCTTACCTACCCGAGCTCCGTAAGGGTGTGAGGTGGAGTATCCTTAGTCACAGCCATCTTTGGGAAGCTTCAGAGATTTTAATCTTGGCTTGAGTCAACCTAGCTAATCTCATTAAACTTCAATTTGCTCATCACACAGTGTGGAAACAATAGTAGCTTTATAGAGATGCATTACATGCGCCATGTTCCACACAGGGTAGATGCTTAAGAAAATGTTGTTCTTTTTTATTTTGTGGCACTGAAGATTGAACTAAGGGCCTTAGCACTAAATTACATTTCTGACCTTTTTTAATCTTATATATTGAGTCAAGATCTAGCTAAATTACTAAGTTGCACAGGCTGCACTCAATCTCGGGATTCTCCTGCCTCAGCCTCCTGGAGTACTGGGATTATACGCATGTACAGCCACACCCAGCTAAGAAAGTATCATTATTAGTGGCTGCAGTTTGGGTCTTCAGGTGTATGTTTCTCTCAGTCAAAGTTCTCTTCTTTGAAGTGATTTCACTGCCTGAGCATCCAAGCTCCATGTTCCACAGTGAAGCTGCGAAGTATCTTAGTTTCACATCTTGTCTCCAATCAAAAAACCTGGATTCAATAGTAGGAAGTCCAGAATTGTCAAGAGGAGTAGCTGAAGTAACAGGGCAGGAGCTGATGCTTCAGTCCACAGGGAGAACTTCCTCTTTAGAGGAAGAGAGTTCTCTCAAGGGCTTTCAAAAGATTGACTCGGTCCACTGAGATTATCCAGGATAATCTTTCCTACTTAAAGGCAATTGATTATAGGCTTTAGTCACATTTGCACAATACCTTCATAGCAACACCTAGATTAGCGCCTGACGCAAGAGCAGAAGAGTGAAGCCTAAGGAGGCTGACACCCAAAACTGCCTGCTTCAATCTGTGTTCACGCCAGCACTGTCAGCCTTAGTTACTATAGCTGTGATCAGTTTTAAAAATGGGACCATTCCAACTTTGCTCATCTCCAAGATCGTACCGGCTATTCTGAGTGCTTTGCATGTCTGTGTGAATTGCAGCAACAACTTTTCAATTTCTATGTGAGCATTCATTTTCTCTTATTATTCATTGGTCATTTTGAAATCTAATCCATGTTGCTACAGGAAGGGCCAAGGGGGTCCGTCTTTGTAGGAAGAAAGGTGATGTCTTTTTCTCACCCGTTGTAAGACTTGTGGCTAAAATGCCTATAGCAAAAGACGTATCAACAAGGAAGAACATAGCAAGATTATTTGATACAAATTTTACCTGGCATGAGATCCTTCAGAAGTGAAAGCCCCCAAAACAAGAAATGCGTGACTGAAAGACAAAAAAAAAAAAAAAAAAAGATGTACTATAGTGGTAACAAACTGGGAGGGCTCAGCAAGGCCTGTTTCCTCGATTCGTATCTGTTGTCACCTTTATTTGGAATGAAAGTGTCGTAACTCCTTCAGAAGAAGGTCAAAGTTTTTCTACGACCCACTGCATGGAGCATGCAGGACACTTCCCGTTTCTGCCTCAACCATATCACTTCCCGGAGTCACCTCCTATATGTCCTATTTCATACAAGCCAGTGGGAAAGACTGAGCCAAAAAAAAAACCTATTATAGGAATAAGTGGATTAATATAACATCAAATGAGCAATTTTAATTCTCAAATACTCTAACTTAAATAGTATTTTTTTCTGATTATTAAAAAGTGGTATGTTCCATACTTCTTTCTTTATTTTGACTATGTGTGACAATATAAATGACAACTTCACCTATTTTGGGGCTTTATGAAGCCCCAGGCTTGAGGAGTGCCACGTGCTGGAGATAAGAGGAAGCGCTGTTTCTGCCTGTGTACATCTTGAGGGCTGCCAGCACAAACACCACTAGCCAAAACAAGGGACCAGGGGCCAACTTGTCTTAGGATTTGGCTGATGGCACATGTTTAAGTGCAATTATGAAATCTGCATTCTTCCTTCATTAATTATGTCATTTTCTGGTCATTTCTATGTAGGTGGCTTTTTAGTCGTCCTGCCAGGCAGCTGAGGAGGATTCCTGAAGTTCTCGGGACAAGAGAGTGGCTGACAGTTGTAGCCTGTTCATCCCTCCTCCTTTCTGTTCTGTCTTCGGGGATGAGTTTTCAGTGCCCAAGCAACCTGACAAGATTTGAGAAGCAATGATATCCTTAAGAATCAGTCAACAGCCACTAGCCTAGAAAGGTACCTAATTAGAAAATGATCCTTCAGAGGGAGGCTTGGGGTTGGTGTCTCTGCTTGTCACCTGCGCTGAGAATTCTTGTATGGGAGGCAGCAAAAGGCTCTTTCTAAGACTGAAGAAATAGGGCTGTGTTTTATACAGGGAGTTGCTTTCTTCTTTTCTCTTTCTTGTTCGATAATCAGATCTCTGTGAAAAGGAGATGGCACTGAGATTCACAAATGAGAAGCTAAGTGCCCCCTACTGCGGGAAAAAAATTTTATTTGCACCCACCGTTGATGCAGGGCCTGGGAGAGAAAGTGGTCCTTGATTTTTATTTGAAGACATTCTGCACTGCAGCTCGAAGATCACAATCTCTTCCCCCACTGTGAATCTGTGAATAATAATCAGCTGCTAAGGGTCCAGTCAAAATACAAGTCTAGTAGTTCACGTGAAAAACTTTTTAACAATGCTTATTATGATTAGCACTCAAATACAAAAGGATAGTTTACTTCTCAAACTAGTCTGGGTACAGTCTTGGGAGCTCACACTCCTGAACAGAACCTGTCCCACCTCCCACCTCAGGGCCAATTTAGAATCAGCATGAATGTTGTGTAATCTAACCAATGGGGTTGAACCAGGTCAGGTATTAAGGGCTAAAATGGATTAAACAAAAGACATTCCCCTTGTAACAAGAAGAAAAAAACCTCAAAGGTGGGATTTGTTCTTGTTATAACGAAGGAAGCGGATCTACAAATTGCCACCAGGCACGCCCCTTGGGCACTTCCAATCGCTGTCCTTGGTGTGGAGAGAACTTTTTCTTCTCTTTCCCCCACCCTCGCTTCCAGCTCCTACGTTCTCCTCACCTTTTTCAGGACTTCAGCTTGAGGATCTGATTTAAAATGCTTTCTCTTATTTGTTTTTAAAGATCAGGCAGGCATCCCTCATCGGCTGATAAGATGACACTTGGGTTCAGTCTCCTCCGAGGTTCCTGGCCCCCAGGTGTGGCAGGGACAATATGTAGATGAGATGGGGAGGGCTGCCCAGCCCCACAAGGGCAGGTTGAGCATGTCATTACAATGGTAAGTCGACATGAAAACCCCAAGAACACAAGCAAGAAACAGGATTTCCTACTAAGCACACTGGGCTTTATTTTCAATACACTGGTGCAATGTTATGATCACTTTTGGTGTAATAATACATATATAAATATAATTTATCTTCTGGATGTTCAAAATATTTTGTCATTTTGGTATCCCATTTACTATTTTTGGGGGGGTTGGGCACCTCAATTTAACTACCCCATGCCTGAAAAGCCTTTTTCCAAGCAAACACTACAAGTCACTTGATCCTTCTTAATATTATTTTCTCTGAATTCTTGTTATCACGATGACCTTTTCAGCCATAAAATATACTGTTTCATTTTTCCAGTGCAATTACAAAATCTTTATGCACTGAAGCCTCCTGTAATGTTTGCTCCTTAGCCTGGAACACAGAAAATACTACCAGGCTCCAAAATAACCATAGACTTTGTTGGTGAACTTAGTGGCAGGATTCTGTTTTATATTGTCAGGGCCCATTCAATGGCCCCTGAGAACAGGTCCTATGGATCTTGATAACTTTTACAGGCCAAACAATGTCCTAAAAATTCACTTCATTACTACAGGATTCAGCACCTGTGTAAAAATTAGGTACTTTTCCTTTCCTCTGCGGCAGAGTGCTGGTCCCCATCAAATGACATCATCATGATGCAGCCATTAAGACTTTCTACCTCCTAAGCTAGCTATTTCTTCCTAAGGAGTTTACTATTTGAGGAGATAAGACACAACAAGACCAAACTTTATTATTTGAAAGTGCTCAAAGGTTGCTTATGAAACTTTCAGATTCCTTGGTTAACACACAAGGTTTAAATTAGACTGTGGAAACATTGTCATTTACACTTGAATACTTCACCAAACTTCAAATCACACTGTGTTCTTCCGTGCAGCAAAAAATGCCATTTCTGAATATTACCATCAGTGGTTTGAGACGTGGAAGCCAAATAGCACTTGACATTCTGAAAATACACTTTGTCAGCAGAATGATCTTGAAAGTTGTGTCCATAAGAGTCAAACAAAGGGGCAGAGGAATAACACAGAAGTTAGGGTGATTGCCTAGCCAGTGCAAGGCCCTGAGTTCAATTCCCCAGCACCACATAAACTGGGTATGGTGGCTCACACCTGTAATTCTGTCACTCAAGAGGCTGAGGCAGGAAGATTGCTGTGAGTTTAAGGCCAGCCTGAGTTACATAGTGAGTTTAGGATCAGGCTGGACTATAAAGCAAGACCCTGTCTCAAAAAAATAAAAAAAGTCAAAGCTTGAGACACTGTCATTAAATTGGGAATTAATATATTCCTATAAAAGTTGTGAGGGCATAAGAGATTAAAAGTATATGAAAAGAATGTGTACTTCTGATAAGTTTCAAAGTCTATACACAATGAAAAGCTGAAAATTTGTAAAATTCAATCTGATTTTTCTTAGTGGTGATGAGGTATCCAAACTCTATGATAACACAAAAATTTTAGAAGAACTTGAACCCAAGGCAGTAACTAACCCAAGGCAAAGACTATTAGAGACCACCCCCTTGGCGGATGTTTAAATATAATTACTATAAAGCAGGAATAGTGTAGTCTACCAGGATTGTTGACAACATTGTTGACCTGCCCTGAAGCCATTCCAGTCCTCAGCGTAACTGCAGGTCATTCAATTCTTGCAACTTTGGGGAGACTCTGAATTGCACGTAGAAATGTTAGATGTCCTAAACTTGCAGGTCTAATTTATTCTAGCGAAAAGGAATCTGCATATTTGGTGTCTTTCCCTCTTGTCATATTCGAGGGAATTTGTCTTATTTGAGTACTTGATCAGTTTTATAACTACAGTATTAACATGTATGTGAGTCAGGCAGGCATTGATTTAGACTTGTGATTTTAAATTGAAATATAACTAAGGTCGATCAAAAAGCTGAACAATCTCCATCTATAAATTTAACTTAATGGATTTGTAAGAATGATTTGAACACTTGAAAAGATTGGTCAGTTAGACAACTAAAGAGCTTTTTAAAAATCATGTATTACATAAAAATATTTAAAGTATTCTAAGACAATATGAATTTAAAGATTACCTAAAGCTGATTTTAATAGTGATTTTTCAAGTTAACTAGGCTGATAAAATGATGAAAATTCTAAACCAAGCATAAAGAAAAGTTTTTGATTTATAATTTTAATACCAAATACTATAGTTTGAAAACTGAAGTTATCTTCTGACTAATATTTTCTGAACAAGAAAAAGGCAAATTCTAAGGCAACAAGAAATTCACAATTTATAAAATAAAAATATTTTATGTGAAAATGAGCAATTATTGATTATCTTTATAACTGAAGTAAAAACTGTTTAATTTTTAACATGTAATTGGTTCTTTTATAATTCTTTGAAGTTTACATAGGAAAATAAGCTACTGTTGGTAACTGCTACAACCACTATCACTACCTCTGGTTGTGATCTCCTTAAGATTATCCAAGGTATGTACTTGTCAATTCTTAGACGATGTGGCAGTCCTTTGGAGTGAGTGATGTGAGATCTGAAGCCCAGTTCACAGGAGCAAATTCTTATCAACAGTGACCCCAGCCTCTCTCCTGCCTAGATATTCTAATCCTCTGTCACCCCTTGCCTAATTTCCACCATAAGCCATGTCCCATTTCTAGCAGTAGAAACATTACTATCACAGAACTTTCCCATATACTAAAACATCTTTTGGGGTAAGAGCTATTGCTATGGACTGAGTTGCTTTTACCCTATCCCTGTCTAAATTCCAATGTCAAAGCCCTAATCTTCAATATGACAGTATTTAGAAATGGCCCTTTGGAAAGAAATTAGATGAAGTCACAGAACAGGGCTCTTCTGATGAGCTGAGTCCCTTGGGGAGAAGAGACACTATAAGGCTTGATTTCTGTCTCATTTTGTCTGCCATGTCAAGATCCTGCCAGAAGGTGACCATCTGCAAGCCAAGAAGAGAGCCCTAACCAGGTATCTGAATGGACCTGGCCTGTGATCTTAAACTTTTCAGCCTCCATAACTGCAGAAGATAAATGCCTATTTTTTAAGTCACTCAGTCTATGGTATCAGGTTGCAGCATCCCAATCAGTCTGCAACAGCCTAAGGAACAAAGCTTTTGGTCAATAAAGATGGAAAAAGGAAGATGGCAGTTGCATCTAAGTTTGGTCTTCTTAATTAGTAATCTCAGTAATTGACTGAACGACTGAGCGATAATGAGGATGCTGCATATTTTTCCTAAACCTACTCCCACATAGAGAGCCATCTACGAGTCAGTTTAACAATACACAGGAGACTTCCAATCAAGATGGCGGCCAAGTAACAGAGCTGCACCTGCATAGTGTCTCTTTATGAACCCACTTAAAAAGTTGAGAATATACTCAAAAACTGCCTGTTCAATGTAGCTAAGACGGGGATCTCTGGTTCTCGCCACAGACCCACCATGCAATTCCACTATTTTCCAGCTGGCCACATGTGAATGTACTGTGGCTTTCTGAAACTATAAGCTAAAATAAATCTTCCCTGCTAAAGTTGTGCATGTCAGGTATTGAGTCGCAGCAATAAAAAAATAACTAAAACGCTTACAATGTCCAGATTAAAAACTTTTTAAAAAAGGTTTGGCACTTGTCTAAGTTTAAACAACTATTTGCAATTGTATTGAGGGTCTGACCTGCAAAAGTGGCTTCCAGCTCTGTGAATCAAACCAAATGGCCTGCTCTGCAGTTCTTTCAGTTATCCAGAAGTACCCCTTACGTGCCAATATCCCTCTGTTTGTTCTACCTACGTCATTTTCCACATGAGATAATTGTCATTCTGCCACAAACACGGCCATTTTGGCAGCCTGTGCCTTGACAGGCCAGTGTGTCCTCAGATCGTTAGAGGGCCCTGAAGCCCACAGTAAACATGGCTTCCACAGGCTGGTGGAGGGACCAATCTCAATAATGTGATACGTCCAAGAAGTGGTGTGTTTTTGTTATTGAAACTGGACCTAACCAAATCCAGAAGAGATTGTCTGTGGAACACACCTCTTCTGCTCCTGGGTAAGACAGCAGAAAGCCCAGTAGATCTCTCACATCTCTAAGTCCTGTGACTGGGACCCCAGCAATGAAATGAGAAACATATTCCATGAGCCATTTTCCATCTGAGCCTTTTCTCTGAAGAAATGTCCCTGAGGAATTATCGTCATGTCACCAAGTAATTAGATCTCTATTGCTTAGCAAAAATTCTACACCAAAGGCAGGGTAATTCTATTAGAAAATGAAACCATGCTATTGTACAGTTCTGGGGCTACTAAATTTGTATTTAATTATCCAGGTAATGTAATTATACAATCAGTTCTAATCTGATATCAAGAGGAAAAGTTCTTGGGTTTTTTTCTTTGCAAGGTTTTGTAAAAAGGCCATGCAATTAATATGACACACTTGATTATTGAAATGTAAAGATATCTTTGCAAGAATATATCCCCATACAAATATGTGCACTGTATTAGCTGCTCAGATCTTTGCCATTCCTAATGTGTTTGTGGCTTCTTATCTTTGAATTACCTATGGTAATAATTAGCACCATCATACAACAAAGACTTCATACTATATTGCAAAGCTGGGTTCTGCACATTATTCCACAGAACAACTGAGAAACAGTGAGTATTGAGAAAAGAATTAAGGTTTCTTTATATGCTCATAAAAATTCTTTTTAAAAAACTTTCCCATGGCTGGAAGAATGGCTCAGCAGTTAAAGTGCTTGCCTAGCAAGCACTAAGACAAGTGCTAAGTACCCAAGTTCAATTCCCCAGCACCATATAAGCTGGGTGTGGTGGTGCACGCCTGTAATCCCTGCACTCTGGGGGAGAATAGCTATGAGTTCCAGGCCAGCCTGGGCTCTATGGTGAGGTCAGGACCAGCCTGGGCTGCAGAGTGAGACATTGTCTCAAAAATAAAATTTTAGTGGAGTTAAGCTATAGTGGAGTTATCCATTATGAAACTCCTTTTAAGTACCACCAAAATAAGTTTTTTTTCCATGTACCTTTATACTGTTATATGTAACCACTTTTGAAAGTTCCTTAAATAGTAGAGGGGAATTGTTTCTTAGGTTTAATATTTGTTGTATTTCGTCAACATAGTTAAATTCCCTCTTTTTTCAGTTACAACCCTACGACATACTTACTGTTCCTCTGTGCTTTATTTAACTTGGTTGTTCCTTAAAGATGTGAGATGTTTGAGCTTTGGTCCCTCCAAATGCGAGAGCTGTGGTGTGGACACGCAAGTGATGGTAGTAAGAACATACCATGGGGCTCCTGCGCTGAATATCTCAGCTCTTCCTGCACACAGAGCTTGGCTTTCTGGGTGTGACCTTGGCTTAGAGAAATCTATTTCCTCATTACTTCCTGGCCATAATAGCCTGGCTTCCCTGGACCCAACATAACAACTCTCCAGCACTTACAGTTGGCCAGTGATGATGACAACCATTATTTCCAACATTACCTATCACCCACCAACCATCAGCCCACCTTCCTGCCTGCTCGCTCAGCTTATTAGGCACCCCTCCTTTGTCCTCTTGTGCCCAGTCCCCAGCCCACACACCAGCTACAGAGCCCAAGCCCTGACCCTCATGCTGCCTAATCCACCCACCCTAAATAAAATTTTTATTCCTCTCATAATCAGAGCCGTAGACCTGGACTTGCTGCCCAGGCAGAAGGTCATAGGGCAATACACTTTCACTTCAATTTCTTATGCTGCAGATGATGTTTTGGTTTCAGCTCGGACTTTCTTTGGCCAAACACGTCCATCCCTCCATGCCCTCCTCCTTGCAAGCCTTGCTTTTCCTATCTTGCTTGGAAAACTTCTCAAAAATGTCCCATTATCACTTTTGAAACTATGTGGCCTACAAAGAATTTCTGTTGAGTTCAGAGACCACTCCCTGTTTTCCTCGCTTCTTTATCCCTTTGGCAGTTAGCTATGTAGGCGATTTTCTTTCCCAGCACAAGTAGAAGCTGCATGTCTGGTTACGATTTGGCATTGTTTGGATTCTTGCTCCTGTCAGGAAGCATTTGTGATAAGCGAGCTGGAAATGGAAGAGGTAGGCATGTGCCAGTAGCTACAGAGGACACTGAGGAAGGGGACAACTCTGAAACTGAGTTGGGGTCAGAACAGAAACCTGCTGGCATAGTGGCTGGGAAAGGGCCCTTCAGCATCCTTATGAGACAAATTACCACAGACTTAAAGTTAAAAAAAAATGCATCATTTGATGCAGGTCAAACTCCATAAAGCAGAGAGCCAAGTATCAGTTGAGACTGTCTATGGGCACACCGGTTGCTAGGAGAACTCATGTTTTTGTGGTCCCCCTTTCCTGCCTGCTGTTGTCGGGGGCTGTTCTCAGCAAGTAGAGACAGCCCTTTGCCATTCGTACAGGCAGTTCAACCTGAGCACTTTCTCCCTTTCAGCTGAGTGTGACTGTCTGTCTTCCTCTTCTGTGACCAGCCAGGGAAAACTCTTGCTTTACAAGGGCTTAGGTTATTAAGTCGGGTCCCCCTGGATAATCCTCCTATCTTAAGGATAGCTGGTAACAAAAATCTTGATTAAATATGCAAATTTCCTCAAAATATGACTATATCAGTGTCAAACCAATTGGACAAAGGCATATCTGTACCTCCATATCTAGCCAGTCCTGGGATCTGTGGGGGATTTATCCCAAGACTCTCCAAGAATACCACAAAAGGTGCTCTAGTCCCTCACGTAAAATATGATAGTGTTAGCATATAACCCATGCATGTTTTCCTTTATGCGTGAAGTCATCTCTTCATTACATACAATGCCTGGTGCAACATAAATACTATGTAAAAATAATGGTTGTTATACTGTGTTATGTGAGGAATGCCAAGGAAAGACAACGTCTGCAGTGTCCAATGGAGATGCAGTTTTTGAATATCTTGCATTTGTGATTGAGTGAATTCATGGCTGTGAAATCCACAGATACCTATTGTACATACACACATCAGGGGCTGGGAACTAGGAGGCCACACTAGAATCAGCTCACTAGAATGTAAATTGGTGTGGGCATGATAGAAAATAGTTTTGAGGACTCCTCATAAAATCAAGTATTAAACTACCATATTGTTGTGGAATTTACTGTTGGGTATATGCCCAACATGTCAGGGAAACATCCTCACTCCTGTGCTTATCACAGCATCATTTGTAGCTAAAAAATTGACTCAGTCTCACATAGTTGATACAGTCGATTGTCAATGGATTTCATGTGTTGTTGGGAGGTGGGGTCTCGTGGGGGTGGGGTGCAAATCACTGAGGTGTCCAGATCACTGAGAATGGCAGGTCACTGAGGTGTGGTGGATCATGGAGGGGTATGTCCTGGGAGGATATCCTTCTGTCCCAGCTTCTTCCCAAAGCCTGATCCTTCCTCTGGCAGTACCCTGAGCAGCTGTTCTCTGCCAAACCCTTCTGCCATTACCAGCCACTCATGAGTCGACGAGGCTTCCTGAAACTGTGAGCTAAAATTAACTTCTCCTCCCTTAAGTCATGGGTATTGGGTATTGTGTCCCTGCAAGGAGAAAGTGACTGAGACAGTTGGAAAACAATGGATGTGTTAGTTACCTCCATCTAATCAGGACCCATTATACACATGTATTGAAACATCACAGTTACCCCATGCCCTGTGCCCTGTAAACTACTATGTGTCAGTTAAAATATTTTAAATAGATTTTTCATGGGGCAGCCATTCCCTCAAGCTCAAGCTTCCTACTTCTTCTGAGTGTCTTATAAAATAAAAACAACTACAACAGCTGTTTCCATATCATTTTTTTCCAGGCGCTCCATATTATCCTACTTAATCCTCTCAGCAACACAATAAGAAAAGGGTTACTATCACCACTTTGTAAACAGGGAAACTGAGGATCAGTGAAGTAGAAAGAGCTGCTCACAGTCACACAACTGCCCTTGAGTGGGGATGGCGTCAGGGATGTCTGGCACCAAAGTGCTGGTTTCTCTTACCATACTACCGTACCTGGTTGTATCAGTCAGGGTTCTGATTTTAAAAATTAATAAATTAAAAATGTTGTCTAGCAAATCCTCCCACTCTCCTGGAAGGAGCCGGGAAAGCTCAAAGGTGCTCACACATACGAGTGGCTAAGTGTAGCCATCAGGGTTGGGAGCCCCCACCTGCCTGGGCATGCGGCCGTGCTACCAGGCTCTCTGCAGGTGCGACCTGGTGCACACTCGGGCTCACTGTGTCCAGCTGTGGCACTCGCACTCCAGCTGTGACACTGCCCTTTGGCACAAGGTACATGCCCTCAGGCCTGCGTAGAGATGTTAGTTAAGAGTGCAGATGGATGATATAATAAAGCACACCTATAATTGCAACACACTAGAAAGCAATGCAGGAGGACCATAAGTTCAAGCTCCGTCTGTGGAATGTAATGACTTAACAATGCTCTATCTCAAAATAAAGAACAAAAGGGGCTCAGGACGTAGCCCAGTGTGAAAGTCCTGGGTTCAATTCTCAGTACCAGAGAGAGAATGGAAAACAGCCTAGGTAGTTAAGGAAATTGGCAAGGAAAGACAGAGCAGAAGACAGCCAAGGCCACCTGTAGGCTTGGAGGAACAGGGTAAGGACAGGAAATAGCAACCTGAGAAATCAGTAGACAGGGAGGAACCCAAACGTCAACAAGACATGGCCGATCCTGGAGAGGGGCTGACCTAAATAAATAACCTAACTTTCTCTTTGTCCTTCAATTTCCCACTAACGCTTTCTGTTGGACAAACCCATCTGGAAGCCGGAGAGCAAAAGAATCCAGGAGTTGGCTCCAGTGAGGTCAGCCTCCAGGGCCTGAACAGACAGGATGGGCCTGGGAAAACGAACAGGGGACAGCTATAATCCCTAGAAACACAAGGCATCGGTTGACAAAGCTTTTGAGGCCAAAGTCTCTATTCTCTATTTTTGTCTTAATGTAAGTTACCGAGACGAGTAATTAACACTTGATTAATCACTAGTTAATATTTTGGGAGTTGTGTTAGGAAGCGAGGATTGTCAAAACAAAACATCACAGACTAAGTGGTGTCACTAAAAGAGATGTATTTTCTCGATATGGACTTAAAGTTCAAGGTCAACGTATTGATGGGTGGACCTCTCCTGAGAGCTCACTCCTTAGCTTAGGAGAATCTACCTTCTTGTGTCCTCAGAAAGCTTTTTTCTATACCTCCATATCTTTTAGAGTGTTAAATTTTTCTCTCATAAGGACACCAATCATACTGGATTAGGGCACCATCCTATTGATGTCACGTATATCTAATCACTTCTTTAAACACACTATCTCCAGTACAGTCTCTTTTCCCCCGTTTTCTTGATATGTATATAAGGACAGTCTGTTCTGATGGCTGATGAACCTTTCCACTAACTTCTCAAATCCCATGGGCCCTGCCCTGCCTGCTGGCCTTTGGATAAGGCTCAGGCTGCTAGTACAAGTTGGATGTATATCTAAAACAGGAAAACCAAAAGGAGCCAGGTGCTGGAGGAATAGCACAGTGATTAAAGTACTTGCCTACCAAGTGTTAAGGCCGTGAGTTCGATTCACCAGAACCACATAAAGCTAAGCATGGTTGCACACACCTATAATCCCAGCACTCAGGAGGCAGTAGAATTACCAGGAGTCCAAGGCCAGCCTAGGCTACAAAGCAAGACCCTGTCTCAAAAAAAGAAAAGAAAGAAAAAGAGCACAAGCAGAGAGAAGCAAACTCAATGGCTTCTGCCTGAGCAACAGAGAGGAGGTAACAGGCCTCGTCTTTTCTCCTGTGGGAGGCAGCATGCCCTAGCGGTACAAAGAATGCTCCAGTTTATACAACTCACTTCTACAGCAGTAAGCCTGAATGGCATCTGGTGGCAGATAAAGTCTCTCTGTGTCATACAGCGGAGGGCTGTGTGGCCAGATCTTGTTTAGAATTACATTTAAAACCTGGAAATCAAATGATGTGTCCAGATAACTTCTGTGGTAAACCCCAAACCAGTTATGCTTTGGGTTAAGCCTCTGCATTTCTAACAACACGCCTTTATTCTCCCCGAGCCAAGGCTCGGACCTTCCTGCCAGCAATATCAAATAGCACGAGGCTGAATGTACCCTCTGTGTGTGCATTAAAGGATCAGTGGCCGAAGGAGGCCGAGCCTCTCTGTTGAGAAAATCTCCATTTTGCTATGTCTCCTCAACACACACATCAAACTGGTTCCTTCTCTCTGGGTTTCTTGGGTTATTTTTTAATATCTAAGATTTTATGAAAAGAAATAAACAAAAGTAAACAAACTTAAAACATTGACTGCTCCGCAAAAAAAAAGCAGAACTCCTGATTTTTAAGTTTTATTTTCTTCCTTTTCCTCACACATATCTCTGTTAGTCATCCAATGGCATCCTTTGTAACATCTTGCCCATGAAGGTTCCCAAGAGTGTCAATGCACTAGGAAGGCTGACACACCTGGTGGCTCTTTGGGAAAAGAAAACAACCAATCTTGGCAGCAAAGATAGAAATGGAACAAAATGTATTTGTGTTATTTAATATTTTTTCATCACTGAGGACATCAGGGCCCACAAAATAATGGTATGGCTTGAATAAGCTTAGAAGACATGCTCATAAAGTTGACAGAGCCAAAGCACATCCCATGAATGAACCCCACTTCCTGTAGAGGTTGTTGTGGCCTTGTCTTCTGTCTCTCCTACAGGAATCTATCCTGTTGGGCACAAAAGCTCACAGACACATGAAGCACCAAGAGGCACTTTTGAGCATCTGCCTTGATTCCTCCAACCAGTAGGTTTGGTTTTCATTTAAGGTCAGAGCTTATAACTATGCTAAGATTTTTTATGCATATGTCTCCCCAAACTAATGTCTGATCCAGAGAGGGCTTTATGCAAACTGGGGACAGGGAGAGCATTCCAGTCCATTGGATAGGGACATACCATTTATAGAAGTCCACTAGCCCATTTTATTACTTTAAATCAGAATTTTTTCAGGCATAAAAAATAGTGTGGCAGATTCTCTTGTTAAAAGAGTCATTTAAATATTACTGGTCACGTCACATTGTAGTTGTTTGGAAATAATTATATCCATATCACAGACAGTAAATAATAGATGTACGTTCGCTAACGTTTTATTCATGTTCTGTTTTAATATGGCAAACTTAGAAGTAATTTAATCTCCTAGTAAATTGAAGTGGTAGGGGGTTCTTCACACAGAAGACTGCAAGTTATTAATTCTGGGCAGTCTTCATCTTGTACAATTAGTCACTGTTTGCAGCTGGAAATGTTTTATTAATTTTCCATAGCAGTTGATTTTCCACAGTTTTCTCAGTTTAAATTAAGCAGTAAGAGCTGCTGTTTCTTCTTAAATAAATTTTCTTTCCACAAAATACATGCCTCTGGCTATGTCAATTTTCCCATTTGATTAAAGTGCCAGCAGGCAATTAATAACTTAATGCATTTTAAAGTACTTTTGGAAAAAAGTAATTTGAGTAGCCAAACTTGTGTATTTGAATTGATTGTTGTAGAGGAGTTAATAGGCATTGAAAAATGCTAGAACCTTGGAAAGGACAAATGGGGCCTAGCAACCATGTCTGGGGGGCTGAGGGGTGGTCTCCATGAAAGACCCCCACTGGCATTCACTCTTGGGGAGGCTGACTGCCACTTTGCATGAGAGCAAAGAATGAAAGGCTACCTCAGGGTGGTCTTCCAGGAGGTGAATGGAAGAGCCTACACTACGATAGTATGGTCCAAGTGGGAAAGTAGTCTTGGGAAGGGCATTTTACAATCAAGGAAAGCTGAGCATGATCATGCACACCTGTGATTCCAGCACTCTCGGAGACCTCTGTCACAGGACAAGTCCAATATGAAGCCCAGTCTGAGTAATTTAGCAAATTAGCAAGACTCTGTCAATAGATAGATAGATAGATAGATAGATAGATAGATAGATAGATAGATAAATGGCTGAGCATATAGTTCAGTATAAAGGCCCTAGGTTCATTATTAAGTATCATAAAGAAGACATCACACTAAATGCTAGGCCCCAGACACAGAAGGACAATGATATGATTCTACTTGCCTGAGGTATCTAGAGTGGTGAAGGTCATACAGACAGGAAGTGGAATGGTGGGTGTCAGGGGATAAAAGGAGAAGATAAAGGGGGATTATTATTTAACGGACATAGGGTTTCAGTTTGAGAAGATTAAAAATATATACTAGAGATGGGTGGTGGTGGTGCCATAATTTTTTAAAAGACAATAAATCCTTTCCTCTAGTCCAAGATGTCTAAGCAATGACGTGGTAAGGTGTCTGGTGTGATGTTCCACATTTCCCTGAGCCTTCAGGAGGAGGATAGTCCACACATTCACAACACAAGAGCCCAATTTCTAGTAATGCTCGTGAAGGAGGTGAGACCACTGGAGTCCCCGCTGGACTTCTGACCACAGCTTGGGTGATGCGGTGATGGCCACAGTCAAGAAAGGCAAATGGGAGCCCAAGAGGAAGGTGCGTCTGGCAGGGATAACTCAACCCAGGATGTCACCCCGAACTAAGGCCATGTGTTTTCTTGTTTTGAAGATAACTTGGAGATCATAGTAAAAAATAAAGGAAAGATGGGAGGTTCTGTGTTCACCGGGCCACTTGCCACAGCACATGCCCTGGATTACATGCCATGTTGGCATCATTGCCGGATTCTCCAGTGTACTTAACCAAAAACTAAAGCTTGCCCCACTAGAAATTATTTACTCAAAAAACTAGTGATAAGGACACTCAGAGCTAATTTTTTTTTTAATACACTGGAGCTGGGGGACATTATTTTAAGTGATGAATACTGAATATTTTCTTGATATGTAGAGGCTGAGATGTAGTTGTCATAGAAGTAGAGAATGGGATGGTGGTTATGAGAGATTAACCAGTGTGTGGAGGAGGCAGGATGGTGAGGGGAAGGTTAACGGACCCAAGAGTCCAGCTTCCGGTGCTTTGTGGCCCTGCAAGAAAGCTATTGTTGACAATAATTAATGGAATGTTTCAAAATAGCTAATAGAGATGATTTCAAATGTCCTCAACAACACAAAGAAATGATAAATATCTGAGGTGATGGATAGATATGCTACCCTGGTTTGATCATTACATGCTGTGTGTGCATACTGAAAGATCACATTGTAACCCATAAATATGTATAATTACAGTGTGTCAATGAAATTTACACTAGAGAAGAAAAACATGCTATATAGTGTTGTCAATGGTAAGAATTAGGAGATCTGGCTTACAGTGACCTGCACTTCATGGACTCAGCAGAGCAGCTGTGTGATGCCCCTTGCAAGGGTCAGGAAAGCCCAGGACCACCGCCCACAGCTGTGCGTCTACCTTCTGCCCCCTCTGGTTGGCCAGATGCCTCCTGAAACTCAGGCGGGGTTGTTCCTAACCCTGCTCATGCCACGTTATTTTCATTATTGAATTTAATTAAATATTATGTAAACTGATGAAATACGAGCTCACAAAGGAGGAGAGCTGTTGTTCTAGTTGTTCTAGGAAAACTAAGTTGAATGCCAGAGCAAAACTTGGGAAAGGTGAGCCCTAAAAAAGCAGCACAGGTACTAGGTGCAAAGTGTAGTTCAAATCAAGGGAAAGTCATTTTTAAAAAATGATTCTGTGCTTAGTTTGCTTTATTGTTGTGCCTCAGATTTTACTGCACTTAACAGAGACTGAAATGGGAAACTATAGGTGAGGTAACATGGGCTTTGAGCCAATAAAGGCGACTAGAACCTTCCAGAGACAAGTCCAGAGCCTCCCTGACAATTGCACTGGATAAAAGAGCTCTCACCCAAATTCCAGGCATCCCGGCAGAACCACCAAAAACAATGTTTAGGCAAACCCTCTTACTGGTGGTAATTACTGAGTGTACTGTGTTCTGGAGTACCCTGAAGTCACACCTGGACCTGATAATTGGGAGTCCAGATTTTATGGTGTTTTTCCAGAGATGTGAGAGAGAAGTTGTGAATAAAGCACCATGCAGTTACCACGACTAATCTGGGGGTGGGGGTGGGGGGGAGCCAGATAAGCACAAATTAAAAGCCAAACATTTTAACTAGTATTTTTGAAATCCTTTGCCAAATCCAATCCCAAATCTTTTATTCTCATCAAATGGCGTAAGTCACCCAAAGCACTCACTTGCTGCAACCCCAGAGACATCCACTGCAGATCAGAACGACACATCCTGCACCTTGCAGAGGAATGAGCCAGGCCTTGCAGATGCTGCAGACCTGCCCCTGGACCCCCTGCTAGAGAATCAGATCCTATTTACTAATCATCTTTCTAAAGGAAAGTCAACCATGTTGACAATTTTATTGAATTTCTTTGGAGAAGCTCATTTATAGAGACTAACCAATTTATTACTTCAATCATCCACCTGCTTGAAGAAAACATAAAGTTCTTTTAGAAAAGTGTTCTGCAGAATGACATTTACATCTGGGAGATGGCCTTGGGTTATTTTTCTAACACTGAGATGGCATGCTCCTGACAGCCCTGATGCAGACATTGAATTGTGTGTGGTCCCAGGAGAGAAAGAAATAGTGGTTTATCTTGTCTCACTTTTTCACACATCTAACAATGTGATATATACTGGCTGAGGGCTTCAAATCACTCAGAGCAAGAGAAAATGGCAGCTGGGTTGCAATGATTTTTTAAATGAAATAATAAGACTGATGCCAGCACCAGCTATTGCTGAGAACCAGTTTAGTTCAGTGCTTGCCACATTTATTACCAAGACTCAGGATACCAGAATGGGCATGTCTGATATTTAGAAACTTTTGGGAAGAAGGAAAGAGAGTTGAACACTTTCAAATCATTTGCCTCTTCAGAAGACTGCTTTTATTTGTACTTTTTCTTTTTATTTTATGCTTCATATTTTTGGCTGTTAAATTTAAGTGTGTTTCCTTGGTTGTGCTTTGTAAATGCTTGTACAGATGGTACCCATGAGATGAATCTCCAGGGATCAACAAGTATTTAAGTTCTGGATCTCTGAGAAAAAAACTGTACCAACTTTCCCCATCTTTAAAAGCAAAGGATTCATGTAACATGATACGTAACAAAACTATAATTAACTATAGAAATGAGATGCTAGCTAAAAATGAAAGAACAGAGTCAATAGGAAACTAGAAAGTATTGAAGATGGAGAAGGGGTTTAGGGAAAGAAAGGAAAAGAACCGAAAATGGCCAAGACATGGAACATGCATGTACCAATTTCCCAAAATGAACATCAGTATTCTGTATTGCAATCATGCACAAATAAATAAACAAACAAATTCTATCACCTAAAAACAGAAGGAAAAAAAGAGATGTATTTGTTAAGTTAGCTGTGTTAAGGTTAACTTTGACTGCATATAACAGCACAACCAGAACAAAAAACAAACAACAAAATCCTAAAGGCATGGAAATGTCTTCCTGCATAAGAGAAGTTAAGGTCACATCATCATGCTAATTATACACAATCAAATTTATTTAAAAATAAACATCAAAGAGGAATGCAACCCAGGGCTGGGCTGACCATCTTCTCCAGCTTGTTATTTGGCTACCATTTGCCTTCTCTTCTGAAATCAATGCTCAGGTTCCAGATACCATGCTACCCCCCTTTCCAGGGTACCTCCCCCAAATTGCACACATTTCTTCCCATGTGTCATTGACCTAGCTTCCGTCATGTGGCTACCCCCAACTGTGAGGAAAGTTGAGGGGTTCATTGGTATGGCTAGATGGCAATGTCTTAAGATAAAAAGAGTTGTGCGATCCTGAGTTCAAAACCAAAGCCTGTGATGCCTGTTCTGGGAGCCTTGCTGCACTCACAAAGCTTAGTCCTTTGTCTTAACTGGCAAGGCGCTTGTAGAGCAGCCACGGCCTTGGCAGAGGGCGAACCACAAATCAATGTGAGATCCATAGAACATGACTTGCTGCTCCCAAACGAGTCAAATTTTTGGTGCTTACTTTCTTCTACCTCATCCTTCTTGTCTATGTAGAGAATTTCATCACCCCTTTAAAATCCACTTACACGCATCACACTCTGGGTAAAGTCTCTCCTGATCCCTCCAAATCCCAGTTCACTCATTCCTTGGCTTCTCACAACATTTTGGACCTGCCTCTATTTGCTTGTCTCACTCTGATGTGTCTTACTGTGGCCTCCAGAGCAAGCAGGACCTGTCAATCTCAGGATCAGCAGGCTCTTACTAAGGGTGGCCCCATGGCAGGTGTTGATCCATCTTTGTGAAATGGATTCCCGAGGACAGGAATTGGCAACATCCTTCCCCAGTTGTGAGCGTCCCAAGCAGGGCAAGTGAGGGGAGGACACATTTCCCCTCCTCTGGTATAACTGTGTGGCCTTTTCTCCATACTCTACAACAATGAGGAGCAACAGGAGATAAGCATCTGCCGTTGGGACTACTGCACCCACCAAGGTGATGGATGCCGTTTCTCACGAAGCAAGGCAGAGACAGAGCAAGCAATAACAAAGAGTTGTGGCAGGAACAGACAGGAACAGGTCACACGCGGAGCTCCCGGCGACCAAGGCTCTGCTCCACAGTAACAACTCACACACTGTCCTATTTTACAGTTGAGGAAGCCAAGGCACATAGTGCCCAGTTGTCTTACCCAAAAGCAGCCGGAAGTGGTAGAACTAGGATTCACATTTGAGTGGCCTGGCGCTGGAGTTCAAATTCTTAACTACTGTGTTGTAGTGCTTTACATAAATATTGGAAAATGTTTGTTTCATGGTCAAAACAGGGGAGAAGGTCATCATTTGTACAAGACCCAATGTTTTCATTTCATTGTGTTTTTGGATCCTTGAAATTCATTTAATTCCATTTGCCAATCCATTTGCAGCAATGACACATCTTCATCTTCAGGTATTTAGTGCCACCGCCAAATCTGTATTAATTCACCAAGTTGAGGCTTTCAGGATTCCACATTTTTGCTTACTTCTTCAACTGCCACATAAGGAAGCAAACTGACCATGCGGAATCTGTTCCAATACTTCATATATTTTATAAAATAAATTATTTTAGTTATTTAAGCTTACTTAATTTTCAGCGATAATTGCTTAACGCTGTCCACCCAGCTTGCTTTTTCCTACTCCTTTCAGTGCTTCAAGATACTCATTGAAAAGGATTTAAAATGATTGCTTACAATGCTCTTTCCCTCAACCAGGGAGTAAAGGACATTGCACATCCTATGGCCTGTTAACTCACCTTTTCCACTGAACTTTTTAAAAAAGGTACCCCATGCTTAACGTTTCCAAGCAGTGGAAGAGAGGGAAAAAAGCATAGGTATTGATGATTTCTTTTGGAATCAATGTAAAGGAACTCAGGGACATTGGCAGGGACACAGCACAGCAGGAAAAACCTAAAGTCACTGCAGTGGTCAGAGGGATGGTCAGAGGCAATGGAAGAGCCTAGGAGGGAGACTTGTGTCAGAGCCTGCAGCAGAGCGGCCTCCTGCCACCCGGAACACAGGCAGACCACTGCATCTGCAGCCAAAGAACCAGAGGCATGCAGCTGCTGCACTTGTCAGGAGTCAGGCACTAACTCTGATGAATTTATTTTAAAGTGATTTAGAAGAAGAAGAAAGGGATGAAGGAAAAAGAAGGGCATGTAAGGGGTCCAGAAGAAAGGAAGGCAGGCAGGCTCAAAAAAAAAAATCACTCAGAGATGGCAGGAAAAAAAAACATATTCTGTGTATTATCTACAATAACTTGACTTCTAAACTTTCAACAAGTAGCAATTTACATTCTTTTCTTTCTTTTCCTCATTTTGTAAGGAAGACATTATGGATACAATTTTCTGGGGATGGAGTAGTCATGATTGGGACTCCCCTACAGGAAGCACAATGTACGAAAACAGGACAAAGCTTTCGCAACTCACCTTTTTGAATCAAATAAAACACTTCATGCCCGGTGGGGAGGTGGGAGTGGGGAGAGCAGCGCTGAGCGCTCTGCAGCAGAATCCTGAGGACTGCAGTCTTCCAAGGACCCAGCCATCTGATATATGTGTTGGCATAGTATCTCCAAGGAAGTGTGACAGTAGATATAAGAATTGCCTCCGCTAAAATTACCCTTAGAAACTGCCAGTGCTAGCTTTGGATAAGAGTGAGTGTTCTTTATTTCTAATATTTACACTCTTTCTCTTTGGTAACAAGGACTTCATGTGACTCCTGACCCTGCCCTTTGGAACGGCATCTTGAATCAGTTTCCGGACTACCTGCCTCAGAATTATGAAGGGAACAGGTTTACAAACACAGATTCCCACTGTCATTCAACTCTAATGAGTCAAAGGTACTGGAATGAGTGCTAGAAAGAAAAGGGCCTATGGTAGAAATAGGTTTTTGAAAACATATTCCCCAGGTATTATGGTTTAGATCTAAAATGTCTCTGAAATGTCTGATGTTCATAGGGAGGTGGGGCCTGGTTGAAAGCAGTAGGTCCCCGGGCCATGACCCGAAAGGGTCTCGTCTTGTCCCCTGATCCTCTCTCCGCTCTACTACCTGGTCACCACCATGCCTTCAGCAGCTTTTTCAGCCATGCACCTTGATTCCTACTGGCTTTGATTCCACTGAAACTGGGAGACAAATTAAATGTCTCCTCCTTTGTGTTGTAAGTGCCTGGCACTTTACCCCAGTGATGGAAAGAGACTAAAATACCAGGTAACTCGGAAGCACGTTATAACAAGGGACTCACCACTGCAGAGTTTAGCAGAGAACTAGGTACACTGTAAATGTACAATGAAAGTTTGATAAAGGAAAGACCGCGTGAATGAATGCTCGGGAGGAGAATGTGATGCACCCGAATGAGGGCAGAGGAATGGAAAGGCCCCCAAACAGGACGAAAGATCGTAACCTCCATGAAAGAAGGGTTGATAACCTGAGCAGGAAAGAAGTGAGGTGGGGTGAGGTGGGGCATTCTGAGGCTTGTTTTCCACTGTGTACCCTAGAGTTTTACACTCAGGCCTCCTCCACCCAGTCCTTTCCCTGGCCCTATTCTCCACAAGGCAGCTTTTCCCTTACTGCTACTACAGGGCAGGGTCATTAACACACTCACCCTTGTAGCTCCAGTGAGCAGAGAATAGGTGTCCTGCATGGTCAGGATTGGAGGGAGCTCCCTCCCCCTGACTTCTCATGCACTTCTCCACGTCTCTTTTGAGTAGGAAAAAATATATTTCTTCAAACCTCTGTGGACCAGCCAATGAAAAGCCATGTTTTCTATCTTTCTTTATGTTTGATTTTATTTATAATTGACTAGTAACAATTGTATATGTTTACACAGTGCAATATGATGTTTTGCTGTATGTATACATTATGGTATGATTAAAATAGAGTATCTCTTGAGCTAGCATAGGCTAGAAGTAAGATAAGAAAGGAGATAAGGAAAACCATTGTTTTTTAAAAAATGTCTTTAAGAAGACTGAAATTCAGGATACAATCAGAGTCATCCAAGGTTTGTTTGTACTTCTTTTCTTCCCGGCCCATCACACCCAGAATTCCTGAAAGACCCACTAAGTCTATGGATTAACTTAACTGATAAAGGACCAGAATCTGATTTTAAACAGATTCAGAGAACTCAAAGAACGTTTTTAGGCAAAATATCTTAGCTCACCCACCTTGAAAATTAAAGGGACTCTCAACTGATTGGTATAGTAGATGAGGCTCCTCCCTGCAGTCTGTAATGTGGGCTATCCTTTCACCTGTAAGATGAGCCACTGCCTTTCGACTTGTGGTTGGGGCAAAACTCAAACTTTCTGCAGATTCACAAAGTCCCACAGAGGTCCACCCCCAGCACCTTGATAAGTAAGCCCAGATGTGACTGTGGAACATGCCTGTGTCTCTCTAACGAGGCCCCATTCTACCTGCATACTTTCAGCTTTCTCGTGTGCCTCTCCGCCTTGAAGGTTTCCATTCTATGTTTTTGAATTATGTATACTTTAAATTTCTGTTTCCTAAATCTTCCCCAAGCTTCTTACTGAGTAGTCTTGAAAGTGCATTTTCTGCAATTTAAGGCAGTGGTCTTAATCCGTGGGTGTGATGGCCGGGGCTCCTTTGTCTGTTTTCAGTATCACTCAAGTCCTGTGCCAAGCATAGATAGTATCAAATAACTTCATTCCACAGTGGTGAGGACACCCAAAACCCTCTTTCAACTATACTGAAATACATCAGCCAAAATTTTCAATTGATGTTAACATAAATATATTATAATTTCTACATGATGGCACAGTAATTTAACACTTTTCAAAGCCATAGATTTCAGCCTCAGCCACATATTATAATCACTAGTGGGGTGGAAAGGGCTTTCAAAATTATTCCACTCTGGCTTTACCCACCTGACCCCCCAGCTTCTAAAATTTTTCTGGGGCACAACCTGGACACTGGGCATTTTGAAGAGCCCCCCAAGAGGTTCTGATATGTTATCGGGGTTGAGAATGACTGTTCAAGAGACACATCATTTGCAAGTTTCCAGTGGTAGTTTTTCCACACATCCTGATATTCAGTTTGTGGGAGAGTACTGGGTGGTAGGAGCATGTCAATCCACGTCTCTTTTGTCCTTGAACTGAATTAAGCATGGCCTGCTAACACAGGTGCCCAAGGCCCTGCGAAAGCTTCTCTAGAAATGTGAGGAGATGAAGAAAACTAGACCCACTCAAGAGCTTTTCAGGGGGAGAAATGCACAAGTTGGAAGGAATACTTTCCTAAATAACTTTAAATACAAAATTATTTTTAAGACTGCCCATTTTTATTATTACTGTTGACACATATTAATTATGCAAATTAATGTGACTCACTGTCATGTTTCCATTCAGTACGAGATTACTAAAACCCCAAAAGACGTGCTCTGAACAATAATTAGTGAGTCACAGAAGTAAGTTTTTAAGCTGCCTTCTGAGAGAGAGAACTCAGTCAACCACAGGAGTTGGACTTGTTATACTGGGTGCACATGACAAGTTCAGGGCCCAAACTGAATTGCTTCCAGCAGTCAGCATCTCCAGCTTCCCCTGTAAGCCTTCCACCCTACTTGTATACTGAAAGACAATGTGAAGGCTATCAGTTAGAAAGAAATCCAATTTATCGGTCCTGGTCCTCTTTTTTCAGTGTAGACCTGACCCTAGACCAAGTTGTTTTTCTCCAAGGAAAAAGGTTACTAGTCTCGAACCCATGGCTGGAAAGATGGAAACAGCAGGCGGATCCTGCCTTTTTTTTTTTTTTTTTTTTTTTTTTTTTTGAGGTAAGTGCTTGCTCTATAGCTCAGGCTGGTCCTGAGCTCACTATGTAGCCCAAGCTGGCCCTGGACACACAGCAATTCTCTTGTCTCAGCCTCTTGAGTGCTGAGATTATAGGCACATGCCACCAAGCCCAGTTTATGTAGTGCTGGGGAATCGAACTGAGGGCCTTAAACTTGCTAGGCAAGCACTTTAACTGCTGTGCCATTTCTCCAGCCTCAGGGCTCCTGTTTGACCAAGGTGAGTCTCAGAAGCAGCTGCCTCTGAAACAGCAACTTCATTATAACAATAGAGCTTTTCCTTGATCCAATTTAAGTTTTTAACTATGCAGTCACCAAATATTTTTGCCAACAGTTTTTTTTTCCAGAATTCTTACTCATGCTGTTGCTTAGTAAACATTTTTAATATTTTTAGTCAAATCTTCACCTCCGTTAACAAATACATAAGTGAAAGGACACAGTTTCCTGAAAAAAAAATATTTTTTGAGCAAAAGGAATATCCTTCTGACAAGTCAGTAAACTCGTAGGACCCCAGTGGGGAGCCATGAGAGCCATCAGTGCTCTGGAACTGTCCCTGCAAGTCAGCCTGCACCTGGGTACAGGCACATAACCAGTGCATGCTTAATGCACAGCCAAAGGGGGTTTCATGTTCACAGGTCATAAATCAGAGTGATTTAATCCAAGAGGCATTTATTTAAGGCCAAGCTAAAGGTAGGTAGGCGTCTGACAGCTGCCTTCTACAGAACACTTACCTGTTTTTCTTTTTGTCTGTTTTGTTTTTTGTTTTTGTTCTGAGACAGGATCTTGTTCTGTAGTGCAGGTTGGTCCTGAGTTCACTATGGAACTCAGGCTGGCCTTGAACTTACAGCAATCCTCCTGCCTCAGCCACCCGAGTTCTAGTATTACAGGTATGTGCCACCATACCTACTTCACGTGATGCTGAGGAATCAAACTCAGGGCCTTGTGCTTGCTAGGCAAGTGATCTAAACACTATACTGTCCCTCCAGCCTTATACCTATATTTTAATTCAGTTATTTCACAAAATGGGATTGTGCTACTTACCCACAGGGTTGTCACTAAGTAAAATAATAACATAACATTGAAACAAAATACTTAAGCAATTGAACACATAATAACAGCTCAAGAGATGTTACTTTCTTTGTATCTCCTGTTTAATGGAATTACAGGTCACAGGCAGAATAGTTTTGTTTTAGAGATAAAGGAAACTGAGACTGAGAGAGGTCAAGTGATTCGCCCATAGTCGTAAGGCTGGGAAAGGAGGAGCTGGTAAGTGAAGGCAGGAGCCCAACTTTTCTTGGGATTTCTCAGAAAAGTGCCAGGGCTCTTCAAAATTTCACATTGTCCTCTAATGTGAGTGCCCAAGAACAATGGCCTGATGTTGTTTAAATGACAAAACAACCCCACCTAGGTTTGAAGCCACATTTATCTGTTTTCAGTTGAGAAAGCCGCTAATGGCTCTTACCAGGCCTTTCCCAGTTGAAGCAGAGAACCAAAACATTTGCAGCCTGAGGAGTCCCTCCCACTGTTTGTAGATCAAACACAAACAGAAACCGTGGGAGGCTGGACCATCTCTAACTGAGAGAATCAATATCAATGAAATAGACAAAATCCCAAAATCTCAAAATAATGAAAACAAAGATATCCAAGTAATAAAATCTGCTAGAATCGCAAAGACAACACAACTCCGATCTCAAATGGCTCAAAAAAAGTGTCCATTAACAAGGGATTAACACAAGGGAAGTACACAACCAGTCAACGGGAAATGAAAAATTTCACACAGCCTGGTGTGCTGGAGCCCACCTAGGATTACGGAGGAGGGTGTGTGGAGACAGTATGGTTCTGAATGAAGAAAGAAGTCTCCAGAAACCACCAGCTATGCTTCAACTTAAAGAGACACCCCAAACAAGAATTTCTTGGGATTAAAGCTGGAAACTGAGAAGCCAAGAGGTGATGCTGGCTTGTCAGTACTGATTGGCTACCCTTTGTAATCTTGAACATTGTAATTTTTAGCAGAACCTGGGTGGTGGAGGGAGAACCCACGCACTCTCATGGGGACAGCTTTCAAAGATGTTTTAGAAAACATTCTCAAATGCCAGAGCTTTGGGGAAAGAGGGTGGGGAGAAAAATAAATAAAGTTGTGGAATAAAATTGTATTCATTTACCAAATAAGTAAAATGGTGTTTTCCTACATGAAAACAACATGGGGGCCATGGTTCAAATTCAAAACTTCATATTGAAATTTACTGGCTAATGCAATAACATTAAGAGGTGGAGCCCTTTGGGAAGTGGTTAAGTCATGTGGAATCTGTACTCAGGAATGGGATTAGTGCCTTTATTATAATATGTGCTTCTGAAAGCTGCCTGGCCTTTCTATCTTCCCCTACCATGTGAGGGCACAAGGATAAGGCACCATCTTTGAAGAGGAAGCAAGCCCTCACTAGACACTGAATCTGTTGGCCCGTTGGTCTTGTGTTTCCCAGCCTCCAGAATTGTGAGAAACAAATTTATATATTATCTAGTCTAAGGTATATTGGTATAGCCCTAGGAGTAGACTAAGGCAGTGGGCATTTGTTTCAATTTAAAATCTTAATTTAAATGAGATTAGAAGCAATTATTAATGTGAATTAATTGATTAGTGGACATAAATTAGTTCGGTAATAATATTCTTATCATGATGAATGAATAGCTAAGCAACATAGAGAGTTAAATTAAAGATATGTTATTTTAGGCAAAAATTCAAATATTTCTGCAAAAGTTAACACACCAAAAAAATTATGTTTTCAATGTTTTCTTATTTTTTGTCAAGTTAGAGCAAGACTTGCATGAAACCAGTAAGTAAAGAACCATCCACAGTAGAATTCTAAAGCAGAAGTTTGTTGCCTCCAGCAGACCCGGCCTGGGTAGCCAGTCCAGAAGTAGAGCTGGGCATGGGGTGAACAAGACTTTCGTTTGGTGCATGCAGGGTGAGTCAGAAGCAGGCTATTGGTTAGAGTGCAGGCTGGAGACGGGGAAGTAGATCAGAGGTGGCTGGGTGGGTATCCTGAGCTAAGCTTTGGGGTCTCCCAGAATGGCCTGGTGTCTACCTAAGGGTAGAAAAATGGGGAGGAGCCAGGCCCTTCCTTAGAATTTCAGTTTAGTACAAAGCTATAACCACATGCATTTGATGACTATATCTATAAACAAGTTTAGTTATTTTGGATGAAATAGGCTTAGCATGTTTGTTTGCAAGGAAGAGTCCCAATTTTTAAAATATCTGGCCTCCTGAGCACATCAAGCTTTGCGACTGAGCTGCCCGTGGTATTTTGCCTAAAAATAAGTGTCTCACCCAGGAAACCTACTACAAGAGTGGAACAGAGCAGAGAAGGAGGAATGCACAAACCAGGAATCTCCCACAGACTTTGAGTCTGCAAACAGTTGCCAACAGCTCATTCCTAAGAGTCCTATGCTACACCTGGCAGATCAGGACATAAAAACAAACATTTGGCCAGCACTGGGGCAGAGTGTTTAAAGTTGGGTGTAGTCCAGAAAGTCTGACTCATCCACAAGGGTTCCCTTAGGATGGATTCTGTCATCATCTTAGAAAAAAGTCCCACTTGTGATGACTTCCCTGGCTCCTTCCCTATGTCTGTAATCTGGGGTCTACTTCATCAGCTGCTATCCTCAAAATCTATCTTTCCAAGTATATATATTCAGGCTCACACACGAGCGCTCATTTGCTCTCCATCTCTTAACAGTTCCTCACTTTCTACTTGTATCCCACGTTTCCTAGGAGAAAAATAAGATTTTAGCAAAGATGCAAAGCTTAGTCTCAGGCTTGCTACTTAAAGGCAAAGGATTTGAGGCAGATTCTAGGGGACTAAAAACATATTAGCAAAAGCTTACACCAACAGAGATACAAGAGTAGTTTGGGAATTGCTTTCTTTAGCTGTGGGAGAAATCTTTTTATATAAATGGTCTCCAAACCTCTTAAAAGCATCACTTAGCAAAGTGGCGAGGTTTTGCAGCCCTGCCTTTTTTTTTTTTTCCAGTTTCCCTGAGCAGAGACTATTTCAATGTTGTACAACTAAACTGCCACCAATTGTGCTCCATTCGCCACCATCCACACGAAGTTATAAGGCAGCTCCTAAGACGGAAGACCACCAGAATTTCTCTGTTTGGTGAAATTTTAAGTCGGTGCTTTGAATCAACAAACCCCTAGTAGCTACTATATCCCAGTCATGGGGGGTGGGATGTGATAAGTAAGATAAAGTGCTTAAGAGGCTACAAAGCATTTAAGATGTGAGTTATCACTTTTGGAATCAGATCATCGCAGCATCCAATCCCAAAGGGAAAGATTCTATAATCACTCACTTGGTCATTCTCCCCTTACTCTTGGCTAAAAGAATCCTGCTCTGGGTGTTTTATTCAAATAAAAACACTGTCTCCTGGTCTTACCTGTAAACAGAGAAAGCCTTGATACATGTTCTAGTCAGTGAGATGCTGATTCTGCAGAAAATGAATTCAGAGGGACAGCCTCAGCTGGCAGGTCCCTTTGGCCCTGTGTTCTCACTTCTTCCTGACGTGTGTGTGACAGCCCTACGGCCATGAGATATCCAAGGACAAGAAGGGTAGGTGCAAAGACGCAAAGAGCTCACTCTTCTGTGATCTTTGACCCAAGATAGCAACTCTAACCTGCCTTCCCATGAGGTCTTCTTACATGAACCAGCTACAATTCCAACTTGATTAAACTACCAATCACAAGGTATTTATTATTGGCAGCCAAAGGCATTTTTGGGTGATAAATCAATGATGTCTTTGAGTTTTATTTTCCTCATCTATAAAACAATGATCTATTCTTTACCCACATAAACTTTTCTGTAAAGTCTAAATGGTACAGCATAGCTCCCAACCCAATGCCTAGCTCACAAGATGGCAGACTATCATGAATCACTAAAGTGAGTAGTTCTTTTTCTTTGGGAAAACCTAAAAGACTAGAGTCAAGTTTTTCCTAAGGTGAGGATGACCTCTGGGCAAAAGACTAGGCCCGTTCAGAGTATAACTAAATGAATCTCCCTTTTCAAGGATCTTTACCTCAAAATTATAGTCTAAAAATAGTCAATGTTTTAAGATCATGTCCACCTGTTCTTACTGTGGGAGATTGCTCTGACATATTGCTAATGCACGCTTATTATTTCTAATTCTTGGGCACAAGCTGTTGCTTTGTTTTTAGTGAAACCAAATTATCTTTGCTACATTTCATTCTTAAGCAGCACTACTACCAGCATCTATTAGAGAATTTCAATTTTAAAAAGCAGAAAAACCAACCTAGCAACCCTAGTGAGGCCCTGTCTCAAACAATACAAGGGGCTAGGGATATGGCTCAAAGTGAAGGCCTTGTGTTCAATCCCTAGTACCTGGAGAAAAAATAAAACAAAAACAAAGCAAACAACAACAAAAAATCACCAGAGAAACACTCTTCTGATACACAATTTTTGCTTGCAAACACTGAGTTTCCCCTCCTTTTTTTTTTTTTTTTTTTTTTTTTTTGTAGTATGTGGAACTGTCATAATTCTGATCCATTTGGTGATATGTGAATTTGGCCTTCAATTTTGTGGACAAAAACCATCAGTTATTGCTCATTCTTTCACCTGTAAATTGATTTAGGTGAAGCATTTTAATAGTATACCCCGTGTGGGGAGTTAAAGCACCTGTGCATCACAGTAGCCTGCCCAGGCATAATGAAGGAAGCATGGCATAAAGACATAATGGGATATTACTCAGCCACGAGGAAATAAAAAGTATGTGGCAACATGAATAAGCCTGGAACATATTCTAATAAGTGAAATAAGCCAGGCACAGAAAGACAAATGCATGTTTTCACACATATGTGGAATCATACAAAGTTAGATGTAGAGAAAGAATAACGCTACCGGACGCTGGGAAGGGTGGGAGATGGGTGAGCACAGAGAAGTTGGTGAGCAGGTATAGGCTACAGTTAGACAGGAGGGGTAAATTGTAGGGTTCTATGGTGCAGTGTAGTTAAGATAGCTAATAATTTATCATGTATATCAAACTAGCTAGAAGAGAAGATTTGAATATTCCCAACACCAAAAAATGATAAATTTTGAAGGTTGGTGAAAATTTTAATTCCCTGGTATGATCATTACACATTACTTTCATGCATCAAAATCTCCCACTGTGTTTTGTATGTACGTGCAACAATTGAGAAAAGAAAGTATAATCCAGGAGAAATCTAGGACACATGTCCGAATAACAACAATCATAAAATAACGAACAACCGAAACCCCCTTTTCTGAATTTTAGTTAAGCATTTTTGGAATGAAAGTGAGGTAAGTGAAGACTGAGCTACAACAGGACCAGGAAATCCCCACCTGTTCGTTGGCTACTGGAAAAGTTTTAAGCAATGTAAGTGGTTACCTTGAGGTCCTCGGTCTGTTGAGTAGAGGTTTTCTATACTACAAACATTTCAACCAATTCTTCCTGGATAATTCGAGTTTCCAAAGTTTTACAAGATGCTCTGTGTTAGTGAGGTCCAACAGAATTAGAATGGGAGCCGTAAACATGAATCATGTACCTAATTTTGAATTTCCACAGAGGCACCTTAAAAAAATAAATATACTGGTAAAATTAATTTCAATAAAAATGATACTTAACCCAAAATACTACCATTCCAACAAACAATCACTTAAAAATTAATAAAAGATATTTACATTGTTTTTATACCAAGTTCTTATAATCAGGCATGAATTTTGCACTTACAGCATATTTCAAGAGACAAGTCACATTTCAGGCGTTCAGCAGCCACTTGTGTCCGGCGGCTAACATTTCAAGCTATACTGTTAGGCCCAGAATTTCCTGTTCTGCCTAGACGTCTTTGAATAACACTGGGTTCCCAAAGCCTGCTTGTGAGTCCTGTGTTCTAGCCCGGCAAGAAAGGTTCCCAGCCAGGCTGGTTCCCTAGCTGCCAGAGCAACCATTCTCCACCTGGTCCTCTGCGTAACAAATCATTTCTCTGCCCACCTGAGGAATTAATCAAATAATGAGACCCTCTCCTGAGAACCAGGAGTCGTCTCCCCCCACCCCCAGTCCCTATGGAGCCAGCCTTCCTCAGCTCAGCTGGCTCGCCTTGCTCCTTAGTGCAACATTTCGTGGCCCTGAATAGCGTGCATATATGAGCATGTGGGACTGATAAGCTGCTGCTGTCACAGTCACCTAACAGTCACCTGTGTCGTGTATTCGGCCAGATTGCTAGGAGGGACAGGTGAAGAGAGGCAAACAAAACAACAGCATAGGTCTCCACCTTTTAAGAGTAGAGTCAACTCTTCCAGAGGGCCTGGCACAGTTTAGACTCAGCCTTCCTACGGGCACACCGTTTGTGACAGTGCAGTTACTGCTCCCTTGGTAATCCTTTTTGTATTTTGTTGACATTTTTGGTACCTCGTGGTGCTCATCTTCTAACTGAGCTTTGGCACTGATTCTGTGTTGGCACTGTATTATCTTGTGCAATTTCCCAATCGTTTGAGGCCATAGACTCCTGTGTTCCTCACTAATTCCCACCCAAGTACCCCAAAGACTGCTTTAGGCCTGTGCTTCAGCTCAGGAGAGGTGGCCAGCCATAATCCCTTGAAACAGGAACAACTCGAACAAGTTAAGAGTTTTAATTTCACCCGTTGAAGACAACAAAACCTAGCATCATTGTAAAACAACTCATCTTCCAAAGGAATTAAATTCCTGAGATAGAGTCATTGCTTAACTAACTAGTTAAGTAATTGGTTACTCAGTTAATTGAAAATATTAAAACAAAAAATCTGTTCCCATGGAGCTGTTTTCTATATGCTTTTCAGATATGACGCCTTGGGCAGGAGCCTGTGGCAGGATAAGTGGCCGGTGCTCTCTGGAGCCCCTAAGCTGTGGATACACTCCTTTAATCAGCTGTGCCCTCAGCGAAAATCTGTGCAAGCCGAGATTGCCCTCGGTTCTCAGCTGCTCCTGACAGACTTATTGGTGTGGTTTGCTTTACTGACAAAAGTCACTGTAAGGAAAAAGTTCCTCTATGAACCTACGGTGGAATTAAAAACTGAGTTTAACTTCATATAGTTTACTAAGGCTCAGATCTGTGAGAAAGCGTCCTACAGCAGTGCAGGCTAAAGAACCCTTCTGGATGATATGGCGCCACGGTTCCCCCAAATGTATGCAGCCTCTAGGACCTTAAAATGGTAAGTTAGCTACCTCTAAGAAATTTTAAAGCAAATAATAGAAAAATCCATACTAGGTACTTGAACAATTATATATGAGATATTACTATTATAAATGTATTTTTCCAGGCTGGTGTTCACATCCAGGGCCTAGAGCATGCTAGGCATAGGCTCCATCCCAGAGCCACAGTCCAGGCCCGATATGCTGTTCCCCAACTGCACCAGGAACCTGTCCTGACTATGAGCACACTTGCCTGCTATCCAGTGGCCTCCCCTACCCAGTCCCTTTTGGTTTGTTTGTTTTCCTGAGAATAATCCCATCTCAGAGGACTTCTACTCTCAGAGACAGAGACGCCTGTTGGTATCTGCAGTACCTGGAATTGACTCATGAAGCAGAGGGTGTTCCCTCTACAGGCTGGGGAAACGAGCAGCTGCTAACACTACATTTCTCTTATCAGTGATTCCCTTATATTTTCAGCATGGAGAACGTACAGGGTTTTCTTTTTCCCTGAAAAGGTGTGTTTTAATAAGAAGTCACAGAAGCATAGCGGAAAAGGCCCCACCAGTCAAGAAGAGACGGGGAAGGAAAAGGCCGTGCCCAGACAAATTTTTCATGCTACACCATTCCCTAACGCGGGCAATGAGGCAATTATCATCTTTAATGACACAGGCAATTTGCTAGGTATTTTATGTAATATAAAAAAACGTTAGTTATTATTTATTAATAATAGCCATAAGTCAGGCTTTGCACTAAGGTTTTATACATATGTATATCCATGGATCAGGAGGACCAGAAGGGCTGAATTACTAGTCCAAGGTCATACCACTAGTTCTAGCCAGAAACAGGAGCAGGAGCTGCTGAGTCTTCAGGTCTCCACTTTCTCCTGTGCCCCGTCGTGGTCCCTCTCATCAGGCAGAGACCTCCGCGTTCTATCACCGGTGCCCAGCTCCAGTGGAGCCCCGCACGCATGCTGCGCACTGCATACATGTTTATGGGATGCGTAGTCATGCGAAGAGGCGGAGAACGGTGGGTATGGACTGTTAAGATACTGAAAACTGAGCAAAGGAGGAAAAGACTGGAAGACAAGAGGGTATCCACAATTCAGACGATGCCAGGCACCAGTTCACACGGCGTCTTGGTCAGCTCCTCATTTAACGATTCCGTGACTGATTTACATGGTCAGAGCTAAAGTCATTTTGCCATCATCTTTATGTGAGCGTAGCTGGGTTCTTCATACCTGCTGATTTCCATTAAATGCTGTTTAGAAAAATAATTGCATGACTCGGCTCTGTTGGCATTAAATATAAATCACTGGTTTGGCTACTAAAATATAACTTTCAAGGTGTGCAGAGAGACAAGCAATCTTTTTTCTGCATTTTTTTTCTTTCTCTCTTTTCTGCGATGCTTTCTAACTGAAGACGGGACACCTCTGGGTGGTTTCGCCTTGCAAAGTGCCCCACGCACTTGGCTCGCTCTGCTGGCCGCGCTGTGCAGCCCTTGTGGCAGAGTCATCAGTCACAGATTACAGCTGCAAGGGGTGTCCCAGTTTAATCTCATTTTTGAGTGAATTAATATCATTAGTTTTGACGAATTAATGGCATTAAGTGTGCAAGGTTAGAAGGAATTATGTCCATATCCGTCTATTACTGAATGTGCCTCGTTCGTGTGAAGCTAGCTTCCTGAATGGAGTCAGTGGGATGCTTTCAGTTTCCTGGTTTCCGAAATGCCCCTTAGAAGACTGACAGAGATGACCTAATACACCTGTGGACGAGGGTTTTGTTAAGACATAACTTTTGGTGGTTTGTGGCGCTTCCTACCCGAGGTAATTGTATGTAGACTTGATCCAAGGAAATTCTGTCTTTGCAGAGACTTGAGATGCTGCACGCTCCTTCCAATAAAAAATTAAGTGCTATGGTATACCAGTTTTCTTGGCAGTAGAGGGAAAGAGATAATAAAGGGACACATGGCAATGTACATCTTTTTCAATGTGAAACCAGCTTTTTCCCAGCTTAAGTCTAAATGAAATGCATGTTGTTGGAGTACTGCGCCAATAAAACCAAACTTTACAGTTGGAGGGAGATATTCAAATGCAAAGTAGCTCAAAGATTTTTTTTTTTTTCTGAATGACAGTTTAGTGGTTAGTTTAAGGAATCTAGAAGGTTGAAAACCAGGAGAATAGAGATTGACCATACTGCTGAAAGTTCCTGGGTAGCAACATAGGGGTTCAAAATTTCATCTTCCTTGCATCCTGTTGGTCTGAATTTGATCATTGAACATTGTAAAAGATAATGAGATTATGCCCAAATCCACGGTGTGGGGGAGTTGACTAACCTTTCTTAAAATCAAGGCATCTTGGCCTTACATCTGAGTAACAAGTGAGATGTGTAAAGAGCAAATAAAGATGGTAAACGGCGCATGAGATAATTGGTGTGTGCCACAGTGCCTAGGTTCAAAGTCCATTTTCCATTGCTACAACCAGATACATTAGGCTGAATACTTTATAAAGAGGATTGTTTTGCTTACAGTTTTGGAGACTGATAATCCAAACAGTATGACACTGGCTCTAGTGAAGATCTCATGAAGGACTGCATCCCGGCAGAAATGCGAGTGAGGAGGAGACAGCCCAGGACAGCACAGGGAGCCTGGTTTTAAGCCCCCTGGCTGTCACACTGGAATTTTGGATTAGCTTTCCTGGGTTTCCAGGTTGCCACCTTGTTCCTACATCTGCACATCCTGGAACCCACCAGCCTCCAGAGTTGCATGAGCTAATTCCATATGTATACACACATGCACACCCAGTAGGAAGATGGTAGGTGGGGCGGTAGATAGACAATAAGGGGACTGATTGACCAGACAAGGTTCTGAATAGGCTCTAACTATAAAAGAAGATTCTATTTTTCTGCAGAAACCTGAAAAATAGGAGGATTTTCATCTAACTTCCTTGATATATTTAGGCATCAGAAGTGTTGATTTTAGAATACTCCTCTATCCCCTCTCTGTGGATGCCCCAAACCTTCAAATGCTCAAGTCTCTTCTAGAAGGCGGTATCACATTTGTACATAACCTGTTCACATTTTCCCACAACCTCCACATCTCTTTATTGATTACAATGCCTATCACAGTGTAAATAATTGTTATACTGTATGATTAGGGATAGGGACAAGATAAAATTTTGTACATTTCTCTTTCTAGCTCTATGGGCTATGTTATCAAAGGTGGAAATTTCTCTACTGGAGTTGAAGCTCCATGGTAGAGCTCTTGCCTAGCATGCCCGTGTCCCTGGATTCAATCCCCAACACACACAGAAACACACACACACACACACACACACACACACACACACACACACACACACACAAGATGGGAAATACAAGGTTGTGTTCATATTCAGAGGAGGACGGAGGATCCTGTGTTCCTTGCCCTCTCTCTGACCCTCAGGATTTAGATGTTGCTCCAGTTATACTTTCCAGAGCAAACATTAAAGGATCACTCGTCCTTTGAGTGCAATGGAAGACAGCAACCTTTATTAGTATCTTTTTTAGAAGTTTGACTTTCAACCACTACTCTCTATTGTTACTAGCTACTCGCATAGCTGTCTTCACCTGCACATTTTGGTTAATGTGGCCCTGGAGTGCAGAGGTCCTTTAGCTTTCCTGTTGCTTTTCTTCAAAATTCTACTTAATTCAGTATTTTGGTTCAAAATAACTTGCCTCTGAGTGCACCTCCTTAGGACCCTAGAGTTCCATCCCAGCTCTCCCAATTTTTAGACCTGAGCTCGTGGGCAAATCTGCTCACCTACCCATGACCAGAGCTTCTGATCTCTTGTACTTCTCAAGAGATCAGAATTTCAGAATTCCTGATCTAGCTACTCACTTTCTGTCATCTTTTCCATTTGGAGAACTAGTTTCATAGAACTCTATAAAACAATGATTCCACAATAAATACAGGCACCTGTTCTTCTCTGTGACTCTGTGTGTGCATGCTTGCACATAGGAGCACGAGCGCACGTGTGTGTGTGTGTGTGTGTGTGTGTGTGTGTGTGTGTGTGTGTGTGTGAATGTTGCTTTCAAACTTGGGTTTGCAATTCTTAAACAGCCTTTTGGTTTTTCTCGGAACACCCTAAGTGCGATTTTTACACCAACGTATTTTATACCACCCCTACCAACCCCCGAGCAGGCTCTAATCCTCATGGTAATTAGACCTAACCAATATTTAAGTGCTTAATTTTTTTCAAGTTCTGTTTGTTTTGCCCGTGACACTAATTTATGGTTAGGTTATAACGATGGCAACCATAATCATTTAAATTGCTAAGAAATTCTTAAGCTTTTAGGAACCTTATTTGGGCAGGGGGAAAAAAAACTCCGAAGTGTTTGTTGTTTGTTTTTATTATTTTTTAATTCTAAAATTCTGTCAAGATTTTCTTTTCATACTTTAGTTCATTTGAGGTATTTTAGGAATAACTAACAGTAAACTTGTCTGGGTAAAACTGCCCTAAGCGATTCTTTAAGTTAATTATCACTTCTCTTGGTTCTGTGAATGGCTGTTCAATGACACTGTCAGCAAGTGGAATGAACCAAATTACTTTAATTATGGAGTAATTGCACAGAGCGATGGTAATTAAATCTTGATCAGTTTAAGTGAGTGAATTAATTGCTCTAACTTGGAATGCACACTGCAGCAAGAGGAGTTGTTTTGTAGTTTAATTAACGCCATCTACTAAAGTCTTATCATATCTAAAATGTAGACAATTAATGAGTTTGATATTATTCTCACCTTCACAAGAACTAGGACAGAATTCATGCTGAGAAAGGTAACATGGTAAGGAAATGATAGAAACTTAATATTCTTGTCACTTGTAAGATACATTGGTTGCAATCTCTATTTTGCCTTCTGGAGAAATGTGCAAATAGAAATATTTCCATATAATTACCTTCTGGCCTCATTTCATTTCAATATTCCCTGATTTATATAACAGTATGCATCTGAAAATGTGTTAATGTTTTAAATGTCTACAGTCTGACTGTCGTTGTAAATCAATTCATCGTTCACATTCTTCTCATTTAGGAGAATCTGTCCCTTGTGTACATACACGAGGGGTCTTCACAGAACTTGACCATTTATCCCTCATCATTCACTGGAAAGAGCTTTCCATGCTGATCTATTGCCCATTCTCCAGTGCTTAGAAATTCCTGGTGATTTTAGAGTGACTTCCCTTCCCCAAACCAGACTACTGTGTAGACCCGTTACACTATGCATTAAAAGCAACTAGAAAACTTCTAAAACTTGACAGTGCCCAGGCCCCACTGCAGAATTTCAAGGAGAGGTTAATAGACCTGAGTATGTTCTCTAAGATTTCTTAGTTGACTACAGTGCACATCACAGGCTGAGAACCACTGATCTTGAAATTCCACCCATCTTCACCCTAGCAAATCTCAGAAGGCAATGCCAGTACAGACTTCCAGATAGGCCCCTGTAGATCGTCAGGACAGATCTAATAATTGAGACCAACGCCCGATCCTTGGACTCCCTGCTGCCTATCTCTCATAAGACACAGTTCTTTGTAAGTATATCAAACCATACACTACAATAAATCAAGTTGGTAGGTTCCAGCTTATAAACTAGAGAAGCAAAAAAGTAAATCAGCATGACTTACTCAGCAAACTTACACATTGTCTCCATTCAGAAAAAAATGCAATCTTTTAGTCCCTAAGACTGCTAATCTGAGTGCCATTAATTTCAGGGTCATTATTAAGTGTCATTGGGCATTAATGATTAAGTAAAACTAGTAGAGAAAAAGGCTTTTGGTAGTTTGGCCTGAAGTGTGTAATAAGTAAACACTGGAATTGCCAAGGCCAGAACTTACATCTGGCCTTCTCTGACTTCAATGATCATGGGTGTTGAGGCTTTATGCCATAGCTCAGAGTTAACATAAGACTTGGGGACATGAGATGTGACCTAAGATGACAACAGGTAGGTTCTTAGAACATGTAAACTTGTTCCATAATGGATGAATTGGGTTTGGGAAAATAAGAGCACTCTCTCTCTCTCTCTCTCTCTCTCTCTCTCTCTCTCTCTCTCTGACACAAGGTCTCACTCTGTAGTCCAGGCTGGTCCTGAACTCACTATGTAGCCCCAGGCTGGCCTCAAACAAAACAGCAATCCTCCTGCCTCAGCCTTTTGAGTGCTGGGATTTGGTGTGCCACCACGCCCAGCTCACGTGATGCTGGGGAATTGAACTCAGGGACTTGAGTAGGTAGGCAAGCACTTTACCCACTGAGGGACTCCTCCAGCTCTATAAAAGCATTTTCTACATGGAGAAAGGGCAGGATGTTAAGAAGTATGTCCTGAAAGCCAGACCTACTTATGTGCAAAAAAGACAGTGTTTAAGAAACTGTACATGGTCTTGCTAGGGAGTGCACATGGTGAAGGGGAAAAATAAAGCAAATGAACAAAAACCATCCATAAGCCACTCCTTGGCTGAAAGGGTCGAGGCATTTAGCTTGTCTCAAGGAAGAATGAATATCAGGCCTATGAAGTAGATCAGTAATAGAGAGGCTGGGGAGAGGATTTAGAGTGGCACAGGGTGGTGCCAGGGACAGCATAAGAAAGGGCTGGTGCATTTTGGATTGAGTGCCATCAAGATCGGGGGCAATTCTGTAATTAGGTATTTATTAATTGTTCTGAGTAGATGAGGGGATTAAAGTGTGGCTAGTTAGCGCGACTGACAGTCACGTCTCTCTTCTGAGCTCGGGAAGGGAGTATCTTAGCGACTTCTGTGTGTGCACAGAGTCATCTCTTCACTAGTTCTCAGGCATGGTTACCGAAGGAAGTCATGTGATCCTCTCCCGTGCGTGTGGTTCATGTTCAGTGGGGAACACCAGCAATGTCTTAACCTTACTCAAAGGAACAGGCTCCTGATGGTCGTTTTAAGGAAACAGCACTTCAGGTTTGATGAGTTAAAAGGAATGAAATAATGTAACAACATTTCCACTTCGGGAAAACCTCTAAAGTGGCTCCATGGAGGATGGCCTTCAGCGTGGCAAAGCTACATTCAAATGGCTCTGTAGAACAGAGGAAAGAAAATACTCCTAGCACTGAGGATAGAGAGAAAGGGACTAAGGAGTGAAGATCTGGGGATACAAAAGACAAAACCAAGATAAATTCAAAGAGAAGCAACAATACAAAGTTACAGCCCCAGCTGCCTCTTTATCTGCATTATCTAAGGAGGGAAATCGCTTCAGCATTGTGGAATTTCCTTTTCCTCAAAAAGTAAAACCCAGCGCATCTACTAAGTAAGTTGCTGCCTGCAAAAATACAATTTTCAGGTAACAGAATTAAAACTATTAATGTCCACAAGACTGGAATTTTAGTCATTTTGTGGGGTGGGAAGTTACAAAAAAATCTGAGAGGCCTTTTTGTTATTTTTAGGGAGAAGCATAGTCTCGAGGCCCTTAATTTTACTCTGTGACATCACAGTGATGTAAACAGCTTTGCAGAGAGCACTTCTTAATTTTTATTTCTACTCCATTTAACATGAATATTTTGAGAAGCAGATACTGATTTGAGAGCAACATTTCATAAAATTCAGATGACTTATTTATCCAGCATTTTGGTAAGCCTATTCTGCAGATTAATTTTTTAAACTATTTTTAAAGCCAAACGAAACCCTCAGAAAGCGAGGATTCTATTAGTTCATGACCTTATGTTTGAGTGGAGAAAAAATGGCTTTGCAATCCATAAAATGTGTTAATGTGGGGATAGAATCTTTATCTTCTACGCATTCTTCCAATCAACAGGATGGATTAGGCCCTAAATAATCTGACATTAGTATTAAAGCAAATATTTTTTTTTAAACATGTGTACCCATTACTGGCACATTATGTATAGAGCTTTAGTTCTTGGTATTAAGACATATCTTGATCGCAAACCATCTAGTAGAAATCATCGCTACAGTGATGTTAGGTCCGGAAGTAGATTATCGCTCAGGCCATTTTTTCAATTACTAGCAGAGAGAAGATTTGGTGGTCATTTAAGAGCTGGTTAGTGAGGCAAGATGTTAAAATCAGGGGACTCTGAGGCACTGTCCCTGCTGTGCTGAAAGGCACCTTCCCTGAGTAAACCAAAAATCCAGGTGCAGATTTCACAACTCAGCAAATCTGTAACTCATGTGGAAGCCATGGCAAGACCTCCAGAATTCAGAGACCAGCTCAGTTTTAACGAGTTTAAAATGGAATTGCAAACAGCCACAGTTGCACTTGCTATAGATCCAGATAACTGGTTCCAAGATCCCCACCCCCACCTCGGGTATCAAAATCTGCAGATGCTCAAATCCCTTACATAAGATAATGTAGTTTTCACGTATAATGTACATGCATCTTCCCATACTTAAACACATTTGACTTACTTTTTTTTGTGGTACTGGGGATGAAACCCAGGGTCTTTTTACTATACTACAACCCCAGCCCATTTTTTGGTTTTGATTTTGAGACAGTTGCCCCGGCTGAGCTTGAACTTGCGATCCTTCTGTCTCAGCCTCCCAGAGTGCTGGATTGTAAGCTCAGCCCATATACTTTAAGCAAAGCATCTCTGGATGACCCTTTTAAATTTAGAACTTGTTTTGGTCTGATTGTTTCCTATTCTCCTATTTCCTCCCTTTAGGAATGGGAATGTTTACCCTGTGCCATTGTATGTTGGCAGTATTTAACTTTTCTTTGATTTTCACAGAGGCTCACAACTAAGAGTTTGCCTTGAGTTTCCTAGGAGACATTAAACTTTTTATCAGAGCTAGAACTGTCAAGGTTTTGGTAACACTTAGAGAAGGACTAAATGAATTTTATATAACACATGAGTCTTTTGGGGGCCAGATTTAGAATGTTATGATTTGGATCTGTACCCCAAAAGTCAACATATTTGGATGTTGTGGGATACCTCCGGAACCATGTGCTGTTAAGTGGTGGGGATTGGTCAGAAGGTGATGGACCTCTTCTTCCATTGTCAGCCACACGTAAATGGACTGAGACCTTCTGAAACTGTGAGCCAAAATAAATCTTCCTTCCTTTACTGTGGATTTCAGATAATGTGTCCCAGCAACAAAAAAGTGTCTAAGACAAGGACTTTTCCTATGCAAAATGACAGCACTGCCCTAGATCAGTAACAATTTATGATGCCACACCTGGAGGTAGCAGCAATATCTCTGTGGAGTTTTTTTTTTTTTTCGGGGGGAGGGTTGTTTGTTTTGTTTTGAGGCAGGATCTTTCTCTATAGACAAGGCTGGTCCTAAAGTCACTATGTTTCCCAGTCTGGATTAGAAGCATTCAATACCACACCACCTTACGTGGTGCTGGGGAATTGAACCCAGGGCCTTGAACTTCCTATCAAGTACTCTCCCTGCAGAGCTATGCCTCCAGCTCCTCTATGCGGACCCTTCCTTCTTGGCATTTCTTACAAGCAGACACATTTGCAGATGATGGACTCAGATTTGAAGTGCAGACTGTGCCCTTTAAAAGATCAAGGTTACAAAGGCTAGAATTTGACTAAATTTAAAACTTGACAGAACCTGGATGAGTTGGTGTGCCTTGACTGTGCATCTGAAGTATACAGTGAAGACTGCAAGTCCTGACCTCATCACTTAGGAACCACTAAAATGGTGACCATGACTTTAATTCCAACTGCTAAAACAGAGGCTTTGCAAACGACAGCAGTTGCAAGTCTCCTGTGTTCTTAAGGGGCAGTGCTGTTAGTGACACAGCTTTGAATACACAGGTATATAAAAAAACTACAATGTTTCCTACATACTTCTAGTAAGTTTCTAGATACAAATTCTTAGCTAAGAAGGAAGAAGGTCTGTTGCTCATTCACTAATTCACTCAGCTGTGAAAGGATTAAAGTAGATTTGGACTCTCTTACCTCAGTCTTCGCCTCCTTTGCCCCTTTTTCTTTCCATTGTCCTTCCTTCTTGCTACCTCCCACTCCCATGACCTTGCCTAACAGACAACCCATCAGCTTAGAAAAACAGCTCTGAAAAGAACTGCTATAACAGTTAGCATAAAAGCCCAGAACCATTTCCACCTGCTCCAAAAGTAAACTTCACAGAAATTAAAGAAAATGGCAAGCTGTTCCAGACCGTGAATATACAATCTCTCTTCTCAGTCTTTGTAATCCCAATACTGCTTCATCTTGGGGAGTTCTGGGTCCTCAGGTCCTATCAGGTGACTAAAGCCTTTATCCTCTATAGGAATCTCTTGAACTGTTTTATTTTTCTGTGACACAGCAAGTATTTATTGACTATCTCCTCTGGCAAAATACTAAGCTTTGGGCACATCAGTGAGTAGAACAAAGGAAAGGCCCAGATCCTCTGGGTGCCTGTACTCTGGCGTCTACTAAAGCATGGACTGCCTGATGTGGGTTGAACAGCAGGTGTACATCAGGGAGACTTAGGAGGGAAGGCTGAAGGCTGAATTTTGAGAATCCATAATTCTAGATTCATTCCCCAATACTGCTTAAGTTCACAGTCTACACTCTGACTTCCTGTATTCACTCTAATTTGTGATGATGACCTGGCCTTTACAAATGCTGCACTTTCCAGAAACTGTAAGACTTTAGAAATCATATTAAATGGGAAATTAAAAACACAGATCTTAATTTATTTGATAGAAACTGTAAGGTCAAACATTTATGACAGAAAGATTACTGATTTCTCAGAGTGTAAATAGAAGGGCCTCGCTCATGATGTTTGCTAAGAATTACTGTGGCTGTGAATGACTACAGTATGTACAGGGATAATATGTTAAGACCTAAAATCGCTTCACATGGTGATAATGAAAGTGAACTGACTTTGAACTGGCCCCCTACTTCCGTTTTGCTAGCTCCTTAATCTGACCACTGCCATCCTTGTTAGACTTTTCTCTCACTTTTTCCCCTTAGATCTATCCCACATGTAAAGCCTTTTTACCAACCCATGTCAATACAACTCCCACGCCAGTTTTTTCAGTTTTCCTCTATCCATCCATTATACTCTGTAGCTCTGAATTAGCCTTTATTTAAATGCCATGGGAAAAGTGTTCATGCTTTCCTTCCCACCAGTCATGTGTCGCCTCAGACAGGACGAAACATAGTCAGGACTGGGTCTTGTATGCATCTCTTCCCACTGACTGTAACTTCCTCGTCAGTGGCGATAGACAGTGTAGACAGCTTGTGCAAGCAAGAACCCTCAAGGTCTTGCTCCCTCAGGGTAGGCTAGTGCCTCTGTGTCCCAGCATTGGACAAGCTGTGTGCCTGCCAGAAGGCCAACTCTGTCCAGCAAGATGTAAGGACCCCGTTCTGTGAGTGCTTCTGAATTCAAGGACTTAAGGCTGGGTCTGGGGGATAAAAAAGGAGAAAAGAAAAAGGTTAGTGAAGTTGGGCCCTTTACCGCCTGGCTCTCCATAACTGAAGGTCTCACAAAAAGCTGGCTTTTTGGCCGCCTTTCCCAACAATCTCTGTGTGGCCTCCACAACAAGCTGTGCAAACAGTGATAGTATCATGCGGGGAGCCGGGGGCACGGTGATGGGAAAAATACCACTTCAGCATTAAGAAGGGGCAGGAGTAATCCCAGCTACTCAGGAGGCTGAGGCAGGAGGATTACAAGAAAGTTCAAGGCCAGCTTGGGAAACTTAGTAGTTCACATCACAAAATAAAAGAGTCAGAAGATGTAGCTTAGTGACGACGACCTCTGGATGCCATCCCCAAAACTTGAAAAGAAAGAAAAAGCGGACACGTCACTTGATGAAGGTGACCAAACTCAGCAAGCGCCATAACCGTGACTGCAAATATATTTAGGTCCAAGGCCTGAGTGCATGCACTTCCGCTCCATTATTTTATTCGGTATTCACCATCCATGAGGTACAATGATTTCACAGACTGGATGTGACAGAACCAAGTTAGCCGCTGGAATAAGAACAGGTGTGAGACACACCCCAGCAAGCCATCGGATGTCTGCTGCACGCCAGGGTGTGGTTCTCCAGGAACCAGCATCTGTGAGCTTTTCTAGAAGCCATTTTGTAACTGAATGCCTCATAACTCCATTTAATTTCATGGGTTGGTGAACTCCCCCAAAACATGACTGAGAATAACATGACAATCATGGTTGGTGAAGGAGGAAGTAAATAAACACGGGTCACAAGCAAAGCAGTCTCTGCTCCTGCGTGGTGGATGCCTGGGACTAGGCAGTAGGTGATTAGCACCAGTTGCTGTCCCCTGCAGGGTGAGAACAGGAAAGACAAACTCTGGGGGCATGAGTTTCCTCTCACCCCCAGACAACCCCACCACCTTTGGAAGGTGGCTGCTGCTTAACTATGCTTAGACCTGTGTTCTCAATTTGAGCTGCAGGCACTGGCATCCCTTGGGGTTTCACAAATGGCCTGTCACCCCCTCAGAAATTTCCTATTTAATTGTTCTAGGGGTAGGAGGCTCAGCCGCTGAGGTTGAAAACTCTTGATTTAGAGCAAGCCCTGATGGACAGTGGGCACACGTGCAGGTTATTGAGCACCTACTCGGCTTTCCACATATCCTCTCCAGTCCTCAACATCACCTCAGGCATGGGGAGGCAGGGAGGTGTGTTCATCTGTGTGCTGTGTCAAGGTCACAGAGAGTCTACCCACCCGTCTTCCGGTTTCCGAATCTAATCCTTTCTGGCCAGACCTGCTGCTCCTCCCAGAAGGAGAGCGGCCGCAACAGCAACACAAGGTAGGAGACCGGGATTATTTTTGCAAATGCTCTTTCCTCTTCCCAAAGCAACAACAAGAAGAAGATTAGAAAGATGGGAAGAGAAGCTCTGAGACCCCCTCTTCCCCCCTGTTGCATAATTGCCCCTAGGCCTAAGTCCTCTTCCCCACAGTTTTGCTGCCAAGGCCGCTGGAAAGAGTTGGCCTCTATTATCTTCAGCACTTTATAATGGTGTTAAGGGAAGTGTCCAAGACACAGAATGCACAAAGCTGGCCTCCAAGAAAACCTCCTGTTCTGTTGAACAGCAAGTATCAAATGAAACTACTTTTCAGTAGTAAAAAGGGGCCAGGGGGTGCATATTAATTGAAGGACAGAAAATTGTTCTAGCCCTTACCTAAGAGGTGGTCCCAGCTGATTGAATGTCATGTGGAAGGGAGTTTATCAGAAATACAGACTCTCCCTAGGCCAGCTGATTGAATATCATGTACATGGGAGTTTATGAGAAACACAGACTCTCGCCCCCCCCCCCCCAGCCAAATCAGAATTTGCATCTTACATGTCCCCACGTCGTGCACGTATGCACTCATCTGAGAAGTGGTCGCGAGCAGCAGCCGCATCGCTTCGGTTTCATTTTGTTGCTTCAAGACCATCTGTTTTACCCTTTATTTTGCCTAAGAATTCTCCCTCGGCACACCCTCTTTTCTCTTTTAGAAAGCATATTTGCAATTTTCCCTGCCCTTCTTAAAGTATAGGAAACCGAGAGGAGCAGAGAACTGGGATCTTATTCATAACTAAGTCTTTTGTAAGGTTTCCTTCCATAGCCCCAGGTGCCCTGGCACAGCTGCTGATATTTAGTTACGTTCTGCACCAGCAATTCTAGCATTTGGGAAGTGAAATTCATTTTTTTTCTCTGGATTATGAAAGCCCAGGGCAAAGAAGGTGAAGAAACCAGCAATTGGAAGAAATCAGTATGGGAAGAATCCGGAGTAGCAGGGAGATCAGAACCACTTCTGCTTTTGGTTATAGCATTTTATTTTGGCCTTCGTAATCTCTCTCTTTATATGGAGATAGGAGAATTTCTTTAATAAGGCCATGAACAAAGGTTTATAGTTCTGAGAGCTCAACATTCGACTCACAAGTCCTTCTCTTGAGTTACACAGCAAACGGGTTATGTTCTGTCTGTTTGAAATAATTACTTTCGGAAATGTTCAGTGAAGTCCCCGCAACTATGATCTTAAGACACTTGTAATATTAATCATTCCTTTTAATAAGCCTATCATAGCCCCATTTAACCTTCCATTGGTGCATGCTTCTTAATTTGTTGAATAATAAAGTGAATCACTTTATCAGATCCTGGGTCTCCTTTTTCACATCTTTTCAGCTCCTTGTTTTAGCATTAACAATAAAGGCTCACCTTTGCTATCGAACATAGTCAAAACTAAAACATACTCAATGAGAAGAAGAAATTTGCAGACATGGGGGAAACTCTTTGGAGTTTAAAGAACGTGGGTGACTGAAGCAAATGGCTTATTCTTACAAAGTTGTAGAATTAGGCTATATGAGGTTTGCATTTGGAAAAATTAATTATGTTCCTAAGTCATGATTTTAAAATATAATTAAACTGATTGGTGTCATAGGACAGAAATAGAAAGCAAGGCCTGTGACCACTTCCTGAGCTTCCCCACCCCCAGAAAGGCCCATTAGGAACATTTAAAACATAAGCTTTTGTTCCCTCAATCTATGGTGCTCAGGTCAGGTGGACCCTGCCGCGTGGCTGAAATATTTCAAAGAGTCACTCAAAAGTGTGTCATTTGACCTGCTGTTCTACCAAAGAGGTATGAAAAATGTGTTTCTTGCTGAGATAACTTGAAATCAAATAAACATAATCTCTTTAATTCTCTCTAAATAGTTCCATATTTTAAGTCTAAACACAATAAAACACAAAGCTTCTGGCTTTAAAAAATGTGTTTTTTTCTTTATGTATCTGTTGTTGGATTTTTTCATTCCAGTTTGTATTAGTTTGATTTTAAGAATATAATTTATGTTTAAAATGACATAAATGCATTTCCTTCACTTTGGAAACACACACACAAAAGATGGCAATGTCATTACTTGGTTCAATGTATGAGTGTGCTTTTATAAGAACGTGATCTTAAAGCAAAACCAAACATTCTTATTTGTAATTAACCATCACTGGATAGACAGGGGAGACTTCAACAAGTCTTGCAAAAAATTGAACAACATTTCCTTATGTAAAATTGGTTCTGGTCCATTGTTTTTATTTATCTAAAATAATGGTACTCACTCAAGTTTGTAATAACACTGTCATGGCTGAAGGGAGTTTGCTTTAGGTATTACATCTAGTATCTGTTCCCGTTCCCTTCTTTAAACAGAATCTCCACAGAGAAAATATGGATGTGGCTCGGATTTTAAAAGAAGCTTCTCTAAAACCTTCCTGTGTAGGATGTTATGTTAGATTGTTCGAAGACTTGTAGTAATTCTTGTTTTCCTTTGGCATTGAGCGTTCATTGCATAAAAGAGAACTTGTCTTCTTAAAGGAGAATTAGAAGGCTTGGAGTAACTATATTCTAAAACTTGGAGTTGTCACATAGTATTTTATTAATTTTCTTTGTTGATTCATGAGGAAAACCTACCTAACCTTTTCCTGAACGAGTGTTTATTTAGTACTTCCAGTAGAGGATAAATATTAGCAGTTTGGAAATGTTCGCTTTTCCTCACCGCCACTAGAGGGTACTGTAGTGTCATAAAATCTAGCCTGATCGCTTCAGCTAGAAGGCGAAGCTGGCGGGTGAATCGCCTAGGGAAAAATGTTTTTTAAAAATGTCTCCTCATGACAGAGATGTACTTTTAATGATCTTGGTAAGATTGGATTACGTTTACCAGTTCGATTAACGTAGAAACATTTTTGTTTGTTTGTTTGTTTCAATACGGACACATGGCAATTTTCTGAATGAGTTCAGTTTTGGGCCTTTGAACTAGCTTTACTTAGCTCCAGTGGGTGATGAGAAACATTGTTGATATTTCCACTCCATTCTCAAGCTGTATTGGGCAGTAAGTCTTTGTTTAATTTATAAAATATGTGCCACTGTGACCCTAATACATGAATGGATAAGTGAGATCACTTGGGCAGACTGTACTCCTTTGAAGAGAAAATCAGTGAATAGAACTGAGGATGCTGAAACAAACCCAAACACTCTTAGTCAAGTGATCTTTAACGAGAGGCCAAAACAATCCACTGGAGAAAAGACAGCATCTTCAATAAATGGTGCTGGGACAACTGGATCTCCACATGCACGAGAATGAAACTAGACCTATATGTGTCTCTGCACACTAAAATCAGACCAAAATGGATCAAAGAACTGGACGTCAAAACAGAAACACTGAACTTACTGGAAGGCAAAATAGGTAAAATCCTAGAAAACGTAGGGACAGGACAGGATTTTCTTAGCAGATCACCAACTACACAAGAAATCTCAGCAAGAATCAACAAATGGGACTACATTAAATTAAAAAGCTTTTGCACAGGAAAAGAAACAATCAGCAAGTTGAAGAGACAACCCAGAGAGTGGGAAAAGATCTTCACCAGTAACACTTCAGACAAAGGATTAATATCTAGAATATACAGGGAACTGAAAAACATAAAACACCCTAAAATAAACCATTCCCACCAAGAAGTGAGCAGCTGAAATGAAAAGAAACTTCTCAGAAGAAGGACAAATGGCCACCAAGCACATGGAACAGTGTTCTTCATCACTGGCCATCAGAGAAATGCAAATTTAAAAAACTGAGATTTCACCTCTAATGAGAATGGCCCACATCAAGAACTCATATTCCCAAAACAAATAAAGTCAACATACCAAAAAGACACATGCACAACCATATTTATAGCAGCACAATTTATAATAGTCAAATCCTGGAAACCTACCTGCCCATCCATAGAGGAGTGGTTAAAGAAGATGTGGTATCTATACACAATGGAATAGTATGCAGAAATCAAGAAAGACAGATATGAAGCATTTAAATGAAAATGGGGCCACTTAGAGTCAATAATGCTCAGGGAAATGGACCAAGCATAAAAGACTGACTATAGATAGGTGTCTCTCTTATGAAATACACAAAAATAATGACATAAAGAGGCCCCATCATGAATGACAGGGTAGAAAGACATGCAATGGTCAGATAGGAAAGGGGTGGACATAGACGCTCACTGATTCCCCAAACTCCATGGTTCTAATGTGTTACAGAATTTGGAATTCATGTATCTACCAAAATAATGATGGATTTTATGTCGTGTGAATTTTTAACCACAATAAAAATATTTTAAAGAGAGAGAAATGAGTCCACAAGCAAGAATGTATTTCCAGTTTTTGTTGATCTCCACTGTCTTTCTTTGTAAATTCCAACCTCTGTCTAAATTTTGACCATTGTCAATGTCAATACATTGTCAGGAAGGAGACGGTTTGGCTTGAGTCTCCATTGTCCTTATCTTGAGTCCCAGCAGAAGGTTCCTTGTTCTATATTGGTTGCTCTGGGCAGTGACATGAGCCCTGCCCCAGCATGTCCTCTAGTGGCTATGTAGAAAGACAGCAGCACGCTCACCTGTCGGGTTCTAAGGCAGCTTAGCAGCAACTTCCCCTGCATGTCTCTCAATAAAAGAGAATCATTGTCCTTCTTCCTTCCTTCCCAGGAGAAAGCAGATCTTTGCAACACTGAGCTCCAGGCACGGCTCCAGGGACCTGAAGTCCTCTCATTAGCTTCAGACCTAAAATAATCTACTCCCTCAGAGTGTCGGTCACAATTTGCCCCAACAAATTCTGAAATGAGGTCCTTTTTGCTGGGACTGTGTTTCTTCTAGATGTCTAAGTCTTTCCATTCGGGGTTCAGTGGTCAGCATCTCTAGGTCCTGTATCCTCCTTCTCGTCAGAAGGTACATCAAGACTGCTTTAGCAAAAATACACAGCTGGTTCTGTCTGGGCAGTGGGGCTCTACACAGGGGCCAGCTTTGTGGCCACCCTTAAGCAGATTGGCCCTGGAGGGCCTATTGCCCAAAGAGCCATCTGAGATAATACAGTATGCATGCCAGGCTTCCTTTGCTCCCAGAGGACCCCAAGGGAACCCAAAAAAAAGTCTCACCACATGTGTGAGACTTGACGTTCCCCAACTCCTGTGCCCTTCAAGTTACATTTAGAACATCCCAGCTCCCTTTTCAGCTGGGTGAATGTAGTAAATGATCTTCCACTGAAGGTTTCTCTTCCATAACAGGGACAAGAAGAGGTAGCTGGAGAGATTTAGACATCCTTTCTCTTTCAGTAATCTCTACTACCCCTTACAGAGACACCCAAAGTAAACGTAGAATCTAAAAAAAAAAAAAAAAAAAAAGTATATTTGGTATATAAGTACTGCTTTAAGCCGAATCACATAATGAGCGATGTTTCCAGCTTCAAATCAGACCACCACGGGCATCTTTGAGCTACCCCTCTTCTGTCAGGCTGGAGATGTTCTCTAGACTCCTCCCCTGACCTTCAGACTTCCCCTCCGGAAACTTGGAGAAGCTGCTCTGGCAAATGAGCACAATCTGTCCTACTTTGGATTCCAAGGTTCTGTCAGGACAGGGAAGACTTCAATGCCAGGTCTCACGGACCTCAGAGGCTTCGGAGAACATCCATAGAGGTGGTTTGTGCGGAAAACCGCAGCCTACACTGGCCCTGGCTGGCTCTCCTCTCACTGCTCCCGAGTTCCTTCAGCCTATGTGCTTGTGTAACTTACCGACACTCTTTGGGCAGCAAAAGCTAATGCAAATCCAGCAAACTACTTCTCACTTGCACGGAACATGGAGCTATGTATGGCAAGAGAGTAGTCAAATTCCTCAGCTTGTTAGCTGGATAATCAAGATTCACTCAAACTCTCTCTGTCTCTGTCTCTCTCTCTCTTCTCTCTCTCTTTCTTTCACTTTATTTATCTCTCTCTTTCTCTCATAGAAGTAATATGAGATACATTCTGTCACCTCAAAAGTGAGAATTACTGCTACTAATTCAGATGAAGTCGAGCTAGGTATCTTTACTGATTAGTTCATCTAAAGATGCTCTACTCGATCATATTTGTCAAAACTATCTTTAGGGGCTGAAGGAATGGCTCAGCGCTTAAAGCGCTTGCCTAGCAAGCGCTAAGTCAAGTACTAAGTACCCGAGTTCGATTCCCCAGCACCATATAAGCCAGGCAAGGTGGTACACATCTATAATTCCAGCACTTGGGAGGCTGAGGCAGGAGGATTACCATGGCCCCAAGGCCAGCCTGGGCTACAGAACAAGACTGTGTCTTTAAAAAAAGAAGAAGAAAGAAAGAAAAGAAAAAGGAAAAGAAAAAGAAAATAAAGAAGAGAAAATTATCTTTACAAAGTAGTACATTATCATTTACCAAATACGTCTTGTTACTAAAAGCTGCAATTTCAACTCAACAAAGGTTTATTTTTGAAAAATTAGAAAGAAGTCTGAGATTTCCACAAAATAAATTAAGTTCTACCACAATATTGAATTTTCATCACAGAACATATCACGATATATTGACTTTTTGTCACTACAGTTATCTAACCGCAACTATATTACTATTGTTAATGCTATTTTTATTAAGTGTGTTGTAGGAAACATTGGAAATATAAACGTTAATGAGATATTTGGTTTCAATTCTGGGTGCGGAACCAGGGATCTCAGAATAGTAGAGCATTTGTTAAAATTTACAATAATTTGGTTTACAATGATTTTGGTTACAGTTTATGATGAACATTACTTGATAATCCCACATCCAAATAAATAGAAGAGTGCAATTGGGTCTAGTGGCACAGGACTGCAATCCCACTACTCTGGGAGGCTGAGGCAGAAGGACTGCAACTTCAAGCCCAGCCTGGGAAACTTAGTGACTTAGCAAAACTCTGTCTCAAAGTCAAAAATAAGAGATGGACAAGGGGTTTAGCTTAGTGTGAAGGCCCTGCAGTCGATCCCCAGCACAGTGCAGACACACACACACACACACACACACACACACACACACACACACACACTTATATTTCTCCTGAAGCATTTTACCCATTCAATTTAATGACAGGAATGGAGACTATTTTGGACAGAATGTTGGACTAAATTGCTCCTGAGTTCTGCTCTCCACCAGCTGTGAGGCTCAGGTAAGAGGCTTCTCCTCCTTGGTGTCGGCTTTCTTATCTGTAGAAACAAGGGGGTTGCAACTTGAGATAGTGGGCCCAGCCAAAGCTAAGTAACAGGATTACCCGGAGGCTTCTAAAATGTCCAGAGAGCCAGGCTCTACCTAGAAATGCTAATTAGCATCTCCGAGGGTGGCCCAGGAATCCACATTTTTAAAAAATTCCACCAAAACTTCCTGATGATTTAGCCAGCTTTGAAAATATTGTGAGAGAAAACGGGCCACACTCAGTCTCTCTTTATAAAACCTCTTTTCTCATCTTATTTAAAGGTCACCTTGAAGAGGATCTCTCCTATTGATCCCTTTCCTTGCTTCTTTCTGGTTTCTGTCAGTATGTGCTCCTGCCCATCCACAACCCTTTACGCCCGGTATCCACTGTTCCTGTGTGCTTAGGCTCCTTCCCCCCCCCCCACCCCCCATCACACACTGTTCTGATTGCTTGGGTTTCTGCCCCCACTGTGTGCCAATCCCCTCAGCAGGAGCCTCTTCTCAGGGTAAAACCAATCCCACACACCACTCAGGATCTTGTCCAAGAAAATAGCACTTAAAAAAACAGCTCAGGGCACAGAAACATAATCCTAGTACTCTGGAAGGCTGAGACAGGAAAATATTTCACATCCTGGGCAATTTAGCAAGACTTTGTTTCAAAAATGTACTGAGGATATAGCTCACTGTGAAGGCCCTGGGTTAATCCCTAGTACTAAAACAAAACAAAACACTCAAGGACTCAACATCACATCGGTGTCCTACCATAGTTAATGTGTAGACCTTGGAATAAAATCTGTGGGTTGGACTTCCTGCTTTGTTCTCAATGGCTTTGTGATTTGGGCAAGTTACCTAAATTCCTTATAGCTTCCTCACTTCATTTGCAAAACGGTAACAAGAATTAAGTCTAACTCACAGAGTTGCCAAGAAGGTAAAATGCAGTATTTCACATGTATTAAGTCATTCCGTTGGTAGAGGGGAGTTTCAAGCTCAGGCAGATAGGTGGGCTCAGAACCCACTGCTGCAGTCACTACGCTGCACCTGACTCTATCCCACTGCATTGTCTAGCCAGTTACCAGGTTCCCCTGCACTCAGGTGTCCACTTTCTTCTGGACTGGTCACCTCTTCGGAGATTCCCTCACATGAGGCCTTCCTACCCTGACATTAACCCTGACAGTCTCTCTGCTCTGGCTTCTGTCATCACCATGAAAGGGACATGGTTGGCCTAGCCTAATGCAAGACGAGAGGTAGAGACAGAAGACAATGGAGTCACTCCACCTCTCCTGGTGAAGGCCATCCTACACCAGTCAGTGGCCAGCCACCCTTTAGTCAGCAAGTTTAGCTAAGGTCACCTTGACCAATTTCCAGAGATGCAGGAGTAGTAGTAAACCCATATTGCATGTCTACTGAGGTTTTAGTAGTGTCTGTTGCATAGCCTTATTGAAGCAATAGTTGACTACTACATAAATAAGTGCTAAGTAACATCACACAAATAAAATATACAGAAACCAGGAGGTAGGAGATGCTCCAGGATTAATTGTCCAGTTGTTGTGTTTTGGCCTGCAGAATTCCACATTTTCTAGAAGAAGAAATGGTATAGATTGTTAGAGACATATGCACCAAAGGCAACAGCTATGTTTTATATAAATCTTAACCTAAACAAACTTACTATAAAATGTTTATGAAATAAATCAGATTTACCATTAATGGGTAGGAATAATAAAAAATTATAAGTTTTTAGGTATTATACTATGAATATACTTATGTTTTAAAGAGAGGCCCTATTTCTGAGAGACACACACTGAAAACTTAGAGATAAAATGATACAATGTCCAGGACTGTCTTTAAAATACTCCAGTGGTGGAGAGTGTGAGTGAAAATGAGGCCAACCCTGTATTGGCAAGTGCTGACCTGGGTAAGGAGTTCCAGAGGCTCATTATGCTAGTCTCTCTAGTTCAGTGTATGTTTAATATGTTACATAATAAAAAAAATAGAAAAGGGGTAAAAGAAAGAAAGAGAAGGTAAGGAAATGACCAAAGTTCCAGGGACAAAGAATAAGTTAGGAACTGAGGACTTGCCATGCAGAGTCACTTGTGATGAGGACCCCACCTTGAGCTGTTAGGACTTAGTTTAAAGGTCTGTTTGTGTTAAGATGGAAGTAACCACTGTATGTTCAGAATAGAGCCGGAAAAACTGAAAGAAAACAAGTACATCAGCAATAATCTCAAGCCTAGTAACAGTCTAATGGCGTAAAATAAGCCAATAAATCCAATAAATGGGGAAAATCCTTACTTGAGAAATAAATAGAATACAGCAATTCTCAAGACAGAAGAACATGGCAGCCATAAAACAGAAAATAAGTGTGTCAACACAAAACACTCCACAGGAAAACAAAGCCCTTTTATTGGGCTTGCGGGGAAACAGAACACTTGGAGTAGCCTTTCTTTCCCGGCCTGCCATGCCCCTTCTGGTGTCCAAAAGAGCCTTGTGCATTCAGGCATCCTTCATCTTGGACTGTCTTTGCCTTAGCATGAACCATGAACTTGCCCTTAATGTTCTTCCACAATGAGGACTCCACTGTCAGCATCCTCCCCTTGTCTGTCTGGCGAGAAATGAACAACAGGAGCAGATGGATCTAGGGCGTCATCTCCTGAAGAATACGCTGCCAGTCCCAAAAGCTTTGGTGTAGGTGGAATTTGGACCAAAGGGTGTTAGCCCTTCATCCATGCTATTTGAGATCCCATGCTTACTGATAATCCCATTCCTCAGAGAAAAGCAACTTTCTCCTCACTACATGAGAAGTAAGAGGCTCTCATCACTCACTCCTCTTCACTCCTAAGACACAGTAGAGAGGAAGGAAGGCAACCTTAGAATCAGAGTCTTCAGACGGCTCATGAAAATACCATGTTGGTTTTTGACTCTCAAAATATTTTTGAGCCAACGTTGGCCCTATTAAAACTCCAACTTTTAGTGTGACCATTTTCTAAAGGCAAAGGCAATTAGACAGTCTGACACACTGCTTCTGTTTTCTTCCTATTTCCCAAGATTAGATACTCACAAGAAAACTGATACTTACGGAGCTAACATCGCTAACTTCGGAGTTAAGTGTGAACAGAAGACTCTAATAATAATTTTAAGTCAGTTAGAAGAGAATGGTAAAAAGCCTACAACAACGGTGACTAAACATGGAAGTCTTATGTTATTACTTCTTTAAAAAAAAAAGTGCCATCCAGGGACTCCACTGCCTTTGGCCAGAGATCACTGCAGAGCTCACTTATTGTGTATGTAGAATTACTGCTTGAGATAGATAAATAGATAGATAGATAGATAGATAGATAGATAGATAAATAGATACATAGATAGATACATAGATAGATACATAGATAGATACATAGATAGAGATAGGTAATTTTTTTCAATTGACCAAATGTACTATATATCTATTCCTTGGTTATTTTTCTTCAGATCTTAACAGCATGAAATCAGTAAACCCAAGACACAGGGATACAAGAAAACTTACTAAACTGAAAATCAAGTACAATCTCATTAACTATGTTCGGAATCCAGAATGTGTAAATCATGTTACATCAAAAGTAAGATCCTTTATTCTACAACTAAATACCCAATAAATCTGAGCATGCTGGTTTAGGGAGAGATACCAAGGCAAACTAATGTGCTATACATAGGATGGGAGAAGAGTTTAAAGGTTTTTTTCCCATTTCTTATTAGCATATATATATATATATATTAGACAATGATTACATTGAGCTTGAGAGCTTTGTATACATTATTTCACATCAACTTTATATATATATACACATATATATATATGTATATATACATGTCATAAATATCACAATCCCTTCCCCTCTCCCTCTTTTGCCCTCCTTCCTCTCCCTTCCTCCTCCAACTCCCAACATCTAATCCAGTTGACTCTATTATTTATTTGAATCCAGGGTTTATCATAGAGAGAAATCACATGATATTTAACTTTCTGAATCTGATTCAATTCATTAAACATGATGGTCCCAAGTTCCATTTACCTAGAAATGATTCAAATCTGTCTGTCTTCATGGCAGGGTTGTACTCCATTGTGTACAAATATCACATTTTTGTATCCATTGGACTGCTGATGGAATTTAAACTTCATAGAAGCAAATCTGGGGAGGAGAAGAATGAGGTACATGAACAGGGAACCCTGCCAGCGCTGCTGGCTGAGCACTTTCCATTCCATCAGAACTCAGCTTGACTGGCATGGGTGAATTTCTAGGGAACTGAAGGAAGGCTGAGTTTGGGCCCATGCCGCATGTGAACGGAGAGGGAGCAGCTGAGAGGCACAGGATGCCAGGATTTCTCACCCTGGAAATACCAGAATGGACTCTGGCCTTCCCACATTAGGCACTGAGATTTTTTATTTAAGTTTACCGAAGTCCTGAGGTAGGCAGGAGCTCCTAAATTACATCTATGTTGCAAACAGATAGCTTATTTGCCTCAAATATTTTAACTTCTGTCTAATTACCCTTAAACAGAGGTACAAAGCTATGAGTTTTACTTGCCCTGTTTTAAAATGACTTCCTATGATATTTTGTCTAAATGTTAGATAATAACATATGTTAGTATTTATCATGGCTGCAATAAGCCATGCTCTCTTTTTACTATGAAAACCTAGGGTGCGTATTTGAATTTTTAAAATTATAACAGCAAGAGACATGTTACCAGTAATTCCCCTGAGGACACTGTCCTTGCTTCGGACACACTCATGTCATCCTTCCTGCCATTCTGAAGCACTTCGGGAGGTCCTCTTTAGAGAGGAGCCTGGGCTGTGTTGTTGTGACTCCCCTGAGGTCCTGAATGGATTCAAAATATTTACCTTTTGTGGTCATTTTTACTCTGGGGAAGAGAGAAGTCACATGGTGCCAGATCTAGTGAATGAAGTACATGAGGACACACTGTAATATTTCTATTTGAGAAATTGCCACTGACATTGAATTGATTCAGGACATCAAGGCTGGCATGAAAAGACATTCATGGAAAAGGACTTGCAGACATGCTTCAGAAAGTCTCAAGAATGGCAGGTAAGGTGTTTGAACAGAAACAAAGTGTTTTGAGGGGAATTAGAGTATCTTTATGTGTTTTTTCAGTAATCATTTTTAAAAATTTAAATATTTGCTGGATTTATTAGTCACCTCTCATATTCAATATTCATTCCAAATTCCTGTGGGTGGGATTATTATTATCTTCATTTATTGATGAAACAAACGCAGACCAGAGAATTTAAGAAAACTGTTCAAGATTGCCCATCCATAGGCCTGTAAAAAACTCTTCATGCCTGCTCCTGTAGATAGCCCTCATAATAAACCCAGCACTCTGACAGTCTCAGGAAGGAAAGAGGAAAATTTGAGCCTGCCCTGGGAAACTCCGAATCAGTCTGAAAATAAAAAATAAAAAGCTACACTGAGTTATAGCTCAGTGTGAAGGTCCTGGGGTCAGCCTCAGCACCATGAATTATTTCCTGTTGACTCAGGTAATACTCTGGTTGGTAATCACTTGAAAATTCTTTCCTTTTTTTTTTTTTTTAAGTCGGGTCTCACTTTGTAACCCAGGCTGTTCCTGAACTCACTATGGAGCCCAGATTTGCTCTGAACTCATGGCGATCCTCCTTCTTCAGCCTCCTGAGTTCTGGGATTATAGGCATGGGCCACCACGCCTGGCTTACGTGGTGCTGGAAAATCGAACTCGGGTACTTAGTGCTTGACTTAGCGCTTGCTAGGCAAGCATTTTAACCATTGAGCCATTTCTTCAGCCCTTTACTTGAAAATTCTTTACTAGGTAACTTCTCTGAACTTCTCCTCCTCTACTTTTTAAACATTTTGATGCATAATACATAAGAGGGTACATGAAACATTTATAAATAATTTAAAGAATAATCATAAAGGATATACCCATGTAGCTGTTACCTAAGTCAGGAATAGAAACACTGACCCACATGTGCTCTGTGTTCACAGCTCCAGAGGGAACTATCATGACTCCACCCTGTGGAATCATATTTTATTTTCTTTATAGTTTTAAACCCTATAGATGTATCTCTAAACAGTACAGTTCTGTTTCATTATCTTTCAACTTTAAAAACTAGACTTATTCACTGTATTTCACTATGATTTCCTTCTTTTGCTCAGTAATTTTGTTTGAGTCATCCGCAGAATTCTATTGTAGCTCAGTAAGACTTGTTCCTTCTGTTTGTCTTATACAGTTGTCTTATAAGACTGCTTGAGATCGTGTTTCTTTATTCCATTGTCAATAGACATTTGGGGATGTTCCTACTTGGGAGCTAGTATGAACAACACTGCTGTGGGCATTTGATAAAGACCTGTGGTGATGTGGCTGTGTTGCAGGTTCTGTACATTTTTGACTATACTGGAGGAATGTCTGTTTCCAACGTACTTGTATCAATTAACACTTTTGGTAGCACCAAAGCTGTTGCACACATTTACCAATCATATGTGTAGCTGCATAGTAGATGCGTAGTAGTTCATTGTGATTTTTTTTTCCAGTACTGAGGATTAAAACAAAGGTCAGGTCTTCTCACTGAGCTACATTCCCAACTTCTAAAAAGAAAAAAAAAAAATTGAGACAGAGTCTCACTAAGATGCTACACTGTCCAGGCTGGTCTTCAACTTGAGATTCTCTTGCTTTGGCTTTCAAGAGTGCTAGGCTGGGCTAGGCTGGGCTGGGCCGAGGGTGTGGGGGGGCATATCTCAGATATTAAAGCACTTACCTAGCAATTACAAGGCCCTGAGTTAGATTCCCCAGGGCCACATAAGCCAGGCATTGTGGCACATGCCTGTAATTCCAGTACTCAAGAAGCTGAGGCAAGAGAAATGCTGTGAGTTCAAGGCCAGTCTGGGCTCCATAGTGAATTCAGGACCAGCCTAAACTAGAGAGCAAGAGTGTCTCAAATTAAAAAAAAAAAAAAAAGTGCCAGGACTACAGGCATGAGCCACTCTACCTGGCTCCACAGTGACTCTTCTAAAGCAACGTTTCTCTAATTACTAACAAAACACATTTTCATCCTTCACTGAAAATTCTAGCTCAAATGTTCACTGAATTTTTTTTTGTTTTATTTTGTTTTCATCTGTTTTTCTTAGTGCTATAAATTGACTCTGGGGCCTGTGTACATTAGCAAACACTGTACATCTGAACTATATCTCCAGCCCATCTTTTTCAATTTTTGATACACACGGCTAAATTGATTTCTAAAATGTTACATTAAAACTTTTATCATTGTTACCCATAGATGTTAAATATTTCTGACAATTGAGAAGGTGAAAAATATCCTTCTTTGTTTTTATTTCAAATTCATTTGGTTTTTGCTACAACTGAGTGCATAAAACTATTTTAAACTACTGAACAGAGATGTTTGTATGTCTTGCATTGTCCCATTGTAAATAATTTATTGGGTAGTTTTCCACATATCTAATGGTTAAGTTTGTAAAACAAAATTTCACAGATATTAGTAAGATAAAAATATTTGATTTTTGTATCAAATGGGGCTTTGGAGGAAATAGACTCCTAAATTACAAATTTTAGGTGAATTTCAGTGCATTGATGTCTGTAAAGCAACTCTCAATACCTAGAAAAGAATAAAACAAAGTGGAGTACTTTCTACTCTCAGAAAGATGGAGTACACCCACTTTTCCTGCTCCGCTGCTGAATACAAGTAAATACCCTGTACATCTCACACAGACAAACTTAACAAGGCTTGGGAGGAAAAAAGACAAACCAGGCAGAAGCTTTGAAACCTAAAGAACAACACAGCAGTGACACCTCTAGAACTTCTTTTCACTCAGTGTGTCCCAGATTGGTTGCTAGAGAAGCCAGCAACCCAGAGAGGCCAATGGGCTCACACCAAAAGAACCTCACAAAAAGCTTCCTCTCTAGTCAAAGGGCCAAGAAAAGAGACAAACAGGTAAATGTAGAAAATGACCTTTCTTCTGTAGCCAAAACAAAACAAGAAACTGTGACAAAAGCCTAGTTAGAAGCCTCGTCTTTTCCCCTAACCATGTGCCTAATATACCCATCAAGGAGATAATAAAGGAGCTGAGGAAGGAGCCAGAACCTTCATTCTGCCTAGGCAGAAATGAGACCCTTCTTTTCTATGCTGTGAGTGGATATGATCTTCCAGACTTCCACCCCACTCAGCAATAATGAACCGCCCTGTCCCTCCTGCTGGGTAGCATCAGTGGTATCCAGTGGAGCTCGACATCGACAGAGACTGATAGAACCAGGACTTTGACCACCATCCCAAGAAGATGAGGCCACCTCCCTGCACCCACCCGCAGCGCTCCATCTAGTTGAAGCCACCAGGGAACAATAATGAGGCCTTCCCACTCCTCCCTGGTAGGGACACCAAGGGGAATCTGGAAATCTTACCTTTGCCCAGCGGGAACAAAGGGTCACCCCATGGTTCCAGCAGAGACTAGTGTTGCTGGTCCACTTGTCCTAGAAAGGAGGAATGAACAAAAAGACGCAGACAAAAGACACACACACACACACACACACACACACACACACACACACACACACACAGGGGAAGACTGCAGCCACCAGAGACTGTGCTCTTTATTTTTATAGGTCCCTAATCCAACCCCCTCTCTTACTCGCTGACGCTGACGTTTACCCTAATTCTGTCTTGCATCTCTTATTAGACCACCTAGCTTTGTTATCTAGTCAAGGAATCTCAAAGTCGGCCACAGTCTACTTGCATTTGTTTGCCACAAGCCAAGAGAGGCCCTCATTTGCAAGAGACCTCCAGCCCCTCCCTTGTGCAGGCAGTGGCTCACCTTGGGTGGCAAAACAAGAATTGTCTGAGACCCCAAGCCCTTCCTATTTGCAGGCAAGAGCCCATCACCTCAGACTGTAAAACAAAAGACTACCTGGGATTCCAAGCCCTTCCTGTTTGCAGGCAAGGTCTCTTCATCCCAGGGGGCCAGACAAAGATATCTGTCTCCTTTGTGAGAACAGAGTCAAACTCCAGACTAGTTTAATTATTTGAGCTTTGGTGGTCTGTGTCTTTAATTCTTGGTTGCCTTCAGACTAGGAGCTGGACTCAGTGCAAGGGAACGAATGGTCTCTATCTGGGGAAACTTGACAGACCACACAATAATCTTGTCATGACTTTGTTTGGGTTTTAAGACTCCAAAAGTTAAATTTAGGGATACTGTAGGACCACAGAGCTGTGGACGGCTGGGAACTACCAACTCAAAAATCTAAAATCTGCAATGCTCCAAAATTCAGAATGTTTTTGAATGGCAACATGACACTCAAAAGGCTTTTGATTTTAGGGCATATTTTGGATTTCTTATGTTCCTATTAGATATTCTGTGCAGGTAAAGTCTATACAAACATTTAAAATCTCCCAAAACTCTGAAGTCTGAAACAGTTCTGGTCCCAAGCATTTTAGATAAAGGTTACATAGACTACAGTTATTGTCTCTTAATCTGAGCTCCTTTTCTAATTCACAAGTTCTCTGGACTTTGTAATGGCTGTTGAATGTGACTCTTGGCTTACCTACATTTCCTAACTTTCCAGTCAGATGCTAATCTCAGTGTTGCTGTGAAGGCATTTGGCAGATATGGTCAACGTCCATAATCAGTTGGGGGGGGGGGGATTACAGTAGTACAGGTATGATTCAATCAGTTGACATGTCTTAAAGCACAGATGAGACTCCCCTGATGTAGGAGAAATGCCACCTGTGGACATCAGCTTTCCTGCCTGAGGTGTCATTCTGCCTTTTCCAGAAGCCTGCCATGGAGATTTCACATGCCTAGCCAGCATCCACAACCATACACTTCTATGCTTGGCAATGCCGCTTAAGGTGTTAGCTTTGTTTCTCTATTGAATCCTAAATGACTTACATATTTTCCTACTTTCTCTAAATTATTGTGGAATGAAGTAAAGGAGTTATGGTCATTTCAAGGCTAAAATGGGGGAATGCTATCTGACATGTGGCCAAAAAAATAAATAAATACAGGGAATGGTTAAATTAAAAATATGTAGCACAGTAAAAGACACATTGCCAGTAACGTCAGTAATCCTCCTTAAAGTACTCCCCCTTGCTTTGGACACATAGTCCGTGTTCCTTCATGCCGCTTTCCGAAGCAGTTTTGAAGTCCTCTTTTAAGAGTGTCCTTTTATGGCTGCCTCAATGTTCTGAGTCATTTCAAAACGTTTCGGACAACTTCTGTCAAATAAAAACATTACTGCATGTCCTCATTCACCTATTCACCAAATCTGGCACCTTTCAGCTTCCGGCTCTTGCCCAAAGTCCAAATGACCATGAAAGGTAAATATTTTGAATTGATTGAGGACACCGAGGCATCCAAGCCAGTGCAATCAAATACCCTCATGCAGGAGAACCTACAACACTGTTTCAGAAATGGCGAGAACAACTGAGAGGGTGGCGGGGAGACAGAGAGAGAGATTTTCCCAACTTGTCTACTAGTTTTCCCCTTGCTTTAGGAAAAAAAGAAACAAAATAGCATATTTTAAACTCTGAAAATAATTTAGTAATTTGATGATTTGCAAGCGGACATACAATAGGAATGTAGTGAATAATTATGGATACATAATCTGTGTACTTATTAAAATACATAATTGCGTGCGGTGTGTTTGTTTTGCTTTGCAACACCGTAACCGCTTAAAACGTTGGATCACCGGGTGTGACGCGAGTTCCTGCACGCAGTTCCACCCCACACCACAGGCGGCAGAAGCCGCCCCTTCCGGCGCGCGGTTCCCGAGGCTACAGCTGTCTCTATCGGAACCAACCAACTCTCTGCTGAAAGGGGAAATGACCATCGGGTCAGTAGCTCCGTGCCGAGGGATGCTTCCTTAGGAAATGTTTCCTCTGCGATTAATCACTTTAAACTGCGGACCACGTTGTAAGCCTACGGACGCGCAAGGGTGGCGGCTGTCAGACCTCTCGCAGCGCCCGGCCGTCGGGTGCCTGGCGTTCTGTTGTCCCCCACTCCGGGCGCGGAGTGGTGCGTCCCGGAAGCCGCCGCCAGGCGCGGGCTGCGCTCGTCTCTCGCAGGATTCCGAGCCGCTCGGAAATTGGGGTTCGCCTCGTTCTCTCTCCCTGGTCTCGCCTGGTCCATGGGTCTCCATGGCGACGGCAGACTCCGGGGCCGGGCCCGAGGGCGGGCAGCCGGAGTGGGGTGGCGTCGCTCCGCGGGCCTGTGGGGCGGCGTCGCGGTGTTCGCCACTGTGGCCGCCCTGTTCGCGCTCACCCTGCCCCCCTCGGTGCCGGGGGGAGACTCGGGTAACGTACTCTGCCCGCCCGGGCCGTGGGTCGGGTCTCCTGGGCGACCCCGGTCCGCCGCCGGTGCCCCGCGCCCGGTTTTGTGCTCAGGACCAGTTCGCCTTCGGCCCCGCCACTCGGGCTTCTTGGGTTCTCAGCCTTTCTTTACGGGTCTTGGGTAAAATTTGCCTGGTGGCCTTTTATCCACTTTCAGATCGCCTTCCAGGTCCGAAGTTCTTATTTTCTGTGCTTCTTCAGCCCACAGATAGTTCCTAATCCCCTACTGTGTTTCAGACGAGAAGAGTGAGGATGGTGTGCACAGATGTAATAGAGAGTAGTATTCTAATGTACTAAGGACACACCAGATACCACATAAAAAGCTACATTTTTAAGTGGCGATAAATTGGGGAGACAGGGAGGAAATGTGGTTGAAATTGGGGGTAGGTAAGGCCCATCAGGTCAGGAACTGCTTTCCCGGAGGTGATAATTTTACCCGAATGTTATGCACAAATATTTTTATATAATATGCAATTATTATACAGTAATATTGAGAAGGAACCGGCTATGCAGAATATCTGAAGGAGAACCCTTAGAAACAGTGGGAGCCAAGTGCGCCTTAAATCATGATGCTTCTGCTTAAAGGGAAGCGTGACCAAGCTCATTTAAATCATACATAACTGGCCTATGTTTGAGTCCAGAAACGAAGTCTGGATTTGTATTTTGGTCTTGTTTTACTGCCACATTAAATGGTCACCCAGTACTGTCCTATAGCGATCAGTAATTTCCATAGAATGCTGCTACCGTAGTTAGGTAGCTCTCGGTGGTGAATCTGCCCTACATGAAGGGCGAGGTATTTATCCTCTTCTGGCTGACAGGTTACTCCAGAGTGGATGGCAACAGCAACATTTGCCACCTCGCAGTTTCTGTCAGGAATGGGGCAGTTTAACGAACTGCACTACTGGGGCAAAATTGCTGCCCTGCTGTGGGCTGGGGCTGTGATCCTCTCAAGGCTCTTTGGAGCTGTGCTCCCCCAAAACTCAGCCAACGGTTCTGTGCTGTGCAGTCTCTTCCTAATATAGCCAACTCTGGCAGGCGAAAGAGGTGGGACACCTGTCATTTCGTAACCTATCCTGGAAGGGGTATGCCATTGCCTTATTTAATTCATAGGGGTCACTCACCCCACCCCCATTCAAGGGGAAAGGATTTCAACAACGAGAATACTACGAATTGGGGGCTTTTGGAGCCCGTTTTTAGAACTGCCCCCACATTTTTTCAGCTCCTTTCCTCTTTCAGATCCTACTGGAAGTGTTGTTTCATTAGTGTAGCAGGGAGTAGAGACACTCATTCCCAGGATGTATAATAAATGATGGGAGTAGCTTTATGGTTGTTAGTTTCAACAGTGAGGAGCATTTTTAAGAGTTCAGGTACTTTTATCTTCTAAGGAAAAAAGAGATTTACAGCTACTTGTGGTTGAGTGTGCAGTATCAGGTGGGGTTAGTAAACAGTGATCAGGAGTTACTGACCACCTAACTGTTCAGGTGTTTTAAAGGGATTGTTACCTCATGGTAGCATAAACTAAGCTAAGCTAAATCTGAAGTCATGGCTAGTAAATATTATCAGAGATAAAACCCAAGCTGGTTGACTTCAGAGCTTGTCCTTGTAACCTCCACTCTTGGTCAAAGAATTTTATGAAGTTTTTTGCTAAACCCCCTATCACATACATAAGGATACTTAAATTCTACTTAAAATCTGGTGGTTGCCTTTTTTCCCCCAAAAAACAATGAAGTTACCTATTCAGCTTGAGTTACACAAACTTTTCAAGTGTTCTAATTTGTTTAGTTTGATCTAAATAATGATCCTTTCTAATATTTTTGTTAATTTTGGGAAATGATAAATTTTTCCAACTAAATGCCAATATGGAAAATTTGTTTAATCATAGCTTTGATCATTTTGTGTATGTATCGATTGTATTGTTCTTGAATGTTTTCTGAAATATGCTTTCCATCAATAAACAGAACCCATCTCCAACCCAAAATAAAGCATGTATCTTTATGCCTTATAAGTCTTAAGTTATACTTCATAAGTCCATTGTTTGACTGCCAAATCAATTATTTGATATTCTTGACACACATAATTCATTTACAGGTGGGAATAGAAACCTAACATGTATGGCTTTTGATATTTAAATATACTGTCTTTAACAAACGTTACATGACAATGTGGTAGTATAATTTTAAAAAAGTAGAAAGGGAACTGGTTTTTACTAAAATTAATCATCTGTGGACAACTCATTGTGCCACCAATTTGTATCACACTTAACCTGTAGGTCTTAAACCTGAATGTATTTCAGAATTGCCCAGGAGACTTGGTTCACAGTGTCAGATTAGGAAGTTTTGGAGTGTGGTTCAGGAATCTTTTAAGTTGAAACAGTAAAAATGACCAGGTAATTGTGCTGGTAACAATAGGACTTAATTTTAGGAGGCCTCAATGTAAAGCAAAAACTCATGAGGCTGAATTTTGTTTTATGTTTATTCCTCATTTTATCACATTCAATTTAAGAACACTATTTCCCTTTAGCTATTTTTGTTTTGAATCAAGAATACTGTATAGGCTTCAAATAATTGCATCTTTTCTATTTAGATTTGTTTAACATTTGATAGCAGTTGATGGAAATTGTTAAATTCTAGATGAGTTTTTTTTATAGAACTCCATCCAGGAAAGAAAAAAAGGCCCAGCATATTGATATTTTAATGGTAAAAATAAACTACAGAAAATAGATTTCACTTGTTATTAAGTATAAATACACATTAAATGGAAGAATGAATAGTAACCTTGCAATTTTTAACTTATGGCACACTTTATCACAGAGAAATGTAAAACAAAACTGATAGAACAGTTTGGGTCAGAAGACATAAAGGCTAACCCATTATGGAGTAAAACTAAAAACTGACGCTTGTGAGTAATTGGATGAACTCTACACATTTTTAGACCATGAACAGTTGATTTAAAAAATATTCAGGTCATGGGTGGTAGTCACACCTGTAATACCAGCCATGCTAGAGGCTGAGTCAGGAGAATTGGAAGTTCAAGGTCATCTTAGACAATTTAGAGAGATCTATCAAAAAAAAAAAAAAAAAAAGACTAGGAGGAGTGTAGCACAGTGGTAGAGTGCTTGCCATGCTTATGAGAGAGGCCCTGGGTTTAGTCCCCAGCATTTGGGGGTGGGAGTTTAGTATTCAGGATATAAAAAATAATGGCTTCTCACATGCTCATGAATAGCTCTGGAAGAGTTCGCTTTCTTTATGTGATGGGTTTAAGTGAACAATACCTCTCCATGTTTTTAGGAGCCTTAATGACTCACAGTAGCAAGAATGACAGTAGGATCAGTCTTTCTGTCAAGTTCTGTGTGCAGGGCTTGAGTTAGATTCTTTGTGGGTGGCCAGAGGAGGTGGTGATATCGTGGCAGGGACCTGAAATGGGTAAGAGAATGTTTTTAAACTTAGTGGGTGAGAGAGAAATGAAGACAACTAGTCAGAATATGAAGCAGTCTAAGTGCTAAACAGGCTTTGGCAGGTCTGTAGAAGAGAAAGAGAAGTGATTAATTTTCATGGGAGAGGCCGGGGAGAGAGGTGCCTGAGGAAAGGTGTCCCTGAGAGGGTGGCAATTGAACTAGGCCTTGACTGATTCAGTGGAAGATTCTGCAGAAAGTATTCCAGGGTGAGAAAAGTGGTAGGAGATACAGAAGACGACCTCCTTGGGGCCGGCAGGAGGGGGGAATCTTGGTGTCCAGATTCTGTGTGTGAGCCCGAGTTTTATGGCTGTCAGCCTGGCAAAGGGAACATTCTGAGGAGTCTGCCCTTCATTCAGTAAGCAGAGAGCAGCCATTGAGACATTTTACAGTAGGTGTATGCTCTAGTAAATAGAGGTACGAGGAAGCAGAAATGAGTAATTTCAACAAGATGCAGTAAAGTGAGTCTAGTTCATTGCTGTAGTGCAACTCAGAGAAGGTAAAGGTCAATAAATTGTAGCTAGAGCAGTAGAAATGATAGAAAATGTATGTTAGTACCTTTTAAAATACATGATAGTAACTTTCATAAATCAGCATGGACTGATTTCTTACATTTTATTTTACTACAATGTATAGGAATGAATCAGCACTTAGTCCCTGTGCTATGGATATTTAAAATATTAACAAATAGTCATTTAATTATTGCATCATAAGTTTTAGAAATAACCACTACCAGGAAGTGTATGTAAAGAACATAATGGCTTATTTGGAAAAACGTAGCACTTACTCAAAGAACTTAGATGGAAATTGTTTTAAAGTAACTAACCCAATCACTGTAGCAAGGTATCCAAATGCTAGTGTTAGTGTCGTGTGGCACATTTTATGAGTGTCCAGTCCTCAGACTTCTGCACTTTTCATGTAAGGTTGCATCTTTATAGACAGTGCTAAGTTCTTGAGAGAAAACACAGCATGTTACACTGATTTTCTCTAAGAATATTTTATATTTTCGAGTGAATATGAATCAGGAACATAAACATTTAAAAAATTCACCTGTATTACCTCTGTCCAGTTACTAAAAACTATCAGAGATAGTTTGTTCAATAAGACCAAAGGGAGAAAATATTCTTAGACTATTTCATGCTGCTAAATCTCTACAGATTTACAGTTTTATCCAGTCAAATTAATGCAAAACCCCAATGCAAGCATTTGGATTTTGAAAACTTTGGAGGAGTGTCATTCTCTAATGGTAATTATTGGTTTTACATTATTTTTTCACAGGGGAACTGATCACAGCCGCACATGAGCTTGGAGTAAGTATTAGTTTTATTGTTTAATCAATGCTCTCATTAACAGTTTTAGGAATTAAGAAAGTTTAATTAAGCATGGAGTAAAGTAGATTAATTTATTTTCAAACCCTAGTTTTTAGTAACTTATAAGTACAGTACGTGACAATTTACTTTAAGTTTTAAATCCAATTAAACTAAATTATAAAGCAAAGCCTTTACTATATATACAGTAGCTGGCTTATTATCACCCCAAATTTTGTATAAGCTGTGGAGAATAAAATAAATCGGGTTAACAGTTTTAATAAGTTTATTATTTAATAAACTTTATTATGGTGCATGATCCCTTTAGGCAAGACCTTGCGACTGTCAGCATGGTGGTAATCCGATAGCAGTGTGGTCTTTCAACTTTCTAACCAAGACTGTATTTCAGAACCTGCTTTCTTTCAATAGTCTTTTAAATGACCCTAATGTACTGTGAACCCAGAGAACAAACTGCTTAAGAACTGACAAGGAAATATGTCACCCTTTCTCTAGGTGAGGTGCCATGTGATAGACACTGCAATATCCACTAAAGAAAATATTTATTTGCATTGGCACAAGAGGATTACAATAGGAAGCCACCGTTCAAACATTCAGGGCTAGGCAGTGCTCGACACTTCATCTTTCTACTTGCCTGAGACTATTGAACTAAAGACAGTGTGACTTTGCGTTCTCCGATGAAACCTTTAACTGTTGCTTTTCCCCAGGTTGCCCATCCTCCTGGCTATCCTTTGTTCACACTGGTGGCTAAACTGGCAATTACATGGTTTCCTTTTGGTTCCATTGCCTACCGGGTCAATCTTCTTTGTGGCTTATTTGGAGCAGTAGCTGCATCATTACTTTTTTTCACCGTTTTCAGGTAAAGTAGTTGGTTATTAAAATTAATTTATAGTAATTGGAAATGTGGGTTTCTTATATACGAAAGATTTCCCACAACTCATGTGATTTGACTTTCCAAATTTACAGTAATTCCATATGCATTTGACCCCTCACATGATTACACAGTTGGTTCTGCTTCATAAGACAGAGTAAACGTGTCCCCAGTTTATTGTTACAGTTCTCTGGCTAGGCAGAACTAATGAGGTTTGTCATTTTAGGAAAGTACAGATGGGCCAGTTTAATTCAGCTGTATGAAGTTGAAGTTCATCTTTTAGTAAATGATAAATATCATTTAATTACTCGCAGTACTAATGGGCAGCTGCCTGTCAGGATGGCCTAATTATCTACTTGTATTATGTTCTGAATATAAACATGTGGTATACTTTTGAAAATAAGGTTGTTAACCAAGAAAATCATGTTTGGAATACAATTTTAACAAACTTTCACTTTGTTCCATTATAGCCCTGGGGTAGTTAAGCACATTAGGTCCCACTTACTTCATTGATTCAGTTTCTTAGTTTGGAATCTATTGTGACTTAGAAAAAATAGGTCATTAATTTTTGATAATGCTTACCTCATTTGTCTTTCATATTTCTGTATTATTTATTTTTAACTTAGTCTAACTTATGTTCAAGAAATTATTAAAAATACAAACTATGCTTGTTGAAAATGAAAAAACAAAACAGTTCTTCCACAAACTTTTGGATTTTTTTTGATAAAAACAGATAATGTTGTGTATAAATAGAATATAATTTGAATAGACATAATTTTAAATGTCATTTTTGAAGACTGATACTTATAATATGATAGCTATAATACTGCCCTTTAGCTAAATTCCAAGTTTCTTTTTAATTATTACAGGGAGGTAAAAGTTAACATAATTATAACTCAGAATTTTACATTTAAATCTCTGTGTAGGGAGTTTTAGATTCTAATACATTTTCTGATCATTTACTAATATTTTATCTATAAAATTTATTTCTGTTTAATCTTACATGCTTTCAATAATAGCTAGATCTTTCTCAAGTATGAGATACTTAAAATAACACTTCTGCTTAGTGTATTGTGTATTTTCTCAAAGTGGTTAGAATAATTTTGAGTCTTTTCTAATTATTCGAATTATCAGTATTTCCATGACACAAAAGTTTACCTTTTTATTTTTAAATTTCTAGGTTGAAACTTAGAATTTAACCTGTTTTACATTGAATATATGTATGAGTTTTTAATTTTCACAACTTAGACCTTTAAAAAAACAAATATTTATTTTGATAGTTCATCTGTATTTTAGAAGATCTTTCATGTAGCATATATGTATATTTAAATATTACATAAGCAAATGTTCTTATGCAAATAATTCATTTTCTAAATATTTTTCATGTTTGTCAACATATTGTTGATGCTATTCCACATGAGAACCACTGTCAAAATTATACATATAAATCTTTTCTGTATCTGAATAATTTTGGACAATAATTTTCTTTTGAGTTCTGTAGAATTAAAAATAGCTATTATTAGTTATTGTGCTTGATTATGTGGCTTTCAGATAAGCGCACTAGCCTGTGACCTTCTTCTTTTAATATACAATGTTAATGATGAATTTTTATACTTGCTGGCATGGTTTTAAATCAAAACGCTAATACTACTAAACTGGATATTTGAGTGGCTTTAGCACCACAATGCTTTGGAAAAGTTGCTTTCTGTGCAAAAAGATCTAACAATATTATCTCTTACATACATTTTAATATGAAAATGCTTCATTATTTTGAATACAAATAACTGACAAGGTACATGTCCTTTGGGAACAACCTAGTTCAAGTGGCAAATCTGTTTTGTCAAACAATAGACACCCTTCAGAAAGGAGAAGCCATCTCTATGGTAATAGGACTAACAGTAGCCTATTGATCGAGTGGAAGAAGACATTATACAATGTCAGCTGGCTTGTTACAATTTCATTTGTTGTATGACCTGAACTTAACCTCTAAAACCTTTCTTCTGTGAATATAAACCCAACAGCAGGACACAGTTTTTGTACAGCCATTACAGTGATGGCTTTTTTCCAGTCTGAGCATACAGTAAATATATTCCTTTACAGGTTGACTCTTTTATCAGAATTTGTTTAGGAGACATTTCATTACTTTATTCATTTACAGACCAAATCATCATTCCATTTTGTTGTTGAATATTGCAGGATTTTGATCCAGGAAACAGTTTTATTCTTTCTTTCCCCCATCACTTAACATTACTGTACACGTAGGATTAGTGCTGACTGGTGTGCAGTAAATTAATTCTTTTAACAGGTTTAGGGTTTTTTTTTTCAGGTAATTGTTCACATAGTGTTCACTATATTTAGCTCGTGGGGTGGACATAAAGACCTTCTGTACCTTTTAAACAAAGATTGTATTTCAAAAGCAAATTTCTGTTTAAATGTGTTGATGTAAAAAGCTCCATTTTTTTAAGTAAACATGACTTAGATTGAAAGAACCATTTATTCATTGTTTCCAATTACTATGTAATTTTTGCTTTTCTTGCATCTTTCTCTTGCCTTTAAAAGCCGTAAGATATCATTAACACTGCATTTTTTTTTGCCAATCTTTGCTAATCGTTGGCAAGAACTCATTTGTACTTGTTTTGCTGTAATGTAGAAATCCTATAAGTAAAATACCACATTGAAAGCTGTGTGTGTCACTGTAGCTTATCAAATTAAAAATAGTAAGATTGTGGCAGTTTCTGTATTTATTTATGTATTGTCCCCTTCAGAGATATTTTAAGCATGCATTATGTTAGAAGAGTTTAATGCATTTCATGTATATGAAATAATACTTAATTCATGTGTACATATGTGTAATTAAAGCTCTATAATAAAGTTGGTGATTTATAGGAACTGGAATGTTTAAGGCCATTGAAGTAAATGATATTTAAATTTGATAGTGTATTTAAAGTATTTTATTCTATTTGAAATTCACAAATCCTATTAATATAAACTTTAAAAGTAATGTAAATCATAAATATGAACACCATTTAATGCTGCTTAATACCTGAATTTCAAAATTATTTTCTGGGAGACATCAAACCAGGTCCTTTGTAGTGAGTAGGGAGGTGTGCCAAGGTCACTGTCATCACACGTCTGCATGCTCCATTGTGTGTGTTCTGCCTGGTATAACTAATAGAGAAGGGGGCATGTTGATACCAGTTAGTAAAAATGCTGTGCTGCAGTAAAGATTTAACATGCTTCTGATCTCAGATCATTTAGTAGATTATTCAGTTGGGTAGTTATAGAACATGGAATATATTATCAGGCTAGAGAGTCAGCATATCCTCTTCAGACTGTCATTAGCCAAATGGAACTGTGGAAATACTGGGCTGGAGTGATCACAAGTTTGAGCTTAGTCTGGGCAAGTTAGCAACTTAGTGAGACCATATGTGAAACTAAAAAATACAAAAAAAAAGATGCAGCTCAGTGCACAGGCCCTGGGTTCAATCCGTAGTACCATAGAAGAAAAAGAAATGAAATATTGAGTACTCATGAATTAAAAGTATATTTAAAAGTATAACTCTTAATTTTTATAATCAATACTCAGTGTGTTATTAACCATTAAAATGCAGTTTTTTTCAGATATTTTTTACAAAAGGCACTCTTCTCTTTCTGGAAATTTATATGAAAATACTAACACCATTAACATTGTACAGCAAGTAAGCTTTTTGGGGGGACAGGGTCTTACTTTGTAGTCCAGGCTGGTCCTGAACTCACTATGTAGCCCAGGCAAGTAGGTAGCTTGAAATTAGGTCTCTTAGCGTCAGGTTACTTAGAGGATATGAAAATTAATAATTAAATATATATTGAAACTGCCTATTTACTCTAAAGAATTTATGATTGATTTTGGAAATACTTCAGCATCTTCTGCCAGATTATTTTATGACCATGTTTTATGCATAGGGTTTTGTCATTTTTATAAATTATTATTTGTAAACTTTACATTGCTGCTAAAATTAATTTGATTATAGATTTGGAAAGCAAATACTTGATTCAGAGCCCTGTGTCTGCTGTTCTTAAGCTTCTGCTAAGATTCCGTTCAGTAAAGAATAGAAAATTAAAATGCCATACCTTAGAGAATGCAGAATCTCCTGCTTAAGGGCCATTTGGATTTTCCAGCTCAAAGAGTACTTTAGATTATTGCCATAGAGAATAATGTGAAGCTCTTCCTAATTTCAGAAGTAACTATGCATAAGTAACAAATAGTCACCAAGTTTTTGTAGTTGGAGAAGAATGGAAAGTACTGGAGCATTAATTTCCATTTAGGAGAATATCTGTCTTGATCCCTGGTTAATTGATCATATATTTCTCCCGTACTTGTATTAAAAATTGCAGTGACTCAGACTGCTTAAGCATATTAAGAGCTTGGTTCATTTGCATTTTCTTATAAGGAGAAGGACATATTAGGCTCAAATAGCAGCGCTTCATTTGGAAGGGAAAAAAGCAGGGCAAAAACTCTTTTAAGACTGTAGAGTCTTTTCTGACAGCTAGTCAGAGTTAGAATTAGTTCAAGGAAATGTTAATAATGCACTGCCTGGCCTAATCCCTTTGATATCACCAGGTATCCTCCTGTTCATGGGTTAATTGCTTTAAAAGCGAAGGCAATATTCTGAGCGGTGGGCCGCTTCACCTTTTCACAGCTGTTACCATTGAGTGACAACTAAATCCCATGTGTAAGATGAGGAAGAGCTCAATCTCCAATTGGGAGAAAATTTATGTAAACCGCAATCCCTTCAGAATGTGCGGAAGTCATAGACTTTCTTGATTTACTCTGCTTTTCCCAGAAAGCTCTATTGTTCACTTTCCTAAGTCCCATCAACCCTTTGTAGCAGAATATCACAGCAGCAGCAGATAGCTTGAAATATATAAATGCTATCATAGCTCTGATTAATAGCAGTGCTTATGAGTCAAGTCTGATAACAGTGCAGCTCTCCACTCAATTTCAGATACTGCTAATGGAATCTGTCTTCTCCAATTGTAATATGAGAAGGCCTAATTTGCCATGGAGCTTGGAGCTGTCACCAGTAGGGGATTGTGGGGTCAGATGGGAGCTGCCAGGTTTTTGCCCTGAAGCTTGTATCTCTCACTTTGAATAGAGCAGCCCCCTGCCTGCCAGTTAGCTGATAGGCCGCCATGGGGTTTATGCCACTATGTACAATAGGAAAGGGCTACATAGGCTGACTTGATAATTGTGAAGCTAGCTCATATTTCCACAGCTACTGTGCCGCATAATTTCTAATAAGTGGTTTTAACAAATGTCAGATTATGAAAAGTTTCCTCAATTACAAAAACTTATAAAACATTCAAATTGCTAAATCTGTTTCCTGGCGAGATTTTGCCACTAGAACTACTCGTCAGTTATTATGACTGTACTAATAAATGCATATGTTTCTTAAAATTATGAATAAAATTATGTCATAACTCATATAGACTTGCAGCTTTTCAGAGCCCCACCAAAGAAAACAATCGTAATGAACTAAGATATGCATCATAACTTTGCATAGTGAGACTATGCAATATTGAAGACTTGTTTTGTTGAGTTGGTTAGTGTTACCAGTTAGAGTATTTAATACTTTCATTTGTTGGCTTGAGTTATTGGGATAAGTTTACTTCATATACTTTTAGTGTCCTAACATAAAAACTGTGCAGTGTGAAATGCCTTGGCCAACACCTTTGGGAATAAAATGTTAGAGTATACTTTTAATTCACTTTTGCTACCGAGTGCAAAATACACTGTCAGTACTGAGTAACGGGCTAGCCTTGAGATCGTGCTTGTTTTTATGCATTTCAAGTAGATCTGACTAAAATCTGTAATTTGAGGGCTGCACACTAAGCTTACACTTCAAGACGGCATTGCCTCTCATTATGCAAGTTATTTGAAAACTTAATAAATAGTAGTTCCTGTAAAGACTAGTACAGTGTTGTCTCTTGGTTAACCACAAGTTGATGGGATATAATAAGTTTAGTTGTTCTGAATATTGAAGAGCTTTATTGTTTATTAGTTAATACATAAAGCCTAATTCTAATAGATTTTCTAATACATTTTATTTGTGGAAGCTATTAATCTTATTTTTTCATTTTCAGTTCTACTTTTTTCATTTTAAAGCCATGAAAAAATTTCTCCTAATGTCATATAGTGGTTTTACATGAAGAATAGAACTTTGAAATTTTCTTTTTAGATTACTGATAGTTAATATTTTTTGTGGCTGAAAATTCAGGGTAGAAACTATTTACTTTTTGATTGATTCTTATTAAATAGAACTAACTTTGTAGAATATTGTCTGGAATGACAGTAAACTTTTATAGAATGTGGAAAAAGTACTTATTTGCAAATTTATTAAAGACAAAAATATTTAAAACGTTTTTAGTCCTAGTGGTCATGGCATCAGAGATATAACTTTAAGATGCTTTGTCCACAATTATGGATTTATGTTCATTAGGTCTAACCTTAAAAATGAAAAGATTTAGATCCTGCTGCTCTCTAAGCAACCACTGACTATACTGTTCCCACAGAGTATTATTTTGACATGTTCACTTCCCGGTGTCTGTTGACAGAACTGTCACTAAAAGAAAGAGCTTTAGCTTAGTGTGGTGGCACATGCCTGTAATTCCAGCACTTGGGAGGCTGAGGCAGGAGGATTGCCTTGAGCTCGAGGCTAACCAGGGCTACAGAACAAGACCCTGTCTCAAAAAAAAAAAAAAAAAAAATAGCATTGCTTAGATTTTTGAAACGTAGCTCTCCAATTTGACCATTCTTTAGAGAGATAAATATGTGGTGTTATATGAATGAGCCAGAAGGAAACATTCATATTATAATGAACAAGACCTAGCAAGATAAGGGCATGGTAGATGAAGATATATTTACTATTGATTGCATCCCGCCTTACCAGACTCGTTTCCTGCAATCCAGTGCACCTTTTCAGTTGCTGGCATGAATTGTCACTTATGGTAACTTATTAAACACTCGTGTACACATGCAGCTTTGTAGCTGGCCTGCTCCAGTTCCACAGATTTTAAGTAGGAGTTCTTGGTCTGTAGACAAGGGGTGCTGCGTATGGTTCTGTGTATGGTTCTTTGTATGTAAGTAACACTGAAAACACGTTCTTGAATTTTATGAGGTATGTCAAATAAGTGTTTGGAAAACAATTTCAGGTTTCTGTTATTTGCCTTTTGATTGAGGGTTAGACAGATATATGATTCTACATAAAAATCAAATACCATGTAGTGGAAAGAAAAATATACCTTATCATCGGTAGTAAATCTGTGTCAGTGGTGTAAATTGTAACCTTCGGATTTACCTGTCGCGTCAAAAGATGAACATGTACGCCATTCCTCAGCGAGGAACCTACTAACCATCAGTACCTTTCCTATGAATCTTCTCTAGATCTCATGAATTTTATGGACCAAAAAGAAGGCAGTTATGTTTTAACCAAAGAATTCTGATGCTCACATTTGTAATGTTTGTTAGGTACTCAGAGTAGCATTGTATCTTTCTTAGCTGAGTGGAGAACTTATGTCATTTGTGTTATCTGAGTGAAATTTAAAAAACTTGGCCACCCTTCCTGTACCATCTGCTATATTTTTGGTATGTCTCTCTTCAACTGCATGTAATGGTTGTACTCTTCTATAATGTGAACTGCGTGATTTTAGTGTTACCCCAAGCAAAAGCAATTAGGAAGATTTATTTACTACACATGTACCTATGATATATTTTAAACATAAAATATTAAATATATTTATGTGAAGTAAAGCATCAGTGAATTTTGGATTTGATAGTTTGAATCAACTATGTCTTCTTTCACTTAGTGTAAGATCTTAGGATTTGATTATGACTATTAGTATTGATTTGTGACTAGCTTTTATAGTGCAATGATTGTGTCATAGCAGTTATGTTCAAAGTATATAATCTTTTCATATTGCCTCATAAGATTTTATCTTTCTGTAAGTCTGGTTAGATTCTAAAATGCATACTTCACTTAAAGTATTACCTCCTTTGACTTTCTACTATGAGCCTCTATGAGAATTGGATTAATAATGAAATATATTTTTTCATTATATCTATTTCATCATGAAGTGTTAAGTTCAAATAGACAATAGACTGTTCACTGTATACTAGTGAGGGTTAAGAATTCTCATTTTGTTTGCAACCTTATTTGAATTTGTCTTTTTCTCTGTTTCCTATTAGTTTGGTTGAAGTAACCTAACCAATTTCAGTTTAAAAAAAAAGTATGTCTTTTAATTTTAGTGAGCTAATGTTGATTTTACTATAGATTGGTTGCTTTTTCAAATAAATAATAACATAATCATATATATTCAGGAGACTAAAATGAAAATTGAAGTAGGGTCCCTGGATTGCCAAGTGAAAGCACAGTGATATTTTTGGTTATATAGATTTTATTTTTAAATCATCATCACCTATAGCCTGTGGATAGGTGACGGTAGCTTTATGTATTTTGCAGGTATGTGTGTTTATAATTCATCTGCATACTAAACTATTGATAACATACAATACAAAAATTACATTTTAAAACATTTATATAATACCAGATTAGATATCATTTCCATTTATTTTCAAAAGTATTTAGCCCGAAATTAGAATTTTCACTTCAGTTAATAGTATTACATGTAATAATATTTCTGAATAATACTGTATTCTACATATATAATATAAGTCTGCCAAAGTTTTTTGAGTGTATATATCATAGCCTTTCGAGGGGTGGGTAATTTATAGAATGCCTGTTCTGAATAAAGTTATTTTGAAAATAGATCGTAACTAACTTGTGCAGTCATCCTTAGAATACCGCTCCAGTGATAGGAATGGTGATTGGTTGGGCTTATGACAAAATTCCCAGTAATCGAAAAGAACCATGGATTATTCACTGGAGGCTTGAGAGATCCTATAGAAAATACCTTGTTTTACTCGCACAAGCAGAGAGTGAAAATGAGCAATTACTTCCCTTGTCTAACAAGTTTAAGACTGGACTTGCCTTCAGTCTCCTCCTGTGACTTTCATGACATGACCTAGGTAAGCATTCTGCACATTCTGTGTTTTCTGTCTCTGATATGCAGTGGTTTGCTGATGTGAAAGATTCGTATTTGACTCAATAAAACACAGGGATGTTGAGGCATTTTGACAAAAATATGAGAAAATATAAGGACCTTTGTTTACAGGTCGGTATGTGAAAGCAGTGTTAGTAGCTGAGCCTTCAATAGTTTATTGATTTCTTTGGACTATTTATGTTGTAAATAAAAAGTAAAATAAGTACAATGAAAATGAAAAATGCTCTTTAAATAAATTTTTATCTCAATACTCTTGCCAAATAACTTGAATTAAGCCAGGTATGGTGGCACATGCCTGCAATCCTATAATCTCAGCACTTAGGGGGCTGAGACAGCAGATTTAAAAGTTCTATATGTTGAGTTCAAGTGTGGCATCTGGCATGGATGATATAGTAAGACCTTGTCTCAAAAACGAAAAAAAGAGACTGTAATTAAAGTATAAAATGACAAAAAGAGTATATATGCCTTAGCTCTAGTTTCTAGAAGATACACCTATATGAACTTTTTTTAAGGTTTTTTTTTTTTTTTTTTTTTTGAAACGGAGTCTCACTGTGTAGCCCAGGCTTACCTTGAATTTATGGCAATCCCTCTGCCTCAGCCTCTCGAGTGCTGGGATTGCAGGTGTGCTCCACCACGCCCAGATTCATATGGTGCTGGGGAATTGAATTCAGGGCCTTATACTTGGTAAGGAAGCACTTTAATTGCTTTGCTCTTCCTCCAGCCCCCATATTCACATTTAAAATCATTATAACACATCCAAAATAAATCCTTTCATTTTTTCCCTAATTTCTCTTTTTGCTAAAACACCCTTTTTCTAATTGTAAAGGACACAGTTCTTAAAGGAAAAAAAAATTACCTCATACCTGAACATCTTTTTGTTTTAACTCTTACTAAGCAAAAAAGAATTTTTCTAAGTAATGACCTAAGTAATTATATAAGCATTATTTTAAAATGGTTAAATTTAGGGTGAGAAAAGAAACCTGTACTGTTTGAAGCCCGTTAAAACCTTAAGATAAAGTTTTTCTGAAATTTCAAAAAAATGTATAAATGGAAAACTTTAATTTAAAAAAATCAAATAGCTTTTCTAGAGACACACAGACAATACACTAATACATTGACCTAGTTATCTAATGGTAGCAGTAGGCCAAAAAATAATTCTTCAGCTTTGTAATGCATCATATAGATTTTAAGTTATGCAAATCTGTTTTCCATCTTGTGTTTTGATATAGTTACAGTTAAAAATTTATGTTTCTCGAGTTCTTTTAAAAATTAAAAAAGTATGGCTATTTGGTATTCATTTAATAGACTTAATTTAATGAGAATCTGGAAAAAGGGGCAACTGCCCTAGTCGTAGCAAAAGTAATGTAGAGAAAACTTTTTAGAAAAGGTGATGCCTGTTTACTAGGTTGTAAACAATAATTGGAATTTAGCCAAGTGATGGCAGAACAGTGCTCCAGATATCGAGACTCATTTGCAAAGAAACCCAGAGTTGGAGAAACAGCTTATGAATACAGGAACTTACATGTCATTCAGTGGTGCCAAAACCTGGTTTGGTGTGAGTTGCTGTAGGAAAAAAGCTACAGAAGAGCTGAGCAGACTATGAAAGACCTTGGGTGTGGTCACAAGGAGCTCTGTTGCACCTTATGATTAAGGGGTAGGTGCAGCAATGTCCAAGTATGCTTTGGGTCTCTCACTCTTACGGGCAGAGGTCTCCGGTTCAAACAATTTCCCATGTTGTTGGGTTGGTTTGGAATAGGGTTGTGGTGGTGTAGTTGGAGAAAAGAGGATGAACTTAAGAACAGTCATGAAGTAGAAATGGCAGATTGTGGTATTTTCAACAAGGAGAGAGGAAGAGAAAGCTTTGATGACTCCCATATATCTTAACTTAGATAACTAAGTTAACTTAGATTAACTAAGGTAGATAATGAAAATCATGAAGAAAGAGAAGGCAGAAGCAGGAGTCACTTACAAAGGAGATAAAGTTAATTTTGAGCATGTTGATTCTGAGGTTCTGCATTAATTAGCTTTCTTGTTGCTCAGAGGCAAAACTGCCACTACAGCCTAAAGGAGGTCTAATTTAGTTCATAGTTTCAGGGAACTCATTGTTGGCTGACTTCAAGGCAGAAACACCTGGATGGGATAGGAAGTGAACAGTGCCAGACGCTCAAGGATAAGCTAAGTTCCCAAGGCCATGCCTCCTTGACAACCCGGGCATACCCAGAAGGGTGCTTCACCAATCTCCCCCCACCCCCCTACCCCAAGCCAGTCAAGTTGCTACTGCAACCTAATTGCCATGGTTTCTTTGGGGCATTCAGAGTTGGAATGTACCCCAGTCTGGTAGAGATGTGAAAGTTTAAATCTAAAGAAGGCAATAGTTCTGGGGACAGATTTTTGTTTGTTTGTAGTTGCCATCTGAAATCAAGATAGCCTATAAAACCTGCCAGAGTGGTGGAGTTTGAAAAGTAATTGCCTGAGAATGAAAAGGACGAAATTTTAAGTACTATTAGCTTTAAAGGAGTTATGGGGAAAAGAGAAGATATCCGAAGAAACAGCAGAAGATGATCCAGGGTCATATAAGGAAAAATAGAGGGTTTGGGCCTCCATGTATCAATCCAGCAGGTGAGAGGCCAAGAAAGCCTGTTGTCACAGGGGACCTCAGTGAAAGCAATTGCAGTAGCAGGATATAGTGTGGAAGACAGTAGTTGCTGCAGACGTGGACTATGGACAGCTGATTCTGAGCCTCACCATGACCAGGAAAATTGGCCTCATGAAATCATCCTCGATGTCAGCTTGCTTACTAGTCATTTATCTTTTTCCCATTAAGGTGAAATGAAGTATGCTCAGGACACAAAACTGCCTTCCTGTAGAATCAGGAGAGCAACTGAAGACCTCCACGGTCATGAAAATCATCATCCTTCCATTTCTGACTTGTCAACACTAACCACAGACTCAGGGTTCTGTGTACTACTGTGGAGAATCCTGACTCTTCGTTAGCATCCTTGTGACATTCTGGCAGGGAGCTGTACACTGGCATTCCTACACTGTACTCCTCAGCCTGCAGTCTAACTAATGCATAGGGTACCAGCTACCATTTGTTTTCTTGGTTTTGTGTGTGTGTGTGTGTGTGTGTGTGTGTGTGTGTGTGTGTGTGTGTGTGTGTGTGTGTGCTGGGAATGGAACCCAGAGTCTTTGCACTACGCTATATCCCTAGCTTTTCTTTCTTTCGTTTCTTTTCTTTTTCTTTTCTTTTTTTCTTTTGAGGCAGTGTCTTGCTAAGTTACCCAGGCTGGACCAAAACTTATGTGATCCTCCAGCCTCAGCCTCAAGAGTTCTGAGATTACACATCTGTAAAAGTCTTTCAGATTTGAGGGCAGCTTAATTAGACACTTTTTCATCATGGGTTGCTTTCAACAAGAGTTCACTTTGCTTGGATAGACTGTTCCATCTTCACCCAGTTTTAACAAAATTTTCCATGACCAACTTTTCACTTTCTAGCTTCCAGTTTACTCATTCACTATGTGCCTTGCTCTCTCTTAAATTTAACTGAAACCAACAATGCTTTCTCATTTGTCTTATTTCCTGTGTCATTGCCCTGCTGGATTTATTTCCTTCCCTATACAATCTTGGGCCCAAAATCCAAACTTGATCTCTCTTTCCCTCTGGTCCTTCCACTCCCCCTGGCTTAAGTCTGGCTCATAGCCAGCCATGGGTATGTTCTCTGTACTCATAGTCCCTGTAGTCTTCACCCTCACCTGAGCATTGATTGCTACCTACAAAGCCTCCATGTTCCTTTGGTACTTGGAGAGCTTTTTTACAACATACACTTCCAGTCACCTCTGCTTTTCTTAATCCGCTAAGTAGAAATTTATATGGGCAGTAAACAATTTTCTTAGCATAAAGCAAGCTTTCAAAGTCAATGTGTCAAAAATATGTGCATTTTAAGGGAAATTTGCAGTTTCATTTACAAAATGGTTTTGAAAATAAAAAATGCATATGGTATAGCCATTATAAGCTGTTTTTATGAAAAATATAAATGGTAAATGATAGGACCTACAAATGTTTCAGATTCTGTTTTCCTTGTACCGATGCACACAACTTTCTGCTCCTGGAGGCGTATTCCTCTTCTGTTTTCACAAGGTCAGGAGTACTTCAGCACTTACTTTTTGATTTTCCTCACAGTTTCCCTTAAAAACTTGGTAATAATTATAATGAAGAAGGGAGGCAGAACATTTCAGGCAGATTCTTAGTTGTAAGCAATTGACTGGCCGTGTTTAGCAGGAAGAAAGTGTGTTAAAAAGAAGTTTGGAAGAACTTTACAATTTAGTTAGAAAAAGACAGATAATCCAACTTAAAGAATTGGGTGAAGGATCTGAAAAACAAAAGCCATTTCTCTAAAGAAGATAAACAAATGGCCAGTAAAGACAGAAAAATTTACTCAGCATCACAAGTCATTAGGGAAATCCAAACCAAAACCTCAGTGAGATAGGACTTCATACTCACGAGGGTGGCTGGAATTGAAAAACCAGCTAACAAGAGCTCACTGGGACATGGAGAAGTCAGCCCTTCAATACCTTCCTGTTAAGAAACAAAGCAAAGGATCCACAAAGGTTTATCTTTAGATTAGAACTACAACCCAAGTTCCTAAAGCTCAGTTTAAATTCTAAGGTAGTTCATTTGATACTAAAAAAGGTTAGGATTACACATTTGATTTCCATTGTTTTTATATTCAGCTCATTACCTTCTCTTCTGTAACTTTATTTCTAGGATTTTCCATACTGAGAAAAATCAGCTAAAAGAAGATACAGATTATTACAAAACTTCCTGACTTTGGTGGCATGTAGGAAACATTCAGATTGTAGATTTTGCTGATATTACATTAGTCTTCAGTAAAATACTAACATACCTAATTATTTATAAACCAAAGGTAATTGGACAAATTTTATGACCAAGGTTGATAATCGTACCTTACTGTCTTCAATTTTTAAAATATTTGAAAAGACAATTAACACAGTTCGTAACTTCAATAATTACAATAGCAATAGCTCAAATTCTTTAGGGTGTCTCCTTGACAAATAAAGATCATTGTAGATTACTGAATTTTGAGTTTTCTTTCTGAGGATTTATTTATAACAAGACTTTTTTCAGTTTTCTTTAATTAAATATTTGAAGGTTTTAAACTTTGACACATTTTCCTTTCAAAAAATGTAGATTAAAACCTGACTCCAAAAGTTTTAAAAATTCAGGCTTCTATTGTTTTAATAAAACATGGAAATAAACACAATTCTAACAAACTTATTTCTAGTCTACTCTTCAAGAGCTATATAGAGTTAATCAAATGAAAGTGCAGTTTATCATTAATCTAGAATAAATTGTTTGAATTAAAGCCAAAACACCCATGTTTGATTTACAATGTAGTGCCACTAGTTATACTAGGAGTTTGAATCCTAGTTCAGTCACATAAATGCCATAGGACCTTGGAAAATTTACCCATTGTCTATGGCACATAATTGCCATAGGACCTTGGAAAATTTACCCATCATTTTTTTTTCATTTGAAAAAAGTTATTTGTTGATTTCTTTTAAAGATAACTTTCACAATATGCTTGAGACTTTATACCATGCACTTCCATGCTACTCCTGGGTCAACCAATTTCTCAGTGGATGCTACTTTATGTTTTAAAAAGAGGAAGGTATTGAGGATCTTGTATTGACTACAAAATAATATTGACAGGAAACTTTAAAATGCCAGAAATATTTCAAGGCTAATTAATTCTCTTGTTCACCAAATTTCTTTTGCATGCCTGGGGCTTGGTATTCCCAAGATAGGCAACATTCAATTCCAATTCACACTTCAAACACAAGGCCAAATAATTGACACAGTTAAATGCTGCAGATGCTTGGAGATTGACTTAAAAACTGAGAATTGAAATGTGAGAGAAGGGTAAGATTTAAATAAATAGAAAGGTGGTTACCATGATGAAGGTATGGCCTTGGGAATAAGCATTCCATGTTAGGGGAATTTGGAAACTTTAGACTAGTAGGTGAAGGTAATGATATTGGTAATCTGTAGATGAGTGGAATTCAATTTACTGGGAGCTTGGATTCTAGTATGACTCATTTAGAATTTATCCTACATGCAATGAAGGGTCCTTATTTTTTGAGGCTGGAGAATCATAAATAGTGTGTCTCATCAATTTAATATAATGCCATTTTTCAAAAGAGTTTGGAAGGCAGACAAGAAACTTACAATAATTGAGTGTAAAGCAGTGGGAATATAAACTGAAAGAGATGAATAAATAGGGAAGTAATTTGGAAGGAAGAAATGTTTTTAATGTGTTGGATCAAGATTGTTGGGAGAGTGGGAACTCTGAAATAGAAAGCTGCTGATTTGCATAAGGGAAAGAAGAGAGATAAATTACAAATAGAAACTCAGAGTTTAGTGTTACTGAATTTTTCTTTTCTTTTCTTTTTTTTCTTTGTTTTTTTTTTTTTTTTTTTTTTTTTTTTTTTTTTTTTTTTTTTTTTTTTTTTTTTTTTTTTTTTTTTTTTTTTTTTTTTTTTTTTTTTTTTTTTTTTTTTTTTTTTTTTTTTTTTTTTGGTTTTGGTGCTAGGAATTGAATTCACTTAGGACCTCAGAATCTTCGACATGCCAAGCACACTTTACCACTGAGCTATACCCACTCCACTCCCCAACTCCCTGATCATTTTTACATTTTAATGTTTTTTTTTCAATAGCAGCTGGTTACAGTTCATAGAATTACTTCATGATTTTTTTTACACAAAGCAGTATAGTTGGCTGTTCATGACTTAGGGCCAGACAATGTCATGATTATTAGATGCTATAATATTTGCTGAGTTTCCTGCTGGTATCAGATACTTATAGTTTTAGGCTTATAGTTAAAATAGGAGGTTGAGTTTGATAGGTTCTAATGTGCTCAGCCACATTAACAATCTCAAATCTCTGAATCAAGATTCAGATTCCTAATGGATCTGAAATATGTGGCTCTCTTTTGCATTTGAGAGTATTAACATTTGATTCATACAGTGCTATTGAAATTCACATTTTCAGCTTTCTCTTTCAGATACCATTTTAAACTTAAAGAAAAAATTAAAAACTTTATAATTTAGCTCCGTGCAATCTTAGAATCTTCAAAGACTGTGACCAAAACATTCTTTGCCTTATGTTAGCAGATAAAGGCACAAAGTAGCTGGACCAACCACTGTCCAAGCAATGAGAACGAATGTGCCTGAAACATTCCTCAGTGCTTGCCATTTCATTAATTTTTATAGTTAAACGTGTTTCAGTCTTAACAAGACCATCCTTCTCTAGCTACTGTCTCCTCGGGTTTTCTGAGATGGCTTGAGTCTTACCGGTTACATCTGAGAACTAAGCCTCGTGCTACCCCTAAGCTTTGTGTGTTTGCTAATAGGACTTCCTAATTAAAATCGGTTGAAATTATTACATAAAGTAATGCATTAACCACAAAATGTGTTGGGAGAGTGCTGGGTGTGACTCTTACAATTTCTGCTGGTAGTCTATGAAAAGGAAAATAACGTCAGTTCTTTTTGTTGGGAAAGAAGATTTCATGTTATCTGTATTTGCAGGCTTTCTGGCTCCTGTGCTGGAGGAATCCTTGCTGCGGGGGTGTTTTCATTTTCCCGTCTCACATGGCAGTGGTCCATTGCAGCAGAGGTTTTTAGCTTAAACAATCTGTTTGTGGGGCTGCTCATGGCTCTTACTGTGTATTTTGAGGAGGCAGAAACTGCAAAGGAGAGATCAAAGGTAACCTATTTTGATCAAAGTAAAATCATTTTTGTTTTAATTTTTAGACAGACTTTCTTTTTAACGCTATTTTAGATGCTGTTTATCTTTTCTGACTACTGTCAAGGTAATCTAGGCCTGTTGACAGGGGGAATGCTCTTGGTCCTTTGATTATGAGTGATCCACAACAGCCCTCATGAAACATGGGACTCCTTCCCTTAGAGAGGAGAGGTTTCTTGAGAAATGAGGGGAGTATGAGGACTTCAGTGAGTGCTGTGTGTGTCATCATAAGGTACCAGGTTCTAGACTGACTGCCTTAACTTATATACCATTATGGTATGGTATATGTTGACTTACGCACACACACGCACACACACACACACACACACACACACACACACACACACGTACGTATATTAGCTGTAATAGGGAGGAAAATGGGAAAGATCAGTATGGTGGTCAGTGGATAGAAATTACTACTGCGAGGAAGCATTGTGGAAAAGGGGGAGTTCTGGCTGACCTGACCTAACAGGGTTCTTGCTGAAGACAGGCCAGCATGAGCAGACATTAATAGGAGGGGTGTAGAGGAAGAAGACAGATTGGGTCAGATACCAGGTGTGACCAGATATTCAGAATGAAGAGTTCTGACTCAATTGATTTAGCCAAATTTTTGTTAAAATTGAACAATACAGAGATGTACACAGTACCTCAATATCAGAGCCTAGTTGAAAAGTAAGTTCAGAGGAGCCTAACTAGAATTTGTCAAGCAGAAAATCTTTATCAATTATGAAAGGATACATGTTCAAAAACAGCAAAACTACCACCCCACCATAACCAAGTATGTAAATACAAGGTGCTGTTTATTTAATAGGAGAAAAAGTAAAACAATTTCTGAACTGTAGCTACAAATGCTATGTTAGCAAGAATTACACAATATCCTATTGCTGTTGACATTTGTCTACTCCTCATATAGGACTTCTTAGGAGTCAGTTTGAAGATAGGCATTTAAGGACAGACTGCAATTTTGGATGGCAATGGAAAACAAAAAATTGTGATAAGGCTGGGCATGCTTGAGCATGCCTTTATTTTATTTTATTTTTGATGGTACTGAGAATCCAGTCTTCACACTGAGCTCCATCCTCAACCCATTTTTTGTTTGTTTTTTTGTTTTGTTTTTTTGTCTTTGATTTTGAAACTAGGTCTCTCCAAGTTCCTAAGTTGCCTGATCTGCCCTTGAGCTCGTGGTCCTCCTACTTCTACCTTCCACAGTGCTGGGAATCTGAGCCTGTGCTTCTGGTGTGGCTGAGCACACCTTGAATACCAGCACTCAGGAGACTGAGGCAGGAGAATCTGAGTATGAGGCTAACCTGGGCTACATAGTGAGTTCAAAGTCTCCCTGAACTATATATATAGTAAGACTGTCTCAAAAAAAAAAACGTGATAATAAATATTAGTGACTGATAAAGTAAAATATTTGCATCTAAGAGACTGATTTTAGTCCAGAATATGATATAAATATTTGATTGTAAGAATAACTTTCACCATTGTACTTAGAGTTTTAGGTCAATTTCTAACTCAGTTCTTTTTTCTATTATTTATTTTCAGATAGCTAAAATTGGTGCTTTCTGCTGTGGCCTTAGCTTATGTAATCAGCACACAATAGTACTCTATGTTTTATGCATAATACCTTGGATTCTATTTCGACTTTTAAAGGAGAAGGTAAGTTTTGAAAATTATAAAAATAAACATAATATTTCATTTAGATTCAGTATAATATTTGTGTCAACAGAAAACCCAAGGGTTTCATTTTTCTTGAGTTTTATGTAGCATATAAGTAACCTTAGGCCCTAACAATATTGACATTATTGACATAATTGGTGAATGTGGACCATGGGTTTTATATTCATTTGCACAAGTTAACTTCTCCTCCTCCTTCTTTTTGTAAGAGGACATGCTGGCAGTTTCCAATAGTGATATTTGTAAGAGACCCCTCTTGCCCAGTTAGTAAAGCAGACAATATTTTAATCCTTTTGGTATGTCAGATTTCACATTCTTTTTGCCTTAAGCTTTATAAAACTTTCTTGATATTTTCCTCTGTTTTATAAAGGTACAGGTGAGAAATACATTCCCCATATAAGATATATGAGAAAAAATTGTTAGATGTAACAGCAGATTTTTGTAGTTGAGGGGGAAAAACAATTGGATGAATCGAGGGGTTGTGTAAAAGTTATCTTTATCTGTAACAAACATTTTTGTGAAATTCTGAAAAAACTGTAGAAAGAATTATTATTGTCAGATATAATCATAAGAAAGTATATACTTGAAGTCTACTGCACGATAGTGGTGAAGTGAATCGGTATTAGAACAGTATTTGCGGGCATGTTCAAAATCAACAACAGCATTTAATCACTATCTCAGCTGTGCAGTGCTGCATGTCATGACATGGTTTTAAATGTAAAAGATGCAATAAACATGATACTTCTGTGTCTTTGCTAATATTATTTGCTTCACTCAGATTTCACCTGCTTTATACAGGCGTTTAGGCTGATGTAATTTTCTAGTAATCCACAGTAATCAGAAGGTTTAACATACTATTCTGTGGTGACTTAATATAAATTGAGAGATCAGCTCTGAGCAAACATATTTGATGTTTTCCTTGATGTGTTCTTAAGTTCCAGGATGAATTAACTAAAATAAACAATGTCCTACCACGCAATGTGCTCTGATGCAGGAACTCTCCCTCGGATCTTTACTGAGGCTGAGTCTGTCCTTTTCAGCTGGTTTGCTACCGTACATGTACCTGCCTATTTCATCCTACCTCAATCATGCCCGCTGGACCTGGGGAGACCAGACCACACTGCGAGGATTTCTGACACATTTTCTCAGAGAAGAATATGGGACATTCAGCCTGGTAAATTCACATTTTACATCCTTCCAAGGAAATAGTGGCAAAATTTCAGTGTTCTGCTTGAACCTTGATTGAAAAAGCAGTCAATGTGTATCAGTAACAGTAGATAGAATTTTTGTTTAATGATTTATGTGATAAGTTTGTCACCTGGAATGTAGTTCTTAATATGTGTTAGAAAAAAAATCAGAATCACTTGATCCAGCATCATTCTGTTGTATAACTCAAATACACTTTTCAGGATAGCAGACGTTAGCAGAAAGCAGTTCAGTGCTGTTACCATTGGCTATCACTGTGTGCACCTGGTCTATAAATAAATTTAGTTTTCACTAGCTTAAAAAATTCAACAAGACTTGGAAAACTTTGAATAAAGAGAAACACTGCATTGTATATTGAAAATATCTTTTAAGTCAACATCATTAAAATACAGTAACATGACAGACAAAGCTTCAGTTTAATGCTTATGCAAATCAACTTTCTCTTTTGTGTTTAGGCCAAATCTGAAATAGGATCCAGTATGTCTAAAGTACTGCTGTGAGTATGAAATACTTGAAATTATTTTTAAATAAATTTTGTAATAGTTGCCATATGTAATTTTTAAGAGGCTGCTAAGTTCCTGTCTTTGTGAAGACGTATGTCTAAGTTTTCACCTCTACAAATTAACAGTTGCATGCCATATTAGATATTCTAGCATTTCCCACAGTAAGGCCAAGTTTAAAGTTTGCAGTAAATACAGCAGTGAGTAAGAAGAAACTGTTTCAACTTTCAGTTGAAATTGAAAGCAATTCAATTAAAAGCAACAAAATTAATATAATGTTACTTTTTAAATAAAGTATTCTTTGTTTTGGGTTATATATGTTTTACTTATAGAAATATTTTGTAACATTTATTTTGCACAATTTGAACAAGTATTTTCTTAAGTATTTTGGTTGGAATTCTGTTCTAATTCTTCAGCGCTTAATTTATGTATTACTATCTCATATCTTTTGGGTGTTCTAGCATATGCTGTGTATTTGATTTACAAATTTTAAACATAGGACTTTACTAGACTTAGTTCAAGCAGGTATATTTTCATCTATATTACTCAGTAGTATTCTTTGAAATATGGTTTAATGTCTGCTTCACATATACCCAGATTAAGACAGATTTTAAAATATACCAATTTGATAAATAGCTGTACCAATTACAATACATCATTAAATTTCCAAATAAAATAGGTTCATAATAACCAGTTCATAGTTTTCAAGGCTCCTTGAAAAAATTGTGGGTAGAATATTTCAATTATATTTATGAGCTAATTCATAGGTTCTCACAGTTTATCTTCTTTACTTAATAGTTTGCTTCCTTACGTTTATCTTTTCTTTCTTTTCAAAGAACTTTTTCTCCTACCCCCTAAAAGAAACATTATATATGTATATTATTATACATTGTTTTTACATTAGATTACTATGGATACATTATATCATTATAGAAAATTTAGAAAATAACAAGTAAACAAAAATAACAAAAGACCTAAAATCCCAGCATGCATAGACTATCATTATTAATCCACTAACATTTTTGTCTACATACCTTTAGAAAGTGGGACCATTGCTGGGCAATGGCATGTACCTGTGATTCCAGTACTCAGGAGGCCAGAGCAATAGGATTGCAAATTAAAGGCCAGCCTGGGCTTACTTAGTGAGATGCTGTCTCAAAAAAAGAAAGAAAGAAAGAAAGAAAGAAAGAAAGAAAGAAAGAAAGAAAGAAAGAAAGAAAGAAAGGGAAAAGAAAAAAAACACACTCACATTGTTTTTTATTACCATATTGTTTTTCACTGTACACCACATCTGAAAAAGACCTCTGTCATAAATTATTCTTATATAACTTCTTGATGGTTCTCACAGTTGATTTTAAACATTTCTTTTATGTTTAACTCAGACTTTTGTGGCTCCTTTTTCTTTTGTTTTGGGAGAAAGTAGCAAGGAACTCGGTTCTCTCAAAGATACAGACAGCTTGCTCAGTGGCTCTGAGCTTTCCCTGTATTCTGCCTTACTTCATGTGGAAGGACTCTGGCTGTTCTTCCTACCTGCCCTCCCAAAACTGTTGACATATAGGGCTACTGTTCAATTTTACTTGAGCAAGTCTCACAGAGACTCCAAAGAACTCTGTCTTTGATCATATATCCAACTTGTATTAGTTGTATGTAAAAGTCATCAATGGGAGAAATTAAATTTCTCCTTTACATTAAAATAACAGCTACTGGGTTTTATTCCTTCCCCCCAAAAGATTAAAATATTGGCCACTCTCACCTACACTGTTTGCTAAATCATCATGTAAGTGGAGGCACTCACTAACAGAATTTCCAGTCTTTAATTTTTTTTTTTTTTTTTTTTGGCTTTGGAGATCCAACTAAGGGCCTTTGCCTGAGCTGTATTCTGAGCCCCCCTCTTTTTTAGTTTTGATTTTGATGCACAGGACCCCCAGGTCATTAAGCTGCCCAGGCTGGGTTCAAATGTGTGATTATCCTGCCTCAGCATCACAGAGTGCAGGGATTACAGGCCTGCGCCGCTGGGCTCGGTTGTCTTTAATTGTTCAGGTGGACCCGAATGTTGAAAAAGGCAATTCATAATGAACGTAAGAGAAAAAAATCCTTCCAAGTAATAGAACCTAATCATCTACTCTTTTCCAGTCTAGCAAATTAAATTCCTTCCTCTTGCATATCTCTAAATTGCAATCCTGTACATGGAAATTTTGAATCTAACCTTAGGCAGTAACCATCTTTTATAGCTATGTTTAAGTAACACATCTCTTAGGAATTAATTTTGAGACTGACTCCCATTTCTTTTGAAGAAATGGGCCTCATGCTGGAATCAATTATTCAAGTGTGTTTGCAAATGAGTTAGGATAGCTTCTCATAGTAGATGAGTCTTCATTAGTAAAATACATATTATGCGGTGTCCATAATTATGGCATCACATTTTCTTCATAGAATTGCCAGTAGGAGAAGAGAGTTCCTTGAGATGGCCTATAGAGTCTTCTTTTCAGAACTGAAGCCCACTACAGCAATGTCTATTTTAGATAACACTTTTTTTGAGGTGGTGGTGGGTACTAGGTATTGAACCTAAGCTTTTGCACTGAGCTACATCCCTGCTCCCCCATTTTCATTTTTTATTTTGAGTAAAGGTCTCAGTGAGTTGCCTAGCCTGGCCTGATACTTGGAATCCTCCTGTTTCAGCTTAAGTAACTGGGATTGCATGCATGACACTATTCCTAACCTTAATAATGCTTATCAGTTAATGGGAGCATTTAACTTCATTGTAAGGAAAAAAAGAATATATGCATCTAAAATTGCTTAAATATTTTCCAAACCAAGTAATATAGGAAACCAGAGGTCTTTGAAGAGAGACAGGAGTGCAGGAAAGAATGATTGGTAATCCCCTCTTTTGGCCTTCTTTTTTCCCTTTCATGATTAGATCTTCAGAAAACTATTTGAATTAACTTTGTTTTCAATTGCAAATCACTGGTGACCATGTCTACACTACCCACAGATGAAAGTTAAAAAACCTTGTCCAAACAACTCTTACCAAACTGATCAGGGATATCCTGTTAAGTACACAAGTATTAAAAAATACAGAAGAATTATTTATCCTGATACCATCACAAATAATACATATTGATAACCAAAAATTACAACTGTATAACATCTTTCAAATGTTTAACTTTTTGTGATGCTTTTTTCCCTGATTTTAAAAGAAGACAAAACTATTTTAAAATCTGACTGCAGTTTTTTTAATTGTTCAGTGCATAATCAAATTATTGTACAAAGAATAATTTATTTGGAATTTGCCAGATTTGTTTTCTGCCAACAATAAGTTAGTCTTTTACAGTTCTCAGGTAACAAAGATGAGGACTGAACTCTCATTCAACATTCAAGCTCTTGCGGTTTGGGCAAATATATGTGTAGCAAGAAAGTGAGTAATACAGTTCCTTTTCCTGTTGCTTTCCCCTTGGTCAGGAATTGAAGTGATGTTTTCAGCATGTCATTGTAGGACACTGCCAGTATTCATTTATGTTCCAAATTCATGACTTTTCCAACCACTTCTTTTAAGACAGTATGTTTTGCTTCCTTGCCAGATTATTTGATCTTCTAATTATAAATCAGTTATTTCAATTAATTGATCAGTTTATATTTAAAAGAGACATGTCATTTGATATCTTAAACTTATGGTTTGGTCCTCTTAACTATGCCCATACCTACTTATTATAACTGATTTACACAAGCAAGTAACACTTTATAGTATTCTGGAAATAAAGAAAAACTTAAAAATATAGTGCTGTTAATATCTATTATTTATTCATTGTACTTTTATGTCTGCTGAGTGTACTTCTATGTAGATATACACATGTATATATGTGTATAGTTTCATATGCTTGGCATGTAGTAGTGTATTGTTAATATTTTCCCACATCAAAATATCATACTTAAAATCACTTAAATGCCCATATATTCCATCCTATGGCTATAAGATAATTTAAGTGTTTTCCTGTTTGAGAGTCATTAGATTGCATCTGTTTTTTCTAGTACTATAAGTAACACTGATATGAAAATATTTTCAATGGGTTGATATTTATTCACATTTCTAGGTATTGCTTAAAGGTTTATGCCTCAATTTCAAATAGCTGTGTCAATGATTGCACCTCTTTTCATAATGATATTATCTAATGAACTTTTCTCAAGGATTATCCTAACATATATTCTTTAAAAAAAAAAAAAACCAGGGTCTCACTTTATAGTTCAGGGTAGCCTGAACTCACTATGTAGCCTAGGCTGGTCTCAAACCCATAATCCTCCTGCCTCAGCCTCATGAGTACTGGGATTACATGCTTGCCTACAACACTCAGCTTATTGTGGTGCGGAGAAACTGAACTCTGGGCATTGGCTTGCTAGGCAAGCAGTCTGACCACTGCGCTGATTCCTCCAGCCCACTAATATATATTCTGTTAATGAATTCTCACTAATATTGTGATTTGTTATTTAAAAATCATTATTAAGTATGATAATATGATTTTTGCATATATTTACTTAAACTTAACAAATACATAGTTTATATTTTTCTGTGAAATGCTTTGCTGCATGGTTCAAAGTTACATTGTCTACAATATGCAATTCAAGTTTATCATTACATATCGATTGTGTATTCTAACTCAGATCTTTTAAGACTGAGGTTTTTATTCTTAAAATCAGTAAGTTTTAGAAATGATCATTTTTAGTTCTTTAAAATTGTACATATGGGAGTCCTGGAGATCCAGTTCACGTGGTGGGGACCAAGGTAGGGCCAGGCATGGAGAAGGAAGTTGAGGTATTGATATGAACAGGATTCGGATTCATGTCTTACTAGCCAATCAGGGAAGGATCATGCCATTTCCTGGGACCCTGAAACCCTTGTCTTGTTCATTCACTCATTGCCCATGTTCTCAGCCTCATTTGGAAGCACAGGAATTTTGCATTAAGCATATCGTTGAAGGTAAGAATGCACCCTTCAAGCAGAGTAGTTATATATTGATGAAGGATGGAAAAAGATGTCCCAGTACTGTTCAAAAGCCAAAGAAGAAAGTTGGGGTGTCCTTGTGTGCTGAGCACACCGTCAGAATGCCCTAGCACTTCATACTCAAATGAAGAAGGCCAACCCAAGGCGATGGGGGAACACTCTTGTGCCAGCTGAGCTCGTATGCAAAAACAGAGTTGGGATCTCAGACTCCAGGAAGTAGCCACAGTGAGGCCAGCCGGATAGCGGAGGAGGACAGCTGGAGTGATGGGGACCAGGAACTGGTCACTGTGGATCAGACATGGAGAGGTGACCCGGACATGATCAAGAAGATCCCCTAAAACATTCTGGTGTCTACACAGCAGAAGAAATGGCCCTGATGATGTGTAAGAAGCTGATTCCTTTGCAGTCTCTGTGCGGTGATCAGTTTAAATGACATCAGCATCTCCTCAAGCAGAAGCAGCCCCACTGCTGACATAATTGCAAAGTGGAATGCGAAGCTCTATGCAGTAGTCTCCTGACTGGTGTGGAGGGACTGTTGGCCAATGAACGAGAGAATGTAAAGCAATTAAAATGTCTCCGGCGATATCGTCACAGTATGGAGTAGAGCCCTTATTACACAGGCAGCTGAAAGATCGCAGAATGCTAGCCACAGATGGCACCGTCCAGCAGGCCCATACTGCTCATTCCAGTCAGAGGGGTTTGGGCTTTGTGGATGGTGCTCATTGTTCCAGTCAGTCTCGACCAATGACCAGACACTGCCTTACTCATATTTGTCAAGATACAAATCAGGTTCTCTGTAAGTATTGCCAGGGATCTTAAGAGGTACCTTACAACAAACCAATTCCTGTAAGCTTCTCTGAGGATCCTTGCTGTCCAATGCATTTCCAGTTGCCTCCTCAGATGCATAGGCCCCAGCAGGTACTGGTTGTGCCAGACAACCTGAAGGCCAGCCCCAGGGATCTGTATTTGAGTATTTCTGAGCTCTAACCTACTGAGAGTTTACCACTGGAGGTCAGTGATGACTTGGATGTTGTGGGTGATGGAATGTAGGGCCCTCCCTCACCTTTGCTTTTTGATCCTTCACTAACCCTTGAAGATCATTCAGAGAAATTGCTGAGGGCTCAGTGGATATCTTGGGCCAAGTGTAGGTGGCTAGAGATGGGTGCAGGTCCCAAGGATCTCGAAATTCTGAGAAAGCCTGTGCATCATAGCTTCAAAGTGGATTGGCTACTGCAAATGGGAAACTGGAACCCACTTCTCTCAATTGATAGTTTGTTCTGGGAATAGTTTGACTTTGTGGGATTTGAGTTTTCCAGTCTTCAAAGAAATATCTGATTGTTATCATTCAACAAAGGCATCTTGTAATACCGTTTTTCTTCTGGGTTATAGTGTGCTATAGTCAGATAAAAAGCTGAATTTGGGGAGAATAGGTCAATGGTGTCCAAAAGTTGTGTTTTATTTCCACCTTGGGCAGGAAAGAGATACATAATTCCTGTCTCTGGGGTTCAGTGAATGTTTAAAACTTGGCCAAATGTGGAAAATTTCTTTGTGATGGCATTTCCTAAGTTGTGGAGAAGAATCAGCATAGATGATTAGGTGGAGACTATGTAGATAGCTGGGGTTCCATTGCCTAGTTATTGCTTTCCAAAGGTCTGCATTGTAGCCTACACTTAATTGGGCAGTTTGAAAACCCTATTCCCAAGTGAAATCCTAACTTCTGAGATTGTAGTCCACAAAGTAGGGCCCTTTTTAACCATGTATCTTTCTTCTAATCTATGTAAATTTGTGCTATCTTATGTAAAATACATTAAAAATTATTGTATACAATTATATTAAATATTAAAATGTTTTGAAAGTATAAAATAAAAAAGCTATGATACTATTTTCTATATTCATGCATTTAACTTTTGGATATATTTTTATTACTCTTTTGTAGGGACAGACAGAATCCAGCATTAGTATGGCTTTTTACTGGAATGTTTTGCATTTATTCATTGTTCTTTGCTTGGAGAGCAAATTTAGATATTGAAAAACCACTTTTCATGGGTGTGGTAAGTTTTGTTTATATATATTCCTTAATAAGAAAGTGTATGAAGATTGCAAAATTTGTCTTTCATGACCCTTGTCAAAGAGCAGAGTATTTCAGGAATAATTTACATGGAATATACATTTTTCCCTATTTTTGTTAATATGTATATGTGATACATTATTTACAATGAACTTTATTTTTGTGCACATATATATTACATCAACATTACAATCCCTTTCCTCCCACATCCTCACCATCCCTATCTCCCTCTGTCACTCCCATTTCATGCTATGGAATGCCTATATTCTGGATTTCCCAAATGCGATTTTTAACACATTCAATCTTATGCATCTGACTCAACCTGGATTGAGGCTTGCTGTCTTCTAAAGCTTGAAAGATTTTGTTCCAGGCTCTCCTGGTCTTTAAAGTTTGCCTTGAGAAATCTGTGGTAATTTGAAGGATTTTGCCATGTAGAATAATGTCTCTTTTTCTCTTGCTGCTTTTACTATTCTTTATGTTGAATTTCTCAGATTTTGATTATGATAACTGTGGCAAATTTCATTGCTGGTTGAGGTTATATGGTGCTCTATAAGTTTCATGTACTGAAAATTAATTTCTTTTCCTAGATTTGAGAAATTTTCTTACATGATTTCAGTGAATAAATTCTTTATACCTTCAGTGCTTCTGCTCTTTCTCCCACACTCATAATTCTGAGATTGGTTCTCTTTGAATCAGCTGTTGTATCCATCTACTTTGTTCATTTCTAATTTTGGAGTTGTGCCTAATTATAGCATTTGTTTCCTCAGCCTTGTCTTCAAGGTCTGAAATTCTGATAATTCCTCTGCTTACAAATGTATTTTTCATATTCTGAATTTCAGCTAGATTCCTCTTCAGAATTTCCACTTCTGTACCAAAATGTTCCTTCATATTTCACTTTTCCTTATTTACCTCAGCTGACTTTATATTTCTGGTTTCCATATGCTCAGTAAGCTTTGTATCCATGAGTACCACTATTGGTTTAGTAAGTTCTTCTTTAAATTTGCTGATCATTGCTTGAATTTCTTTAAGGATATCTTGTTTTAACTGGCTGTTCAACTCATTTATTTGCTTTTTGAGTCCCTTTCCTATGATTTCTACTATTTCAGGACCCATAACATTCATTTTTGGGGTCTCAGGCATTTCTGTGTGTCCTGTTACCTTATCTTCTTCCTATGTTTCTGTTTTTGAGGGACTTCACTTTAAAGGTCTAGTCAAGAGGTTTCTTTGAATGGCTGTTAGGGTGTGGGGGTTGGGGGAGCCAAAATTTCTGTGAGTTTTCTGCATGGAGTAGACAGTGAGACAAGACATAACAGTCCTATGGCCTCGGAGGTATCATGACCACCCTCAGCCCCCTCAACAAAGGTCTTCCACCTGTCCTGTCTTTCCTCCCCCAAGGGCGGGGCTCTCAACCCTCAGAGGTGCTCCCACTATACCCAAGCCGTTCAGGAGGTCAGTGGCCTGTCTCTCCTCTCCACAACAGTCACTTGTGCCAGTTTCTTCCCAAGCACTGTTTAAAAGTGATCTGCAAAGCTTTGATGTAGTCTTCTGCGCTTTCTTTTATTGTAGACAGTCCAGTCTCAAGCTCTTTTTTTTTTTTTTTTAAATGGCTCCTGCTATGTTGTTGCCTATTATGGCTGCTGAGCAGTCCTTCTGATCTAGGCTCCAGGAGACCTTTTCCAGGGGGAGCTCACATTGCATTTGTAGTGTGCACTCCCTGCAGGCTAGTATTTTGGAGGCTGGGGGTACCTGTTACTGTCAATTCCCACTTGTCCTGGATCCATGCTTACCCTGGTCATAGGTTCCAGCCTCTGGGCTTTCCTCTGTCTGTGGATGTCAGCAGCAAAGAGCCCTGCTCAGCTGGCCTGGGGCTGCTTCCTGGGCAGCTGTTTTCCTCCATTTCCAGTATGTCTTCAGGCTATCAGACCTTCTTGTGTACTTCCTTCAGGTGCTGTGAATTCCGTCCTCTCCTAGCTCTGTCAGAGGTTCTGGGCTCTAGGCATTCTTTCCTCCATCTGCAAATGCTAGCTGCTCACGTCCGTTTGCAATTGGCCCGGGGCTGCTTCCTGTGCTACTGTTTACCTCTGCTTTTGATATGGTGTTTGGGTTCCCGACCTTCCTATAGCCTCCTTTCTATTATTGGGGCACTCCTCTCTGTCCTAGCTACCTTGAACAGTGGTTTTTTGTTTGTTTGTTTGTTTGTTTTTACTGTATTCTGAACTTTTTAAGTAAGTTCATGAGGAGACATCGTGCAGCTCTATTACTCGGCCATCATCTTGACCAAAAGTCCAGAATAGAATATACATTTTTTTAAATCAAAAGTTAAATTGTTGTTCTGTAAGACTAAGACCTCTTTTAGGAAAAAAAAAAAACAGTTTATATTTAGTTAACAAAGCAGTTAAAAGGAAAGTCAAATCTCAGGTAGACCTAAGTCATGCTTTTGTGTGCATACTTGTAAATTTAAGTACAGCTGCATTTCACCTAGAAGTGTCTAGGATATAAAAAATGTGTGTTCTAAGCTGAGGGCTTCTGCCAACATATATTCCCTATGTTTTCCTCACCAGTCTCAGGCTTGTGCAAGAGTACCCACATTTCTGTTTTCCCTGGCAGTCATTTCTAAAATTAGGCTATTTCTTCTTATAATAGAAGCTCTGTACTTATAGATAGCTCTGCTTTTACAGCTAAAGCCATATAAGTTTTTTGTGTGCATATTCAAGAAGCCTAATAAAGAATACCCTATCTGATCATCTGACTTGTGAAACATTGAGAAACAAGATGCACCAGTATAAATGAGTAGGAGAATAATTTTTTATTAATAACATTGTGGCTAGAGAATGTAGCTCCTATCTGAAGGCAAGCAGCCTTATCATGCTGCCCTGTAGACAGACGAGCCATTGTTCATGGACGGTGCTACACAGGGGAGGCCTCACACCTCACACCTCACTCCCTCCTACTGGTACCAAGGAACAACTACTTCCTGTGGGCAGCTCAGTTCTGAAAGGAGGGAAAGGACATGTGGGTGGAGGGCTGTGCTGGCCCCATCTCTGATCTCCACTCCCTGTCAGTTCACGCCTTACCATCCTGAAAAAAAAAAAAAAAAGACAAGAGAGGTCCCAGGACTGCTTGAATCTTGGAGCTCTTCCACATGGAGGGAAACCAAGAGTAAAGCAAAGCATTTTTCTACCTCTTCCACCCTGCATATTGCTGGAGTCCAACACAAATCCTATAATATTTAGGTGAGCATGTAAATACAACAAAGGGAGAAGCAGGTTGAGGATATAGCTCAGTGGTAGAATGCCTACCTAGCATGCGCAAGGCCCTGGGTTTCGTCTCCAGCCCCACGAAAATAAAATTCTTGAAAAAGAAAGATACATATATCAACTTGAGAGGGATGAATTTTTTTTTTTTTTTGAAAATTGAGAAATAGTGACCTGGGTCAGACTGGACTGGGGAAGTCTGTTAAACTATGTACCTGACTGACTGCATAAAACAGCCAGTTGGAGTTGTGTGTGCATGTCTGTTGCAGGTGGAACGATTCTGGATGCAGAGCAATGCAGTGGTGGCTGTCCTCGCTGGCATCGGTCTGGCTGCCCTTGCATCTGAGACTAGCCGAGTGCTGAAAAGCAGCAGGCTTCAGTATCTGGAATGGTTTTCAGCCGCTCTTTTCGTAATTTACCAAATATATTCCAGTTATAGGTAATGCATGGTTGTTTTTGTGAAAAGTAGCACACAAGCCAGAGATATCTGGATAGTTAGATGCTAGGGGTTTATTTCCCTTCTAACTTGTATTAGTTTCTAAGGTTTCAAGTGAGACAGGTTGGTCTCAATGGAATAGTTTTTAGTGTCTAAGGATTTTTAAGCTCCTGAAACAATTTCAGAATGGGCTGTTGTCAACAGTGGTTCAGACAGTACATGCAGAGTGTATACAATTTTTTACTTGAAAGAACCGTAGAGATGAATTTTGTAGAATCTGGAATATATGTAAAATTCCATGATCTAAAATACCACTTACATGGAAAGTAGAAATATTTAGACCTTTTTATATTTGCTAAAATGGTTCATTCTATGCCCCCTTCACTTTTTGTGTAATATTTGGCCCTTAATTTTACCTTGTAGTAAAAAATAATTTTACACTAAGTTCTAAAAGTTTAACTCTCATATAGTATTAATATTGTACATATTTTTCAAAATCTAAATTAAAATTTAATTCAAAATTAAATAATGATTACAATGAAAATTTCAGTAACATAAAAGATGTCCAAGTCTTAGATTAATTCATTTATTTCCAGCAGTTTGATACCTGTTGCAGAAGTGGAAGAGAAGGTCCCTTACTGTTTGTTACAGTGAGATTTCACTAATATTGTTTTAAAGGATTAAATACCTGCTTTCAACTTGACTTTAAAAACGCAGTTCTTTATGATCCCAGAATAGTCTGTATTAGGAAGGTTTTATGACCAGCATGCCTGTGGGCAGGGGCTGCACATCCCAGTTGCCGCTGTGTGCTAATATGAAAAGGTTCCTCGGTCTTCCAGTTTTTCCCAGACTCAAGTCACTTTCAATCCGCACTCAGTTCAGGGAGTGTGCACAGACTAGGCAATTTGTCTCATTTGTGAATCATCACACAGCAAAGTAGAGAATAATAGTAGGAAAGAGTAATTGTTGAATTGATTACAAAGGCAGGGGAAATATTTAATTCCTGGAAGTTTTTATTTGCTTTGTGATGCCAACCTAGTGATTCACCTTTAGGCACTGTTTCTCAACTTCATTAAATTTAATAAGTAGAAGGACATCGCTTGCCATGTTTTTGGTACTTTTTCTCTTCCCATAGAAAATTCTCAGAATTCATGCACTTCTTTCAAGTTAAAAAGTATGCTTCATTCTTGAACAGAGCAGTACTGCTATTGCTGGCAAGAATAAATGATGCCTGAAGAGAAGAGGAAACAAACTCTTCCTGGCCCTACTTCCTTCTCAGGGTCCCCTTCCCTACAGGCTTCTCAGCCTTGAAGGAGAGGGAACCACAGGGAGCCTGGGGTACAAGGGAGAGGCAGAAAGATTGACTGCTATGTGCGGGAACATCATACAAATGTCATACACCATTACGTCAGAAATCAGCAGATTTTCCTTTGCATTCCTGAGAATGTCCTTTCTCCTTAATGGAATTAACATACAGTTACCCTAAGCTCCAAGTGGAATCACATACTACCTTAGTTTCATTAAATGAAATGGGATTACTTGTGGGGGGAAAGGAGGCAGCTTCTCATGACATCACAAACAGGAAGCCAATTCAAGGCAAGTTGAGACTAGACCTCCAAGGAAGGCATGAAGCAGCTTATATATCCTTCCAGGTCTCAGCCCAGTCATCAGCCCCTCCTGCATCCAGGTGTAGAAGGTGTGGCCACTACACGCCGTTAATCCTACCTTACATACCATTAATCCTAACTTACATGCCTGTAATCCATCCCTCCAGACTAGGCCCCAATCTACCAAGAGCACATGGTTCCATAGACAATCCATAGCATTTAAATGCATGAGACTGTTGGAGGACATTCCAGAGCCAAACCACAATAAATGCTTCCAGGATTTGGCTATTGTGAATTATGCTGCTATAAACATGGATATGCATGTAAGTCCTCTTTTTTCTTTTATCAGATAGTAGTGTTTATTTTTAAATGCATCCTTTCAGAGAACCTAAATTAGAATATTTTTGAAACACTAAATATTTTTGTGTAATAGGAAAGGAATGGCACAGAAAATAAACCCAGTGTTTGTAACGCTGTAGCAAATTGTTGTGGCAATTTTAACTTTTTTGATCTTTTTATTTAGCATTTGTGACCAAACAACCAACAACATGATCAATAAATTTGCAGAGAACCTTCTAGACTCTATGCCTCATAATGCGATTATCTTACTCAGAGGAGATTTGCCAGGGAATTCTCTTCGTTATATGCATTACTGTGAGGGGCGGAGGCCAGACATTTCACTAGTGGACCAGGAAGTAAGTATATATAGAAACATGTATGTATATCTGTAAAATACATTTAGAATATAGCATTCATTTTAAAACTATGTTTTTAAAATAGTGGATGGATACAGGGTTCATGCTTAGGTAAGATACATACTCCATTTTTTATTTTTAACTAATAGGATAAATTATATGTGTTTTTTTCTATTTTTAGAAATTTTTTTAGAGCCTGGTCCAGTGGCATAGGCTTGTATTTTCTGTTTATTCATTTATTTTCTACAGGTGTGTTATGTGCCACTATGCCCAGCCTGTGTGGTGCTGTGGAGTCAAACCCAGGGCCCGCACTTGCCAGGCAAGCGATCTAACCGCTGAGATCTGCCTCCAACTCCACTTGTTTCCAATTGCACATAATTTAATGAACACTTTACATTTATTTACTCAGATTGATGAATTTGATCTTCATTCTAACTTCTGACGAAAAATAAGTTCTTGACACCATGATACTGTGCTGTGATTTGAAATATTTGTGGGCTAGGGTGAAGCACAATGGTATGTGTGTATGTAAGTACATGTATCATATGCAGTATATATGTACCATGTGGGAGAGCCACTGTGATTGCTGAGAAGTAGGGATTTCCAAGAGAATAAGACCTAAATCCAAGTTTCCATTCTGTCCTCTCCTGGTTGCGTGAGGGGGCTGGTGATGTCTCCTCTGGAGCTTCCATTCCCTTATCCCTGAAACAGAAGTTACCATTATAAGGCAGGAAGTTTTTGAATGCAGAAACCAGAATCTCTGACCAAGGATAGCTTAAGCAGTGGAGTTTTTATTTCACATACAAGTAGTCTAGAAGTAGGATCTCTTAGTACTGATGATGCCTGCATTCTGGGGCAGCTGTCCTCTGCAGCTCTTCCGGATATTCCTCGCAGAGTCACAAGGTGGATGCTCACTTTCAGATACTACATTCTAAAACTAAAAGCTGTTTCTGTGGCCTCCCTATTCCAGAAACCTCTGTGTTGGGAGTAATACATTTCTCAGCGGCCTCCAGCAGGCTTCTTCAGTAGAGTTTTCCTAGGCCCACTCCTGCAGCACTCAGTAGCAAAGTGAATGGCTAGACCTGAGCACACCAATGCCCTGAGGTATCTGACCAGAATCAGGACTGCCTTAGCAGAGAAGGAGGTAGTAACTGCTGAATGGGCGGTCAACAGTATCTGATAGAATTATGCTCACATCTTGTGATTAGGGATATGCAAGTCCTAAGACTCAGAAGGTATTGATTAATTTCACAATCTCATAAAACTGAGTGCATTTTGGGTAATATAACCCAGCACGGTATTTCTTGCGTTTTACAATATATGTGTAGATTAAAATTAATTTGTACTTGGGCATGATAGTGCATTCTTATAATCCCAGCTCTCAGGAAGGCTGATGCAGGAAGGTCTCAAGTTCAAGGCTCAAAAATAAAAAATAGAAAGGGATAAGGACATAGCTCAGTGGTTAGGTGCCCTGGAGTTTAATCTGCAGTGTCCTCTTCTCCTCGAAATTTGCCACCCACTAAATATGTTACATACAGTAAAACGTAAGTACGGTTTCTCAAAAGATGATATATAAATCCTAACAAAGCTTTAAATGTGTAAGTGGATGTCTTTTCCTCAAAAATGGGAACTCTATATAATAAAAATATAGAATTAAGTACTAAATACACATGAAGTATAGAATTAAGAAAAGTTATTTTCTTCAATTACTAATTTATTTTAATCAAAAGAACATAGAAGGATATGTAATCAATTTAGGACTACTAATAAGTGGAGCTAATTTAGCCAAAAAGGTTTTTTAATTTGAAGTGTAGGTTATTATCTGATTGAACTACTCTAGGGCAGGGATTGTATCTTACTTATTATAAGGGAGCAAAACTTGAAGGTTTTTTTAATGCAAAAAGAATGAATGAATAAATGAAGCAGTGGAATAATTACCTGTTGTTATATGTTGTCTAAGTTGTCTAGTCTGGCCATCAAAGAAATTTCAACTTCAGCAAACATAATTTGAGAACTTCCTGTCCCAGGCCATGATGTGCTAGGTGCACAAAAATGGAACAATGCAGCCCTCTGCCCCTAGGCGCACACGGCCTGCTGAGGGAAGGCCTAAAGCATGCCAGAGCGAGTACTCAGTGCCACGGGGGCTGCAGAGACTGGGAAGGGCGTCACAGAAGCAATGATACCTACGGTGGTTCTGGGAACTGAGTGCACATTCTTTACTGGGGGAGTCATCTGGGTAGTCAGGCAAATTTGGGGAAGTTAGATAAAACCGAGCATAGGTGTTACCAATGATAGTATTATCTTAAGATATAAAATTGCAAGGTTTAAGTCATGTTAGAGTCCAGCACCCTACTCCTTAGCTGAGCTGGAATTTTCTTGTAATAAGTGTATTTAGAACATTCTTTTTATACTTGTCAAACTTGATTCTTTTTAAGTTATATACTGAAAGTATGGCATCATGTGATTTTTCTGGCAGATGATGACTTATGAATGGTATTTACCCAAGATGGCAAAGCATTTACCAGGTGTCCACTTTCCTGGAGACCGGTGGAATCCTGTGGAAGGAGTATTACCTAGCGGAATGGTCACATTTAATCTTTATCGTTTCCTTGAAATAAATAAACAGTAAGCATTTTTTTCATATAATAGCTTTTTAAAGATCTTTAGCTTTTCTAAAATTGTTTTTGTAACAGCTGTGCCTCATCCAAAAGAGCAATTTTCTATACCTATTTCCTTGTCGCCAGTGAGATTATCTTTATAATTAAATTGAATATCTGTGAATAAGTGAGACCAGGCAGAAATAAATGTTATTGTTCTGGGTAAAAGAAAAATATAGACAGATTAGCAGGAACAGCAAATAAGATCTTAGTACAATTCAGAGAAATTGGAGATGTGCCTTCATACTTGAAATCATTGCAGGTATATTGCAAGCAATTATAGTTTTCTCCTGATCAAAACCATGGCCCCTTTTTAAGTGTAAAGCAAATTTTTTTGGGGGGTATAATTGCTGTATAAAAATAGCTTAAGGATTTTGTTTTATAAAGGATAAGACATTTTTAAATAAAAAACACCTACAGTTTATGCTAGCTGAGATTCAGAGTATAAGAATTGTGAATTCTATGCTTGAAAACATAAAATTATTTACAGTTAGTCAAGAATAAAATATACCTTCAGTCATACAGTTTTGAACTTTTACCCTGTCCGTGAACTGTTCAAGGTTGTCCAGAGACTGAAGAAGAGACAAACTTACTTTATGATTTCTTTTTGCTAATAAAGAAGACTTAAGAAAATCTTTGTAGATTCTAACTTTAAATTTTTCCTGGTTATGAACAAATAATGATTATTTTCATTGTTCACTGAGCCTGTGCTTATAGTGGTTCATGCAAAATATGAAGGTAATGGGTATTAATATGCTACAAGAGAAACAGTTAATTATTGTATTCTGAGGGGGAAATATAGCCATTAACATAAATTTTGTTTAACTCAGCCCCACAAAGTTTAATTTGAGTTAGGCTCTGGCAATAAAAAGATGAATGACTCAATTCAAAATCCATTTAGACCACATTCTAGTTGTATTTGTACACGTGTGTTAATGTAACTAGCTAGAACACAGTAAGGCCTACATGGAATACGCCTTTCAGTATGTGCCTTTTTTAAACTAGCTTTATATGCCAAGTGTTCCAGGAGCAAAGATGAGGAAGCCATTAACAATTCCTGGGGACATTCATGTAGCACTCATTTAATAACTCATAAGAGGAATCCAAAATGTTCAGGAACATATAGAAATACTTTATGTGCCTTGCGGAGCTCTAGGCAGCTCAGAAGAATTAAAATGTTTTTCAAGGACACCCACTGATAGCATTTTGGTGAACTATTTTTGATTCTACTTATTTTTAGCATAAATTATTTAAACACATACATACTATATTTTACATAGCTGGGATAGCGCTCTCCTTTTCTGTTCAGTTTTCTTCACCTAATATATCTAAGCATCTTCCATGTTATCAACAAAATGTCTTTATTACTATCATTTTTGCTGTATAATATTTTCCCACAAATATTTGTTTCTAGACTTTTACGTTTATAGCACGCTGATAAACATTTTGACTCATAAACTGTTGTTAATTTTTTTTTACTAACAAAGGTGTCAGGATAAATATTACTTATTGGTATCTGCTTTTAAAATAATGTTTTTAATTTGACAAATAGTGTGTAGTCAAAATAGAATGAAATTATTTTTTAAAAATTAGAGAAATGTGACTCTCTCATTCATGAATAACAAATACATCAAAAATGCATATTTTTACCTTCCTCCATCTGATGGTCAACTAAGGGACCAATACATATCTTGAAAAAAGTTAGCCTTCTTCAGAAATGGTGCTGGGTACATTTGTTCTCCATGTGCAAAAGAATGAAACTAGTCCCACATCTTTCACCCTGTGTTAAAATCAAATCAAAGTAAATCACATTGAATATGCTGGAAGATAAAATAGGCAAAACCCTTAAAAATGTAGGCATAGGAAAGTCTCAACAGAACACCTGTTGCCCAAGAGACAACACCAGGAGTCAGCAAATGGAATTGTAGCAAGTAAAAGACTCCTGCTCAGCAAAGGAAACAATCAGCAGAGTGAAGAAAGAACCAACAGAATAGGAACACATTTTTGCCAGCTATTTCTTGGACAGAGGACTATTATGTAGAATATATAAAGAACTGAAAAAAATCAACTTTTAAGCACAAAAGACCAGGTCAAAAAATGAGCAACGGAGTATTTCTCAGAAGAAAAATGGCCAATAAATACATGAAAAAATGTTCAGTATCTGTAGCCCTTGGAGAAATGCACATGGAAGCAACACAGAGTCCATCTTACTCCAGCAAGAATGGTTATTATTAAGAACTCAAGAAATAGCAAATGCTAGTGTGCCTGAGGGGGGAAACTTTAAGGCACTTCATAGGGATTTTCTGTAAAGGCAGACTCTCATCATGTGAAAGCTTTCTAAATGGGTACTTTTAAAAGGAAGACAGCTAAAATTTTGAGTAACTATTGTGTTTATCATGCAGTAGAGTTTTTTCTTTTTTGGCATAGAGTTCTCTGAATTTTAACATGTTTATGTAACCACCACAGCAATCAGAATACAGAACAGGCTGTGGCCCAGACCTCTCTTTGTGCAGCTCTACGCATTCACACTATCCCCACAGCCCTAACCCTGGCAACCACTGATCTGTTCTTTATTACTATAAATTGACCTTTTCCTGAATGCCATATAAACGTATCATAAAGTACACAATTTTCTGACAGTGGCATGCACTGCCTTCAGGATCCATCCAAGATGTGTGTATCCACTCCTTTTTGTTCATGAGTGTTATGTCATTGGGTGAATGTGCCAGTTTATTTCTTGAGTCTCTTGTTGAGTAACATTTTGGTCGCTAGCGTTTGAAGCACTCATGAATAAAACTGCCATTCACATTCTTGCCCAGGCATGTGTATGATCATGATTTCCTACCTAAGAGTAGGACTGAGTGATTTAAGTTTTTAAAAGGTATTTTAGATGGGAGTCCTTTGTCAAATACGTGATGTATAAATATTTTCTCTGTGTCCTTTAAGTCTCTTAGAAATTTCTTGCTGCAAAGATAGTTTTATTTCAGTGAAGTCTAATTTTTTTTTATTTTATGGATCATACTTTGAGTGTCATATCTCAGAACTCTTTGCCTAATATCAAGTCATAAAATGTTTCCTTCAATGAGTTTTATAGGTTTGTTTTTGTAAGATGTAAGTTGTCTTCATACTAGTGGTTAAATTTTTTCATTGAATTACATTTCCAATTTCATATGCCCCCCCAAAAATCCTCTGGGTATTTTTTTAATCCTCTGAGGTTGTTATTTATATCTTACATATGCAAATTATAAATATATATGAACTTAGAGAAAAATATTCTATACTAGCTATCCAGGTATTTACCAGGTCTGTTGTCCTTCCATCAGTTCTAGTATTCCAGGTTTTCCTCAAGTATCATTTCCCTTTCTTCTTGGAACAGGATTGTTGGTAGTATATCTGTTTTATTTTTATTATCCAAAAAATGTTTTTTATTCCACTTTGATTTTTAAAGATATCTGTGGGTATAGAATTCTGGGTTGTTAATTGTTTTATTCCTAGCATTTTATACTCTATCTTTTTTATCTGCTTTCTGATGAGAAATTCATAGTCTTTTAAATCATCAGTACCCTAGACAAAAGTGTTTTCCTCTAGCTGCTTTCAAGACATTTTATTTGTTTTTAGTATTTAGCAATTTGATTATTTTTACCTGGCATGGATTTCTTTGAGTGTAAGCTCTTTGCAGTTAGCAGAATTTCTTAAATCTTATTTTAATTATGTCTTTCATAAAATGTGAGTTTTTCAGATGTTATTTCTTTGACCATTTTTTTCCTAATCCACATTCTTTCTCATCCGCTTCTGAGATTGACGACATTAATTTAGCTGTCAATACATTGTCCTTATATAAATCCTGGTCACTAGGAATATTTTTCCTCTAAGTGGTAAAACTTGTTGGTCTACCTTCAATCTCTTTGGCATTCTCTTTCCAAACTTTTATTAAACCCATTGTTGTGGTTTGGATCTGGTATGTCCCCCAGAAGTCTCATGTAATTGAATGTACTCTTGGGATATTGGAGCCTAGTCTGGAGGGGTGGATTACAGGCATGTAAATTCGATTACAGGCATGTAAGTTGGATTACAGGCATGTAGTGGGGGTTTGCCACACCTTCGACGCCTGGATCCAGAAGGGGCTGATCACTGAGATGAGACCTGGAGGATATATATAAGCCGCTTCCTGCCTTCCTTGGAGGACTAGTCTTCTAGTTGCCTTGACTTGGCTTCCTGTTTGTGATGTCCAGGAGCTGCCTCCACCTCTGCCTCGGCCATGTACTTCCATTGCTGCCGGCCACCCCTGAATGGACTGTGACCTTCTTAAACTATGAACTAAAATAAATCTTTCCTCCTCTAAATTTATGGATGTTGGATAGTGAGTCACAGCAACAACAAAAAAAATTAACTAGAACACCCACCCCGTGAATTTTTAATTTCAGTGACTGCATTGAACACTATAAATTGGGAAACAAATGATTATCCCTTTTCTGAATCAAGTTAGTGTTTCCTATTTGGTTATGCGTTATATTTTCTATTTCCTGTTGAGATTTTTTTTATCTTCTCACTAATTTCAAAAGTATTTTTGTCTTTACCTCTTGGTGCATGGTTTTAATAACTGTTGTAGTCTTTGGCAACTCTAGCATATGTCATACTGGGATTGATATCTACTAATGTCTTATTTATAAATCTGTCTGCATTGAGAGGTTTTTCTAGTTCTTCATGTACTGAGTGACTTTTGAATATTTGGGTCTTATTTAAAGCCCAAGAACATGCCTGCAAGGTTGTTATTTGTTTGTTTAGCAGTGCACTGAGGTTCATCTCATGCTGCAGGTTCTGGCCTACTTTCTATAAACTGTAGTTCAAATGCCAGTTCAGAACATTCACAGTGCTATTTAGTCAGTATTGTGTGCATGCTGCTGAGGATCTAGACTGAGACTGGTGGTACTCCGCCTTGTGATGAATTTTGCAAATTCTGTTGAAGGTCAGATCCATGCTTGCTAGGATAAACTCCTAGCCCAGATATAAACCCGGAGTCCATTACTTTCTTGATCTGTATTTTTTCTGGTCACTCACTATTTTCCAGCTGCCTGGAACCTTTCTTCCTGCTTTGCTGGTCAGCAAACTGGGGTTTAGAATTTGTCTTCTTCCAGGAGCTTCTTATAACTGTCTTCCTCTAGGACAAAAAGCAGTGGAGATTTACCCTACTCTCTTGGAACTACAGCTACTCCAGGTAGAAAGAAGGTTCCTTCTGCCTCAGAATTTCGCCCTTCCACCTAACCTCTGCCACTCCACTGTCACCATGATATTACCTGGAGCCAGGGAAGGAGAGGAGAAAAAAATTAAAATTCAGATTTCTTCCACTCATTCCAAAACTTGAGGTTTCATTTTTTTTCTCACTTAGACTAGAAAAAAATGAGCTTTTCTTGGAGCTTTTTTTTTTGTCCTAATTTGATATTTAGTTCTAGGTTTCAGGTCCTTTACGTATAGGCCAGGCAATACTGGAGGGACAGATGATAAATTTAATACTCATCTGGTAGAATTTTAAATTGTGATCCTTTCTTCGATCCTCTTTGCACCATTTCATTTCCTAGGTCCTCAGATACTTGTTCCAAATATCATACCTGGGATCCATAGTTGAGTCCAGAGATGGCCATAAAACCAGAACTGTACCTTCTATAGGTCATCTCATTTAATCAGCCTTCTTTCACAGATGAGGAGACTAGACACAAAGAATTAAGTGATTTTCTCCAAAATCTTGGAGGCCATAAATGGTAGGGAAGAAATCCAAAGCCTTGTTTAAAACTTCATAGTGCTTTACCTCCAACCAATACCCCTACCTAATATACCCCCCCCCC